>CAMZMU010000063.1:21309915-21713307 GCA_947311845.1 Poa pratensis
TCGAAGAAGGCCTTCCACCTTTCAGCGGTATTTTTGTACTCCCTCCGGTCCACTTTAAATGTCGCGAACAGAAAGCAGCATTAGTACAAACTTACTATACAACCCACGACAGTTTTACAGATCAGAGATAGTACCTCAAATCAGCGGTGATGAATAATCGATTATTACTGCTGATCAGATCGATCAGGCGCAATTTGCAAGCTATGACTACTCGTAGTAGCTAGTGTTGTGGTGTGCGCTTAGCTAGCTAGGTGGTTCGCGCGTCCGCCGGAGAATCGGAATCAGTTGGTCCGTCCATGGCGCAAATAATTTGATAGCTGCAGCCTGACACAAGGCTGGCTGACGGAGAGAGAGTGTAATTATGCCTCACCTTTCTATCTTAATATAACGACACGCGATGCTCGCGCGTGTTCTTGAAGACCGGCGTACGGCATGTCCCACCTACCGTGAGCATCACCCCGATCGAGCGGCGTTCGAGGTTTTCCGGATCGGGAGATCGGCCCGGTGGGCCCGGAGCCTCCCGCTGGACCGCTGGATGCGGACAAAAACCCTAGTACCCTGCTAACATTTTTTTCCTAGGGAATACTGTCACTGTCAGTGTGTGTTGTCATATGAGGAGGTGGCCGGTGAGCGATCTCTGCCACTTTATCCTAGTACCGTGCCATGCCATCCTTAGGAAATTAATTTGCAGACGAATCTTTTTAAGAGATTTCAGTAGATGAAAACTTGCTTTGCAGCATAATGCAAACCGATCCTTAGGAAATTTGTAGTAATTCCACTTGTGCCTATAAAGATCACTTTGTGCCAGTTTACCCTATTTAATGAAATTGTCGCCGGTGCACCCCATTTAGAAGACTTATTAATACAATGTACCTATTTAGCAAAGTTGTCGACATGATGTACTATAGTGAAGCAACTAGTCACAAAGTGAAGCAACTAGTTGCATGAAAACCTGGAGGCATAAGTTGAGCCTCGCAAATTCATGTGCCTAGGGCTATAGGTTGGGGTGGGTGATCGTGGCACGCCGTTAACCGTCGTCCTGCATGTGGCACCCTACAGTGAAAAAAAGCCATTGTGCACCGTGTCGAAAGCCGACACGTGTTATTGCCTCACATAAAGCAAAGCATACGACCTCCTAACACTGTCCTACCAAGCCATGATGTCGTTATTGGGAAACGGAGTGGCGCCTTGGCCCATGGTTACGGCACGACTTTGTCTCGTGGAATGGACGAAGGGGGCAATGAGTCTGCCTTAATCAGTCAGGATCGATGCGATTGTTTTGTCATCAATAACATGTACACCAAAAATACATATACACCAAGTCTCCCATGTTTGTCTTACAACGGGTTCATCCTATAACAATTAATGTCCTTAGTGAAAGAGGTATTTGTGCCACTGAGATTTTCTTAAATAGGGTACTCACCATCTAAAACGCAATCTTTGATGGGTACAAAGTAGAATTTACTTAGAAGTTGACTATGGGATTTAATCCCACAAATCAAACAGGTCACGAAAGAAGAAAAAACGTTGAATAAAATCCTCCATAATTCATATGAATATTGACATATTGTTTGAATCAAACTGGTCATAAGCTCAGAGTAAATGGATTGCGGCTTCCGTTTGGTACGGTGAATTACGACAATTCGTTTGATTGAAACATGCATATCGTGGATTAATTCTTGTCCGGTTAGTACAACACGTAGAAGAGGTGTTCAAAATCATGTCCTAGGTAACAAAAAATAAATTATATGGGTACATCTTTGTGATATTTTAATCCGAAAATAAAATCTAGTGATTTCAATATAATTTAGTGACTTTATTTTGATGTATTTGGAATAGTTTCCCAAACATGGGTGCTATATTTGTGCACCTATGCTTTGTGTAACAGCTTAAATAGCATAGTTCAGCAACTGTAAAGTAAGACTGCGTCAACGACATAGTGGTGGAGTAATAGCCGAGGTAATCTGAAACGGTAGTAGTTGCAATTGGTGCTCATGAGAAACTTAGAAACAAATGGAAAGGAAAAGTATAGGATCTTTTTGCTCACATAATTTTGAAAGAGTTGAATAAAAAAAATTAAGAAATATGGTAGAAATATACTACAGGCAAGAGCGTCAACAACATAGTGGTGGAGTAATAGCCGAGGTAATCTCAAACGGTAGTAGTTGCAATTGGTGCTCATGAGAAACTTAGAAACAAACGGAACGGAAAATTATAGGATCTTTTTGTTCACATAATTTTGAAAGACTTGAATAGAAAAAATAAAGAAATATGATAGAAATATACTACGGGCAAAACTTTTGTTGAGCTTAGGATTGTTTTACTGTTAGGTTAATGTCTTTTTTCACAAAAAGAGGTCGTGGTGGATGTTATGTGTAGTTCTTTTGATTCCTTAGGAATGTTACACTGTTCCAACGAAGTTTGGCTCAGTGATTTCTTTATAGAATAGCCTACTGTAGTAAAAATGTATAATACTACAATATCTAAGAACTAAAATCTTTGAATGAACTTCTAATACTACCTCGAATTGAAGAGGCCTAACATCATAACATGTCCCGGTCTCAGGCAGCTAGTTTTTTTTACTGGAACTACGGCGGGCCGGGGCCAGCGTGAACTTTCTATACTCCCTCTGATCTTGTTTAAATGTCGGTAGGATTGAACTCACTACGTACAACTTATACCTACAACTCACGACATTTCTTTAGGATCAGAGGGAGTATAAGAACAGGCAGAGTGTTACAGGCTAGATTGCGCGCGGGGGGGGGGGAGGAAAAGAGGAAGAAAATACATGTTAAAGGGGGTTCAAATAAAGGCAGCTAGCTTTGTAACCTATGATGGGTGAACACAACGACAATATCGAATTAAGGATTGCAGTGAGTCTTCGTTGAACAAGAGGACAATATCATGATGAACCGCACGTTAGGTAGATTGTAATTTATCATTTTCTTTCGTTCTTTTTCTATTGAAGGGTTTATGCTTCGCATTCCGGATACAAACACACACGGTGGAAACAAATGAAATGGCTAGCAAATGCTTTGCATCATATGTAGTACAGTATCAATTATCAACCCGTGAATTCTACCGGAACCGGCACCTACCAGAGCAGTTTTCACCGCGGATGCTTGCTCTAACATTTGTATTCATTGGTGAAAATGCGCCGGTAGGTATCTATTCCTGTAAAAATATCTGTTTCACGTCGCCGTACGACTTGCCAGCAAAAGTTTATGGCGCGAAGCGAAGCACGAATTAATTGGGAAGGAAAAACTACGTGTCCACGTGTATTGGTCTTCTGTTGCGGCCAACCACTGGGCAGCCATGGCCCGCGCGCGCGTCCGAACGGAACGGGCTATGTCCAGCACTGCTCCACCCACAGGAGCGGCTCGTGCAGCGCAGCTTCGCCACCGTCGTACTCGTCGGCGGCTGGCGCCCACGCAGGCGAGCACCAGAGGCCGTCCCTCAGGTCCAGCAGAAGGTCGGGCAGGTCGAACAGAGCGTTCTCCTCGCCGCTGCCGGCCGTACCGGAGCTTGCAGCCGATGCACTCGGCGTCTCCGTCTTCTCGGCGATGGAGGAAGGAGACTCGCATTGGGCGGCGGCCATGGCGGCCGCGGCCTGGATGTCGGCGGGGGAGGCGGAGGCCGGCCGAGGGAGCGTGTCGGCGAGGTGCGGGAAGTTGAGGTGCGCGGCGCGGCCCTTGATGGCGACCGCGGCCACGTCATGCGCGCGCGCGGCCATCTCCGCTGTGGGGAAGGTGCCGAGCCAGATGCGCGACTTCTTTCGCGGCTCTCGGATCTCCGACACCCACTTGCCCCAGCTCCGCCGCCGCACGCCGCGGTACGACGGGTGCCTTCCGGCCGTGCGCTCGTCGTCCACGGCGCAGCTGCTGCTCTCTTGGCCCGGCCGGGCGGCCTCCGTTTCTTGGCTGCCGCCAGGAGCAGGGGAGGTCGCTGTTTGCCTCTTGCGCTTCAGGATCTTGGGGCGGTTCTTTGACACGACTTTTGCCGTTTTGCGCCATTGATGATGGTGGAATCGGAAGAGGAGGAGGAGGAGGTCGTGGGTGCATGGATCGCGTCAGACTCCATGTCTCTCTCTCTCTCTATATATACAAGCACAGCCAAGGCTGGTGTGGGAAGGTGGTGTGCGCGAGTATAAATAGCGGATAAATTAGTGGAAGCCTATATTTTTCTGTAACCAATATCACCACCATGCGGAGCTAAAATATTTAAAGCTGATCCTGTTGTTAGGATCTTCTGAATTTAAAAAAATATGTGAGAACTTCTGCAAGTGTTTTGATATTTACAAGCCTCACCAATACAATAATTTTTTTTGTAAAAAAAGTTTGCGAGTTGGTACGACTTCTAACAAATGGAAGGCCTGTATTGGTAAGGCTTTTATCAAATGTCGACCGTCCAGTATATATATGATACTACTAATTCAGAACTTCAATTGTCTATGAGGCATACGCAGACATGCCGAAGTGATATTTTTCTTCTTCTCGATGCCGTGCCCGTGCCTGGCCCTGCCAAGATAAGCTTGAAGAAGGCAGCTGTCCACGCCTCAACGACTAGCCGTTAAGTAGATTTTGTTAAGGCAGACTCCTTCCTCCAATCCCCGCAGGCGCTTACTATTCCGTGTGCTCGTGCTGGACTGGACTGGACTGGACTGCTGGTACAACTGAAGGATTTCGGGAACAAGGATGGGCTAACGGCAATGCCAGACCATGGACGCATGGTTCACGAGACTGATAGTCTGATAGGAGCCTGGAAAACTCTGGAAAATTGTTTCAACGTTCCTCGACCTATTGGAGTTGCCCTCCCTACGTGGCAAGAAGCCATAGGCATTGACAGGAATAAATATATTCCATTATTTTGGGAACATTATTCTTATGCCATTCATACTATGACCCTGACTTTTTTTTGCGAAAACGCAAAAGCTTTGTGTTTCAATTAATTGATAGAGAAAGAAGTTTATGTACACGTCCAAAACAAGGACGAACAACCCACCATACAACTCAACCCACGCCTACACTAAGGGAGAAGTTGTCGCAGCCCGCTCGCGCCCATGTCCACCCACGTCCTCGCCTCGGCCCTGATCGTATCAAACAGAGAGGGTATCGAGAGTCTGGCGCCATCAAAGACCACTGCATTGCGTTGCTTCCAAATCCACCAAGCCGTAAGCATCGATTGCCGAGGATGTGCCCTTGCAAATGGCTTGAGGGGTAATCCGTACTCCAGAGCGCCATCGTCCACCAACTGACAAAGTCGTCCCCGGCGATGGTCTCGCCGTGGATCGAATGGGTAGCCCTGTGAGAGGGTGACCCATAGTCTCCACTGACTGATCACAGAGTGTGCAGCTCGCTCGCGGGGTGGGGAAGCCCGCGGCGTGCCAGTCTCTCTGACTGACGGGTTTGCCTTCTTTGTCAGAGATGTGAACAAAAATACTCCCTCCATCCCAAAATACAAGGCGCCCTTTAATTTCGCGGGTCAAAGACGTTCAAGTTTGACCATAATTTGTACTTATAATATGACCACAAAATTAATATAAAAGTATATGAAATGAAAGAATTTTGCAAGACAAATCGAACGATACCATTTATACATTCTCAATTCACATAATTTATTATATATTTACGGTCAAAGTTAAGCATCGAAGACCAGCATAAAATTAGGCGCGCCTTATATTATATTTTGGGACGGAGGGAGTACGTTGTTCAAGCGAAAAGACAAAAAAACACAGCTATGATTATTTGTACCAGCCATAGAATGTAATAATAGCATCTACGTCTTTAAGACGATTATAGTTGATACAAACGCCCGATTCAAGTTATCACCTCGAAGTCTAGATTCAGAGTAGTACAGCACAGAAGGCAATAGGCCAACAAAACGATGAATGATTATGACTAACAACCATGCAGTCTCAAGACACCAAAAAGGATAACACCATGCATCGTATCAGCTACTTTAGATGGGAATGAAAGGAACAATAGAATGGGGAGTTGACAGCCGCAGACTGGCACACTGGGGAGATCATATGACTAACAGACGCGCTTAACCAAGCATTCTAGATCGCTTGGCCTGCCCTTACTGCTGGGCACACTGTACCCCTCTTGGTGCACCATCATCCTCTTCCTCGTCGTCATATGCTTCTTGTCGCCTTTGATTCTGCCTGCGCCTCATCTCCTCTTCTATGTTCACATCGTGCATGGTGGTCTCCTCGCACTGATCCAGCTCCATGTCAGACGATTGGCTTGGTCTTGGTGGCAGAATCTTCTCAAGGGATCGGCACTGGGCAGGGCTGAGTACGCCAGGCTCGGGGAACTCAACACTGAACTCAACAAACAGACGACCTTTCATGAAAGGCCGGCCATGCTGAGGCATGCCCTCGTCGTTTATGGCCTTGTGTTGCCCTATTTAAGAAAAATTACAGGGATCAGTATGTTCCTAATAGGGAACAGTTGTATTACAGGATACCAGAACTGAAAGGCAAATATTAATGAAGGGAAAGAGAAACAGATATGAGACAAAATTGGTGTACCAGGTTTTATTATCTCCCCAGGATTGGATTTGATCAGAAGCTGCCGACCGTCAAGATGAGTCAGAACAAACTGGAAGCCACAGAGAGCTTCAGTCAGAGAGATCTTATGCTCAACAAATAGGTCATCAGACTTCCGCTTGAACTTTGGGTGCTCTTTAAGTTGCAAGACAAAAACTATGTCTCCTGTCACTGTATCAGGCTGAAAAGGCATGAATTGACATCGTTAGAAGGATTATCCTATATATTGCTTGCATGCAAGTGTTGAGTGCTTGCACAAATGCAGGCATGTGTTAATTAAGAGACTCACAGCTTCATCGGCTTCACCCTGGAATACAATCTTTTGGCCATGTTGCATTCCTTTCTCCACATGGACCTCCAAAACCTTCTTCTCCTGGGCTACTTTGTTCCCTCTGCAGCTTGTACATCTATCCTTGTCACTTATCATCTCACCTGTACAAATGCAAATTATAAGAAAACTCAAGTACCAGATATTATTGAATGAAGAGAACAGTACATACCTGATCCTCTGCATTCAGGGCAAACAGTATTCATCTGTTGGATCATGCCAGGTCCTATCTGTCTTGTTATCATCCTCATTCCTGCACCACGACAACCACTGCAAGTTGCAGTTGCCCCACTCTTGGATCCTTTTCTGAATGTACAACAACAGAATACAGTGAGATCCCTACAGCTAATATAGAGATTGAAAAGAAACAGGAACAATATAAACAGCAGCTACAAGTACACCAAGTAAATTAGCAATTTTCATTTAGAGAGACAGAATAGAAACAAAAGGATCTGCATCAACCCCAAGGGGCTAAAACAAATTTTGTACGGTCATGCAAAGATGCAGCTCTGCAGTGATGATTGGTGTTCACCAATACACTATATGCTAGTCGGAAAGCAGACGAGTGCCTAATTGACACTTAGGAGGAAATGGTGGGATAAGGTTCAGTCTGTGCTGCAGAAAATTACCCACAAAACTGGGTCAAAACAAACACTAAAGTTGGCAAAACTTAGTTGGGCAAACAGGATTATAACAATCCTCTGCAGTGCTAAACACAGCCGAAATTGGCAAGGTGCCGCCACCTTGAAGGCCCTTCTAGACTAATATGGTCAGAAGTATTTAGGCAAATTACTATTTGGCATCAGGAAAAAAGATAGTTCTACATACTCACCTAACATTCCATTAGTTACCTAGTCTATTTTTTGGGGAATAATCATTTCAAAAGTTTATAAAAACATAGCCATGAATAACATTGAGCCACGTTTTTGCACGTTTTCCACCAATACCGGCAGTTTTTTAATGTGAACAGAACTGAGAAGCAAGGACATTTCAGATAACAGGTGATTAGCTACCCTTTAAAGATAACTACTTAGAACGGGAAGCAATTAACAGGCACTAAGATCCATTAGGGGACTTGATTGAAAGACTAAAAAAAACCACAATGTCAAGCTAATCAAACTAACGACAACCTTCTTTCAGCAACCACAGTTAGTCAAAAGCATGTTGCACTAAGTATACATGACACTAACACCTCTGAAGATAAACAGAACAAGGTTCAACGTTTTCAGCCTTGATGCAACAAAAAACTGTACTTGGCAAACACAGAAACTACATTACTATTGTTTTCACGAGATAAACATGCATACTTGTAAATTAAGCTCGTGCAATATTGCCAAAACTCCTTTCATGAAAACTGGGATCTCTGGTGCGTCAATATTTCACAACAGAAAGATAACAAGTTTGAGCTGTTCTAAAGAATAATTATTTAACCTGTTATGCCTGATGAGCATCCAAGAATGGTTTTTTATGTTCGATGGAGCAAAGATGTGTAGGCGAACTTGGAGCTAATGGGATTAACACCACATTACTATGTAACTTCATTATCAGTGTTTCTCATAAAAGCACTACTACAAGATATACACCAAATTTGATCACGATAACAATTTTTGCAAGAAAGACCCGAATAAGAGCTTACAAAAACTTACCCCTTGCACTTTCCACAAAGAACATTCCGTGACAAAGATAGTTTTTTGGTAGCACCGTTGTACAAGTCATCTAGTGAAACCTTCATAGTATGCACCACATCCTCGCCACGCTTTTGTCTGCGTCCTCTTGAGCTACCCCCTTTATCCATAAAACCGCAGGTAAGTACATATGACTTCAATTCTCACAGAATACATAGTATTTAATTCTGACAAAACTGAATAGAGGAACAAAACAAAGCACAAAGAACTTCACATCATAAATCTATTACCTCCAAAGCCACCACCACCACCAAAAAGTTGTTCAAAAATGTCGAAGGGACTATGCATATCAGCACCACCGCCTCCTCCCATTCCCTCTTTGATTGCATCTTCTCCATATTGGTCATAAATTTCCCTCTTTTCAGGGTTATTAAGAACCTCATAAGCTTGTGCCAATTCTTTAAACTGACCAAGATACAAAAAAAAAAGGTCAGCGGAAACCAATCTAACAAATATCAAAAGCAGGCACATATGGAAGCGCTGTCACCACACCTTCTCAGGGTCTCCACCCTTATCAGGATGGTGGGCTATAGCAGCTTTCCGATAAGCCTTCTTCAACTCATCAGGGTTTGCTGTCTTGGACACACCAAGCACCTCGTAATACTTGGTGTTGTTGCTGGTCTTCCTTGGTGGCATGCGTCCAAACATGGCTGATACTAAGGGCTACCTACAAGACAATAGCTTGCATAAGAACACCAAGTGATTAAGCACTACTCCAGTAGGTTAAAAATCAAAACTTTGCAGAAAATAATCTACCGGCAAGACTTGCAACTCTAAATATCGTTTTGCAAGATGTAATTCGCTAACCCTAATGACAAAAGGAACTGTGTTCTATTCCACAAAATCGCTACATATATATACGGACGGACTTTCTTGCCTACAATAGTACTCGAGAAGGAAAATAGGAGCCGTCCTGTTAAAACTAAAACATGCATCAGGATACAAATTATGTGCTAAATCGAGTTAAACCAATACATCTATCGAGTCCGCTGAGCCACGAATCTAACACCCCCACCACACAAATCCGCCGCCACTACTCGAATCCACCGGACCAACCAGATCGAAACGACAGACAACGCACAGATCGAGCAAAAAGCTGTTCTTTTTTTCTCGAGGAAACCACGTCCACGATCTACCGGGGCACCGAGACCACGAAAGACTGGAGATCTCACGGCGGCGGATCCTTACCTGGCCGTCCGGCGGCTCCTAGGGTTTGGAGGACTCGGCGGGGAGGTGAGAGAATCGTATACGGCTCGCTCGAGCCGGACGCGCTGGGTAGAGAGAGAGGGCGCTGACGACTGCGGCTGCTTCCGATTTAATATGGCTCGCCTGCCTGCACGAATCTTGGTGGTGTGAACAGACCGTGTGGTTATTATAAGGCTCCCGAACCCGAACGGGTGTGGTTCGGAGACCAGATTGGGTGTGGCTCTTCGGTTCTTCGGCCGTTTGGGCGTGTCGCAACGTGTACGGAGTCCGGTGCGAACAGGTGGAGGAGGGGCTCCCGTTTCTCGCGACCGACTAATTCTCGAATTGACTTGCAAATGTTGTCACTGTTAACGTTAACAGTGGCGGACCCAAGAATTTTTCGAAGCCTAGACGCACCGCAAGCCAAATAAATTTTTCTCAAACGAATATAAGAATTACGGATTTTCCATTTGCGCTTGCGGCCTAGGCGCACCACCCTGTTTTTCAAAACTATACATTATTTCACTGAAGTCGCCGCCCGCGCGAGCAGCCCCGGAGGGGGGATTCCACTCGATGTTGTCACTAACGTCAATTGTAACTCATATGTAACACATGTGTAATTTCATGTGCAATCCGTGTGCAGTTGAGAAAATCTTAATTAACACTTATGTGCAATTCTTAGGAGAGCTCAATCATGATTCAAATTCAGCGATTTGCGAGTCGATTGAGATCTAATAATTAACAAAATCATTTCTTTTTCTGATCCTACTTGGTTCTCCTGTGCACTCTTACGTAGAAGAAAATGATGGCATCATTCAGAAAGAATCTCATCATTCAATAAAATTCATATTAAAAACTTGAAAACTGTTTATCGCTCCAACTATAAATATCTTGTTGACGTATTTAAAAAAAATCATGTTCATGAATATCTTCAATACTAGATTTCACCTTGCCATGTTTTGACAGAAAAAATCGTTGGTAATGTCCTAATTGATGTTACTTAATTATCAAGGGCTTATTAGTTATGTGCCCTGATTTGCTTAGTTTTCCTCGTCTGTGCCCTACTTTCTTAGTTTTCCTCGTATGTGCCCTACCTGGCTCTTTCGAGTCACGCGGATGGCTAAGATGGCCGTTTCTGTCTGGTCAAACTCATTTGACCGTCACTTGGCCTGACTAGTGGGGTCGGCCTAGGACACCTCGTGAGTTGACAAAGTGGCACCTCTCAAGTGGGACCGCTCAAGTGGGACAGGAAGGTGGGGACGGCGTGCCAGGAATCGAGTCTGACGGCCAGGTTGGGATTACTACGTCGTTAACACAAAAGATCCATAACTGAAATAATAAACCTTCTTGGGAGACTGAAATAATAAGCCTTAATTTAGGAAACTGAACTTTAGAAACTGTTTTATTTTACACTGGAAACTGAAACTTAAATTAGGAAACGGAAATTTAGAAACTGATTTTCACATTCACTAGGAGCTATACAAAAGATTTTCATTACTACAAAAGATCCGTAACTAATTAGACTAACTACTAATTACTAGTGCTAATACTACTGCTACTAATGAAACTACTACTAATCAGTAGCAGTTGCACTGCTACTACTACACCGGCGGTGGGCTCCAACTTCCTCCGCCTCGGCTCCTACATCCTCCGCCTCTTCACTGGCGGTGCGTCGTCGTCGTCGGAGTCATCGGAGTCGTCTCCGTTGTCGTCGTCCTCCTCGGAGTCGGAGTCGTCGTTCGGCGGCTCCTCCTCCTCCTTGTCCCCTTCCTCCTCCTCCTCCTCATCGTCGTCGTCGGAGTCGGGGTCGGAGTCAGAGCCATGGCCGTGGCCCTCGCCTTGGCCGTCGTCGTCGCCGTCGAGGTTTTCTTGCCAGTGCCCATGGCCCTCGTCCCACCACGGGACGGGGTTGTCCTCGTCGTCCGAGCCGCTCGGAATGACGTCGTTCTGCCACCATTCGTCCGCCATGGCAGAGAGATTGGGGTTTTTGGGAGAGAAGAAGAGGTCGGAGAGAATGGGGTTTTTTGGGAGAGAAGAGAGAAGAACTGCTTTGGAACCGCATACGTATTGGGGTTTTTATCTTTGAGGAGGATAGAGATGAATTCAGTGCGACGGCGCGTAGATCGATAACCGCCTGCGGCACCGAACAGACGGATCAAATGTTTCGTTTTTTGCCAAAACCAGTGTGAAAAGACTGCACATTTTACAGATTATATTCGCACTAATGACATCCTGTGACTGCACTAGACGTCCAGTTGAAATGACATGCCTGTAAATGTTCACCACGTCATCTGGTGCACCTTGACGCGTGTAGTACAAGTGTCGAACAGTTGATGTGCATTGACGTTCTGGTCAAATTGATTGCAATTGGAAACCTTGTGAGACATCTAGACGTATCGCAAGCATTTTGTGCGAGAACTGACGCGATTAAATTTTTGTTTACGTGCATATCTGCGTAGGTGTATCCGTGTCTACACACCAAGCGCGTTTTGGACGTGAACTGCACCCACAATGCGCGCAAGTTTAAAAAGGTATATAGACCTTGTTTATCAACTTGAATCATTAGTATATGACATAAGAAGATCATGTGCGCGGGTTTTTTATTTTTTTTATTTTTTGAAGCTCATTTCAAATATTGGTCAACCTAATTTTGACCAACATTTAAACAAGTTTAAAACATGAAAATGAAAAACTAAGCCTGTATTCTTCTTAGTCACTCCAAAATGAAAATTTGGTGAGCTTTTTGAAATTTTCATGTTGCAAATCCAAAACACCTTTTCTTCACTCTTGACTTCATGCGACATAGTTTGTGATATATCACATTAGATACATGCATTTTTGGTTCGAATGTATATAGACTTTGTTTATCAAATTGAATCGTTAGTATATGACATAAGAAGACTATGTGCGTAGGTTTTTCCTTTTTTTAATTTTTTTTTTGAATTTTTGAAGCTCATTTCAAATATTGTTCAAACCTAACTTTGACCAACATTTAAACAAGTTTAAAACATGAAAATGAAAAACTAAGACTGGATCCTTCTTAGTCACTCCAAAATGAAACTTTGATGAGGTTTTTGAAATTTTCATGTTGCAAATGCAAAACACCTTCTCTTCACTCTTGACTTCATGCGACATAGTTTGAGATATATCACATTAGATACATGCATTTTTGGTTCGAATGTATATAGACCTTGTTTATCAACTTGAATCGTTAGTATATGACATAATAAGACTATGTGCGCAGGTTTTTCCTTTTTTTGAATTTTTTAAGCTCATTTCAAATATTGGTCAAACCTAACTTTGACCAACCTTTAAACAAGTTTAAAACATGAAAATGAAAAACTAAGCCTGGATCCTTCTTAGTCACTCCAAAATGAAACTTTGGTGAGGTTTTTGAATTTTTCATGTTGCAAATCCAAAACACATTCTCTTCACTCTTGACTTCATGCGACATAGTTTGAGATATATCACATTAGATACATGCATTTTTGGTTCGAATGTATATAGACCTTGTTTATCAACTTGAATCGTTAGTATATGACATAAGAAGACTATGTGCGTAGGTTTTTCCTTTTTTTGATTTTTTTTGAAATTTTGAAGCTCATTTCAAATATTGGTCAAACCTAACTTTGACCAACATTTAAACACTCCAAAATGAAATTTTGAAACTTTGTCAAACTTTTCAAAACCCCGTTGACTGCCTCCAAACCCCGTCCCAAAACTCTCCGAACAATGGCCGTCGATCTAACCCTAGCGCTGAACTGGAGCCGTCCGATCGTTCTTCTAGAAGGAATCTGCGGGCAGACTCTGGGCGATCCGCGAGAAGCTCATTCTGCGATCTGATTGGATGAAACACAATGGGGATTTTGGCTGTTGTTTTCACGCTTTATGCTGTTGTTTTCAAAACAAGGCCAAATTTCATAGCTAAGGGTGAATATTTTCGACATTTTTCTTTGCAATTACGTAGATTCATGGTAGTACAAAATTATAAAATAGATCAGCAACTAAAATTCCTTGGTACCCTTGGCCTTGCCCTTAAAACAACTAATAACTAAAATGGACTACCACTCGTCCTCGTCATCGGAAACCTCTAACGACTTGGCCTTGCCCTTGCCGTCGACCTTGCCCTTGCCCTTGCCGTCGACCTCCATTGGGGCCTTGCCCTTGCTCTCCGAGTTGTTCAGAGCCTTCTGCAGGTCGTTGATGCATGTAAAATGCATACATGAACTTTGCAATTTATCTTGTTTTGTCATTGTCTTGCATATTTATTTTCAGTTTTGCATAAAAAATTAAAAAACACATAAAAACTTGCTAAAATGGGAGAAAGAACTAAGTTGTGTGATTACACAAACACTCCAAATGATCAATTTATTGCTAGGCCCATTGCCACACCTAAGATAAATGCTGAGAGTTATGAAGTAAGTCCTAGTTTGTTGAACTTGATAACTAGGGAACAATTTGGCGGTAGTGCTATGGAGGATGCCTCTATGCATCTTCATGATTTTGTTGAAATATGTGACATGCAGAAATTTAAAAATGTGGAAAGTGATATTCTAAAACTGAAGTTATTTCCTTTCTCACTTAGAGGAAAAGCTAAAGAGTGGCTGCATTCATTACCATTGATAGCATTAAAACTTGGGATGATTTAAAAGAAGCTTTCATTAAGAAATACTATCTCCCTGTTAAAATTTTGCAAAATAGAAACAACATTCTTTCTTTTAGGCAAAATGAAAATGAACATGTTGCTATGGCTTGGGATAGGATTAAACTTATGCTTAGAACTTGTCCATCACATGGGTCAACGAATGGACCATATTACACTCTTTTTACAATGGTCTAAATTACATGTCTAGAAATATTCTTGATTCTGCTGCTGGAGGTGCTTTATGGGAAAAACTATAGTAGAAGCTAAGAACATATTGGAAAGTATTTTGCAAAACTATAGTCAATGGCATACTGATAGAGCACCTAATCCTTCTAAGAAAGTGAACTCCATAGAAGAAACAAATGATTTGTCATCTAAAATGGATACTATTCTTGCTTTCATTAATAAACAAAATATTGAAAATGTGCCTTTGCAAGAACTAGTTGGTAATAATCCTGAAAATATTGATGTCAACTTCATTAGGAACTATGGTAATAATGGGTATGGTAACAACAATTATAACTCTTATAATAAACCCCCATATGTTCCCAACAATCGTCCTTCTATTCCATATCCTAATGCTAGGATAATAATTGGAAGCCTATGCCACCACGTAATGATAATTTTGAGGCTAATAAAATTCTTATGGAACAAGTTGCTAGTCATAATACCATGATACAAGAGTTGAATAAGTCTGTTGCTTCTATTAGTTCTGATATTAAAGGCTTACAACTCCAAACTGCAGGACTAGACAAAGCCTTGTCAAAACTAGCTGATAACCAAGCCACTTTATTGAGTATGTCTGCAGGGAAACCACAAGCACCACCTGTGGTTGGAATGAATTCTATTAATATTGCTGAAAATGTTCCTCTTACTTTGGAGGAAACTCTTAATGAATTATTGAACTATCCTGAATATTTGTTGCCATTTATGTCTCAACTTGTTGGATTAAAAGAAGAAGTTAACGAAACTGAACATGATGAATCTCTTATGTTGATTGAGTTAGAAAAGAAAGTTGAGGAAGTTAAAATGCTTAGTGAAGTCAAGGATCCATTGCTTGACTTAGAATTGTAGCTTGCATGAATTAATATCTATCTTACAAAAATTTGCAAGTGATCCTTCCATCAACTCTAACCAAGCTGGTTTTGGTTCTTATATTGCTAATCATGTCTTGAAAGAAAAGATTGCTAGGTACAACCAAGAGGCTATGATACCACCTAAGCTTGGGGATATATGGATTCCCAAAGTCTAGTAACCATTGGAAAAGAGACACACCATGCTATACTTGATCTAGGATCTAGTGTCTCTGTTTTATCTAAAGAACTATATGAAGTACTTGAATTGAAAAATCTTGAAAAATGCTCTATTGAACTTGCACTTGCTGATGATTCCATTAAACATGCTTTAGGAAAAGTAAGTGATGTTATGGTAGAGTTACATATGACTTTTGTGCCTGTTGATTTTCTAATCATGGATATGGGGAATAAAACCTCTAGTCCAATTATTCTTGGAAGACCTTTTCTTCGTACTACAGGTGCTATCATTGATTCAAAAGAAGGGAATGTGAAGTTTCAGTTTCCACACAAGAAGTGCATGGAACACTTCCCAAGGAAGAGGGACACACCAAAGTTCAAGCTCCCTCATGAGCTTCGTCCACAATAAACATCAAGTAAGAAGCCTAGCTATATGG
Organism: Poa pratensis; assembly: GCA_947311845.1. Taxonomy (NCBI): domain Eukaryota; kingdom Viridiplantae; phylum Streptophyta; class Magnoliopsida; order Poales; family Poaceae; genus Poa; species Poa pratensis. The sequence continues at coordinate 21,325,999 of CAMZMU010000063.1, forward strand.
CTATAAAGAAAGCGCTTTACGGGAGGCAACCCGGTTGTTTTTATTTGTGATTTTCTTTGTGTCCTCTTGCTGTAACAAGAGACTTAGTGTTTAGTTTAGTTTCTGGAATTTTTAATAAAGTGCCAAGTTTTACTCATTTTGGTTGAAAAGTTGCTTATAGCGTTCGGAGATTTTATTCCTGCACGAATCTGTGCACGGTATGATTTTTAATTCTTATTCTGTAACTCCGAATGAGCTCATATTTGAACTGTAGTTGCAACTTTTCATCCTCTGTATGCATGAATTTTTTCGGAATTTTCGACAAAGTTAAGTAGGGTAGAAAAATACGTTTAGCTGCTGCTGTTTTTCTGGACAGATTCTGTCCCATTTTGTTTGATGCATGCTTAGAACTTTTAACTTGAATCTTTTTGATCCAATTGAGTTTATGAGTAGGCATACAACATTATACATTTCTGGACATTCATATGAATTTTTGTCTAAGGATTATATGCAGCAAGAAATCTATTTGTTTATCACTACTAATGCACCCCACAGAAAAGAAATGGGAGAAACGGTGTTTTGAAGTTTTTTCACAGGGATTAGAGGAGATGCACCAAGAGCTATCCAAGGATGGTGAAGACCATAAGCTTGGGGATGTGAAGACAACCCCACTGGACCTACACACTCTCGGTTTGCACACGTCTAACTTCTGTTTTTCGATCGAAACACTTTATCGCATAAACTTGGAGCGTCTTTTTGTTTGTTTAGGTTGATTTTTATTTTGTGAGACCACCACACTATCATTTATATATGAGAGAGCTACTGGAAATTTGGGTTGAATTATGTTGGATGCTATTATAAGATTGGGAAAAGGGATGTTTGAGTTGATTTTAAAAGATACATATAGTTGCATGATTCATGAGCTTGTTAATGAGTAATAATTTGCAAGTATTTTATCAAGAGCTATCTTTTATTCATGTTTTGATGCTGAATGTTATTTTACCTTGTTTTAACATGGATTGTTAGTTCTATGGACACTCATGCATGCATTTAGATGGTCAACTTTCTCCCTCTTGCTAGCCCAAAAATTCCAACAAGCAAAAACTTGTTTCCAACACCTTCAACCAAAGTTTTTCCAGTGAGTCCACCATATCTACCTATTAGCTTTATGCTATTCCGAGTATGTTTATCATGATATTTGTGTTATCTATACCTCTGAATGAAAATGCTTATGTTGTTGATTGTTGTGGGAAAAGTTGGTTATAGAGCTCTCTCGAACTTGATGCACACTTTACTTTCATTGCATAAATAAAACATGACCCATTGTGATTAAAATTATGATGTTGTGGCTTGACAAATGTCTTTGGTTGAGAGTTAGCCATATGTGCTGTCACATGGCAAGCTTTCAACATGCACTTCATCTCATTTAGTTGATATCATGTACTTTTGTTTATGGATGCTTACCATGGGTGAAATAAATGTGGAAATGAAGTGAGTTTAAATGAGTTTGTATAAATGGTTAGAGAGACGCCTGGGCCGCTAATCTAAGCCATGCATCATTCATGGTGGAAATTTACTTACATGCTATGGTGAACCTTCTGTGATACACCTTACAATAAAAAGCTATCCAATGGTAAATAAAAAGGGTGTTGAGATTGTTCATTGTGTTTGTTTGTCTTGTCATTTTGATATGGGCTTGTTCCATATCCTGGGACAAGAGGTACCCCAGTTGACGCTCTTAATGATACTATTATTACTTACAATGATATTTAACTTGAACTTGCTTTGTTTCCAAGTTGAGTAACACATGGAGTAGGTACTTGTATTCAAGGGGCATGAGACTTTCAACCTGTACTTTGTCAAGCACACTACTCGTATTTGCTTTCACTTTAAACTTAATCATTCAAGATGCTATGATAGGGGAATGAGAGCTTGACACCAAGGATTACCATTTACAATCATTAACTTAAGTAGAGAAGTTCAGAAGTTAGATGAAATTTATTCATGCTTTACCTCTACTCATATATATCTTTCCAAAGTGTCCACCTTTTATATTCAGATTTTCATCAATACTCTATGACCATTGTAGGATGTTCTTACTTATTATTATGCATACTTGTGGTCCATAGTACTTTTCTCTTATGTTACACTTTGTGAATTATCATTGAACATCCTTGCATTGAATACTTGATATCACTTCATAATCTATCTTGCATATTGCTATTCCTTTTAAGAATGAACCATTTGACTCTATGTACCAATAGTAATCATCTTTGATATCCATTGTTAGTACTAAACTAGCATGGTGGCCCTCGCAAATGCGAGGGCAGCACTTTAGTATTGAACCGACCGGATAAAAATTATACTTCTATGTGATGTGGTAGAAAACTATAGCCACAGAAATGTTATGCTAAATAATATATCACATTTATATATGCTTTTTAAATTTGTGGACGAATTATTAGCAATAAAATCATCGATTTTGGTTGTTGCTTTACCATGATGTTGAATCAATTTGCATAATTAAAGTTAAGACCGTGAGCTGGTTGTTAATCTTGTTGTAATCTTGAATCATTGTTGTAGGATTTCAGTCATTAGCATTAACTATAATGTTACACAAAGTTTCAAAAAAAAAACTATAATGAAGTGGAAAGGTCACACTGACAACACAGACTTATTTAGTATGCAGCAATTTATCCTTGTAAACAATTAGACCAACTAAACATTAAGAAATGTATTTAATCTATGTAGATCTGTCTATCATCACTGACTTATAGCAACCATGTTTGTCGATACTCATATTTATGTAGTGATATTCTCTTTGTCCATGCATACTCCGAATTAACAATCATGCAGTATTCACTCAAGAACATCTCGGCTCTCTTTATGTCTCTTCTGCTCTCCCCAGTCTTTCTATCTCTTACACACATAGCTAAGTGTTACCATGTAACAACGACTTAACAATCTTTGTATAAACTCAAATCCTTCCAAAACAAATTGATAATTCATATTATAAATATCAAATTCTCATTAGTAATCCTCTGGTTTCACTTCAAGAATTATCTTTAAATAAGGCGCAAGATATACATGTTTTTGTGTGGATCTAATAATTAGGATCCACTATACAACAATTTGTTGAAGATTCTACGCTCTAGTATGCTTGTAAAATCTATTAGTTGTGATCTATTTAATTTTCAATTTGGTGAATATGTACGTCATACTCGCGCGTAAGTACAACTATGAAGATTTATCGGCTGTGACAAATGTAGACACAATTCTAAAGTTATATGTGGTGCGATTTTTGTAAGTACAAATATGATGTTCTACCTGATGTGCTATGTTAGTTACGATTTTGATTATTTGTATTTGGTAGTGATCTTATGGAAATGAAGATCTATCGATTGCGTTCTTTAAAAATAAAGAGGATTTTGCTATATCGGAGGTCAAATGTTTTATGTTTTTTATTAAGATATCAGAGATGTGGATATCTTTTTGGGTATTATTGTGACCGTGAATACACTTTTATGGAGCTATTATTCTCTAGAGATTTCTATCTTTAAGGAATAAATGTTATATTATTGAGTATGTGCCTAAGTGTTTATTTGAAGCCACAAATTGGAGTAGAGATATCACTTTTAACCAAGTTCACATGGATTATTTAAAAAAGGGCTAAAATCAAGTCTAGAGATAACCATAAACATTTTCATTGGATCTTGTAAGAAAATAGGTCTAAGATGGACCACACTGGATAGCTTGTGTGTTTTCTTATTTGTGTGATGCATCATGGTGGGTTATTATTTCATAGATAGAGGCAAAATAATGTTAATCTAAATTCTCTGCCTCTAGCCATCCGTCGATTGTTGTGAGTGCATGTATATTTTGGTATTACCTCATGTTTTCCAAACTAAATATATGTATAATATGCTGAAAACATATCTTTATATTGCTCTCCAAAGTTTTACAATATATGAATTTATAATTTTACTTGAATTTCATCTCAAATTTTGGTTGATGTAATTGTGCCTGCAAGGCTGGAGACTATGGATCGTGTTATTCTTCAAGACATGTATACTTAATAACTAAAATTTTCAAATATAAGATGAAAATATATGTATGAGCGAGCTGATCCTAAGAGAGCCCGTGGTATTTGCCAATCCATCGATAGCTAGTTATACGTCTGATCCATCAACTTACGTCCGATCGGGTTGTACAGGTTCGAATTTATATTTAACGATAGACCAGCTAGCTGTAGGTCCGATGGATCGGCTAATTAGTTACACGTCCGTCCAGAAAGCACCGAGGCTAATTATGCGCGTCCGGCCGGAAGCGGACCTGTGCCTATGTACCTATCACGGAAAAGCTTAGGTACGCATGTTTTTTTTTGTGAGGTACGCATATTGCTAAATCAATGGATGTCACGTTTTTGAACATGAGTCGTGTCACGCAGGTTAATTTAGAGGATGTGCTAGCTGGTTACGTAACTCTAATCTATTAAAATCTCAGCCATATGTTTTAGATCTAACCATTGTAATTAATTTAGAGGATGTGGCTTAACGTGGGGGCTCTATTAACTAACTCATTTTGCTTTTAGTATATAATAGATTGCAAAGTCCATGTTAGTTTTATCACCTTCATACTCGAGGACGAGTATAGGTTAAACTTGAGGATGTTGATGCATGTAAAATGAATACATGAACTTTACATTATTTTTACTTATATTCCAGTCATATTTGCATCATATAAGGGTTATATCACTGTTTTATAATGATTTTGGGAATATTTGACATGTTTCCTATTTTTTATGGAATTAACCCTGCGCAGGCAGAAAACCCTATTTCTATATTTTAATGTTTCAGGGACCCAAACGACGTCCAAATGACCTGGAAATTTACGAGCATCAGTTTTTGGAAGGAACAAAGCGTGGGAGCGAAGGAAGCAAACAAGCGGAGGCTCGAGGGCCCAGATGAGTGGGCCCACGCGGCTAGGTACATGGGCCGCGTGGGACCCCCCACTTTGGCCCTCGGAGCTCCGTTGCCTTCGATCTTTCCTCCACCGACTCGGTTTTGACCTAAAACCTCCTATAAAAATAGTCCCCCGACGTTCTCTGGAAGGAGCGCCGCAGAAACACAGAAACACAGAAACAGAGACCTAGAGTTGCAGATTGGAGGGGGAAACTCCGGCGGGGCGCTGCCGGCGTGGTCTCCATCTTCTCCAACGAATTCTCCACCGTCTCCATGATGAAGAGGGAGTAGTCCACCTCTGGACTATGGGTTTGTGGAAGTAACTTATGTATCTCTCTCTCTCGAGCTTCACTAATTAGTACCGTATGAGCTGCTGAACATGATTACGGTCATCTATGTAATACCTTTGTGGTGGATCTTTTTATGAGTTAATATATGTTTGAGATTGCAATGGTTTTGTTTCAGTTATGAAAGTAGATGCATATTATGTACCCCGTTCTTATTTACTTGTCATGATCAAGCATGTTTATGAGAGCGTGTGAGGGGAACGTGTGCATTAGTTGGAGTAACGGGGGTGGCTAGTGCAGTGAACGTGAGAGAAAGTTCTGCGATCCACTTGGGTATCTCTACCTTACTTTGTTGCCTCACTAGGGATAAAAAGAAATACCATGCTACCGGAGATGTGGGTGTGACCATTGCCACTACTCCATGACTAGATCTAGCATGTTCTTATTTTAACTTCATGTCATGATACTTATTGCTATACGCTGAGTTATCTTAATTACTGAGGTGTTATGATTTAGTTCGCATCTTGGTGGAGTATAAGAGAGACTAATAACCAAAAGGTCTCTATGTTAGGACGTGATGCCCATATAATTATAACTTGTCATTAAACTTTTGTGTTGCAATCTCATATGTCAACTCTAGTGTTCCATTGTCTACCACTTTATTAAAGAGAGAGTACATTTGTGAAACCATGAACCCCGGTCCATTTTTAATCATAAGAAACACCTTTCCAACCACTTTTACCACTTTTCCATTTTCTGCCATTTAAAAATCCGAAAATACAAAAACATTTTTACATCTTGCATTCATCATATAAAACCCAAAAATATCATTTATCATTGCTACCACCATCTTTGCATATTTATTTACCACCATTGCATATTTATTTCTTGTTGGCATTGCATATTATCTTGATATCATTCTCACACCTTGTGCTTGACAACCACTTGGTGAGGTTGAGGACCAAAACATTTACTTAGTTTTGTAGGTAACCAAAAGAAGGATAGGAAAGATAAATCTTCACTACTGATTCCCCGAGAGTTCGATATTAAACCCTCGAGTCACCCCTCGTGGGGAAAACACGTCTTCCACTTACTACACACTCTGCACTTGGAGTCTCAACCTAACCCATTTACTTTTCACGCAGGTAACTACGTGAAGGGCCATCAAGAATGCTTTCTAGCGCCGTTGCAGGGGAAGATACGAAGCTTCCTGCAGAATATTTTTCCCTTCAACTACACGCCATCAGTCGTCCGCATACTTCACGGCTCTCGCCTTCTCCGCGCCTTCTGATTCGACCACAGAAGCGACCAGAGCATCCATGAGATGTTGCTGCTCGGCGGAATGCCTGGCCTGCTCCGTGGCTTGATAGTCGGCCATGGCCCAGGCCATACCCGGGTCCATGGCCTCCTCCTCCTCTTCCTCCTCCTCCTCTTCCTCCTCCTCCTTAGACAGATCGATGAAGGGAATGGGATCAGGTGCAATGGCCCTGCCCCTGCCCCTGCTCGAGCTCGGAGGAGACTCCTAGGATGCACGCATCCTGCTCGACCTTGGAGTAGTGCGCCCACGCCCACGGCCCCTGCCGCTGCCCTCGCTTAACTCAAGAAACCAAGGATAGCGGACGTGGCGGCGGCGATTCAAGCTGGGAGTGGAGCGGCCACCACCACGAGCCATGGAAAGATGAGGGACTGGGCGAGGGTGGCAAGGAGAGGAAGAGGGGATCACTGGGCGGCGTGGGCGTAATGGGCAAGGAAATGGCTCCTTTTCTAGCCATCTGCGGTCTGGACGGCGTCGCGTATGGACTGTCAGTAATGGCGACCAGGCATTGATTCGGCTCGCCAGACTGCTCAGCTTGCGGCGGGACAGACTAGGCAAGAGAGACGCAAAGACGGCGGAGCAGAGCAGTTGCACGGTCGGGCCGACAGCGTTGCCGGGCCGGCAACGTAGGCGGCGAGGCAGCTTTTTGCCGGCCAGGGGGGCACGCCATTGAAGGCACGGCGCAAATTCAGGGTACTGGCATGGACGCGCTCGTACGGCTGCATGCAAGCACTCCTCCTCCGCTGGCCCCACTTGTAGCTTTAAGCATGGGTGCGCACGAGTGCATGCACTTCACTGGGCCCACATGTCACTAGTCAGAAGGAGGCAATTCCAAACAAGGTGCCCCAGGCCGACCCCACCAGTCAGGCCAAGTGACGGTCAAAGGGGATTGACCAGACGGAAACGGCGCGTTTGGCCGTCAGCGGGGCTCGAAAGAGCCAGGTAGGGCACATACGAGGAAAACTAAGGAAGTAGGGCACAGACGAGGAAAACTAAGCGAATCGGGGCACAAAACTAATAAGCCCAATTATCAAATAATATATGTCGTTGTCAAAAAATCAAATATTTTACCTACTTTATATTTTTGGAAATGGGGATACCCGGCCTCTGCATCATGATGATGCACACATCTTATATTAAAACAAAAAATTCAAGGGTCACAAAGTATGTCAATTATTACATTTCACGAAACACCCCAAGAAAAAAGAGTCCAAACATCATGTAATCTTCTAGCATGCTGCCACCCTTCCCGATTGAAGATAGCCCACGACCACCATTAGCCAAGTACATCAAGAGTTCATAAGCTCCCTTTGGTCCGGTAGAAGGAGAAAGGACCACATATTGATCCAATAAGTACCTCCATGAACAACCTGCAAGAAATGGGTAGCTTGAACCTTGTTATTTCAAATTGGCCAAACAAAAGCAAAAACGCCAATGCGAATACAAGCTTTAGTTTTCTTATCTACCCCGGCCAACCAACTCTCAAACATATTAGCAATACTAGTTGGTGGAGTGATATAGAAGGTAAAATGAATAAGTCTCCAAATTTGTCGTTCAAAAGGACAAGAAATAAACAAGTGCTCAATCGACTCATCTGACTCACAGAAAACAAAATGTTACATCATGTCCATTGTCGCTTAGCAAGATTATCCTTAGTGAGTAAAACTTTTCTATCGAGAAACCACATGAAAATCTTAATCTTCAGGGATACTTTCAGTTTCCAAAGGTACTTTCGTAAAAAAGGCGTGTGTCCATGCATATAATTTAAATACATAGACTTAACTAAAAAAATTCTAGACAACGTAAATTCCATCTGAAAATATCAGAATCATTTGATAGAAAGACCCCCATAAGTCGTTCTACCAAATTTAGTCAAGATGTCCATTTGTTTCCTCTTAGAGATCGTCGTAACTCAATATTCGGCGGCAGTGCATTTGCTAACACATCTGCAACAAGAAAAATCTTATGTCGCCCAATGTTAAACAGAGATGGATATTGAACGGCTAGTGTCGTTTCTCCGATCCTCGACTTACGTCTGGTATTGACCCACCAGTCCAGTTTTACCCAAAAGCACGAAATTTTTCCAGATTTCCCAAACATGCAAAAATGTAAAGATGCACATTCCTAAATTCTACCCTCCCGATGTGACAGGAACAATCTCTGTCTCCAATAACTCACACACAAGCACCAGATTCGATACAACACAAGTACGATACAACCGGCGTCACGCCGATGAATTGGTACAGATGAACTCAGTTCATCGGAGAGAGGAAGGGAGGAGGTTACAGACCCCGATGGGGATTCAGATACTAATCAATCGATGCCTTTCTTCTGCTCCACGCTGGTCTACTTAACCACAGTGCTGGTCTGATCCCCACTGGTGGGCTGGGCCGAATCAGTACCCTACACATGGGCCTCTCGTATGGCTTGCCGGCCCATGGCCCGCTTCTTGCACTTGAGAGCTTGATGAAGTATCACCTTCGTGACAATACCCTCCCCTGGAAAAGCAGCTTGTCCCCGAGCTGGTGCTGCTGGAAATGCCTCCACCAGAGAAAACAAATTCTCCCAAGTGCTGTGAGTATCAGGTAGTGTGGACCAACGCACGCTTACCTGAGGTTGTAATTTTTTTCCTTTCTTTACCATCCTTTCTTCCAGAACTTCTTCAGGTTGGGCTTGTGTTGCCACTCACTTGATCAGATGGTTTGATGGCCTTCTTCAGCAGCGATACATGTACCACTGGATGAATTTTTGAATGTTCAGGCAATTGCAGCTTGTAAGAAACATTTCCCACTTTTTGAATCACTTGATATGGCCCGAAGTAACGGAAACTGAGATTGTGACACGACCGAGTGAAAGGATCGGTATGGCCACCTAGAGGGGGGGTGAATAGGTGCTACTCAATTTTTAGCTCTTTTTCGAATTTAGGCTTGACACAAAGGTAAATTCTCTAGATATGCAACTACGGTGAATTTACCTATATGACAAGTTAACACTAGACTAAGCAAGATACAAGTAAGAGCTAGCGAGTAAGGAGTAACCAAATGGGAAGCACGCGGAGACAAGGATGTATTCCCGAGTTTCTCCTTTTTAGGGGAGTATGTCTCGTTGGAGGGGTGTGAGTTTCAAACTCAAATGCCACAAATGGCCTCACCCTATTCTCCGATGAACCTTGCCCAAAAGCTCGGTTCACCTTCCACTATCGGAATCCTTCAAGGCGGAATCCGGAAACCTTAAAACAAACTTGAGGCTCAACCCACAAAAGTATTGGGGGCTCCCAAGCACCACAACACCTGCTACACAAAAGTAACAAGCTAGTAAATACAACAAGATGCCTAGGTTTTCCTAGTGGAAACCCTAGGCTCAAATCCCTCAAGTGAATGAGGGGGAAATGAAGAACACTTTGGTGAAGTAGTAGATCTGGGCCTTCTCCTTCAATCCTCCTAAGATCAATGACTTTGGGTGGAGGGATTCGGAGATCTAGTGATTCTTGAGCTTACAACTATGGTGGACTTGAATGCTGGGCGGCTAGCTGGCTGGAGGTAGGTGGAGGGGTATTTATACCCCTCCCAAAATTGTAGCCATTGCAGTCCACTTACACTGGAGACTCCGGTCCAGGAGGGCCGGAGACTCCGGCCAGGGCGGAGACTCTGGACCTGGAGAGGGCGGAGACTCCGGCCACGGGCGGAGACTCCGGGGTTCCTCCGGACCGAATCCGGACCCATAACAAAGAGCGCCGTCTTGTGGAGCTTTGCGCACCAAAACTTGATGGGCCAGAGACTCCGGCCCCTTAGCACACCTGAGGCCGGAGACTCCGGCCTGGACAGACTAGTTGCAATCCCCTTTTTTCCTTGACAAGTGTTTGGATGCAAAGTATAAATATTTCTTTTAATTCCTGCACCACTTAACATCATATTAGATATTTCCTAGTGTTGTTGCCTAACACACAAAACACATAGGGGATATAAAATATGTTCTTTCAATCTCCCCCTTTTTGGTGTTAGATGACAACACTAGGATTTGCAACATAGCACAAAACAAATATCGACATGTTCCACAAAGGATTTGAGAAACTCCCCCTACATGTGTGCATATAAGTAGTTTGCATTGGAATACAAATGCTCATCATGTAGAAAAGAGGCAACTCACAAGCAATATTGGAACGAGAAAAAATTGCATAAACATGAGACATATCATGACAATGGGTTGAGGTAAAAGGAAACATACCTTGTGCATAATAATGTAGAATATAGGCCAATGCACAATAATATATCACAATAAAAGATACCATCTCAACCATAGATAATATGAAATCCACAAAGTCTCACACCACAAATAGGAACATAGTCTCACACAACAAATAGCAAAGCCAAATAAGTTCAACGACATAAGATAAATGGACACAAGCTCTAAATAAATGATAAACGAACATGCTTGTGCCCGAACCATTGCAAATCCCACGGTGAGAGCCTAATAGAACTACTTCTCCCCCTTTGGCATCGAAACGCCAAAAAGGGAAAAGAGCAATGCTAACGTGTCCCAAGGAGATCACTCATCCTCTTCATCATCATCGGCATCATCACCACTTGCTTCTTGGGTCTCCTCCTCAACATACTTTTCATTCTCATCATCATCCGCATCCTCATCTTCATCATCATCTTCTTCTTCATAGCGCATAGGAGCCTTGCCGGTGTTGCGAGAAGAAGATGGCATGGAGGAAACATCTTCAAAGTCACCCCAAGGGAAAATATCCACATTCCATTTCTCGAAAGGGATAGTGGTAGCGGACGTTGGTCTTGCGCATTTCTTTTAGCATCTTGCCTTGGGTAGATTGAATATGCTTCCTCTCAACATAAGCATCATAGTTTTCCTTGTGAGTGGCAAGCCCCATACAAAGCTTTGCCTTTTGCCACCACGAGATGTGCTTGACTTCATTGTTGACTCTCTCTTTGCCACCACTACTCCATGAGGGGGGGGGGGTGGCATTCTTCCTTCTTGCCCTTGGAGCTTCTTCCTCCTCTATCTCTTGATAAGTGGCTTGGGGAGTGGTGTGAATGGCTAGCACTTGGAGGTTTCCATACTTGTGTTGCTTGAAGCGAGATTGATCGAGTTGGGGGACCCTTTTTAGGATAAGCTTCATGACATAGGGAGCATACATAGGATTCTTCTTCTCATGAATAGCGATGTTGATCTCACACTTGATATAATCCATCACATCAATCTCATACCCATAAAACTTTGGTCCGGCAAGGTATGTCTTGTGAGCATGATGCATGAGATTGACAAGAGCTCCATAGATAGCATCTGTATTACCTGCTTGGGGTGCAATGCTCCAATGAAACATGCGAATCAAGATATTGTAGATGGGCTTGAGTCCTCGGGTGGTAGCAATGGCACCCTTTTTAGCACAAAGAGGGGCAAGTAACTTCTTATCATAATCCACTCCTTCAACATGCATCCTTCGACCAACGGAAGTGGAAGCTCCTTTAAACTCATATCCGAAAATCTGCCCAAACTATTCAAAAGTTGCATCACATTTGAGAGGGCCCGTCATCCAAGTCATTTTGGTGTTCTCCTCCGGTCCTAGCACAAGAGTGGCAAAGAATTGTTGGACCATCTCAATATCATAGGCTTGTTTGGTGGAAATGAGCTTCTCAAGGCCTAGCTTTCTAGCAACCCAAATTGCCTCCTCAAAGTATTGCTTCTTGGCCAACACTTCAAACTTCAACGGTTTTTGAGGGCACACAAGGGCTTTTGGGTCCAAGTTGGCATAGATTTCTTTCATAATGAGCTCTTGCTCCTTTCTCCAAAAGTGACCATCGGTTGAGTTGTTGGGCATATCATAGAACCTCTGCCTCCTCATGGTTCTAAAGTCCTCCTTGTTCAAGTCCGTCACGGTGGTCAAGTTGTCAAACTTGGCCTTCTTGGCCCTTTCTTCTCGAAGGAGAGCAACCTCCTCCCTAGACCTTCTTGCATCAGCTGATTTTTGCTGCCGTGCAACACCACGCTGCACATACTTGTCTTGCTCTTCATCATAGTCCAAATAGTCTCTTCCCGACCTCTTTGGTGCTTTGGGTTTGGATGATGCTGAGCCCGAATAGTACCTCTTGTTATCTGTCAACCAGGAGTAGGTAGGTAGCATGTGGGTGAGCATATATGTCCATGGAAGCCAAAAGGAAGAAATCATTTGAGACAAATTTTCTCTGAGGAATGATCTAGGCCAGAGTTTCCGGTCTCAGGGAGGGCGGAGTCTCCGGTCACACCGGAGTCTCCGGTCTGGAGGGACCGGAGTGTCCGGCCCTGAGATATGTAAATTCGACCTAGGTCAAATATGAGGGGAAATTGATCACAAACAAATTCTAGAGTGTACATTTGCCAACATGAAGGTTCTACACCATGAGAAACTAAGAAAACTACTCTCCAAAGCACATCTAGGTTGAAACCCTAGAGAGAGAGAGAGGAGTTTACCCTTGGCCTTCATGGTGGAGGTCAAACTGAGGAGAGGAAGAACCCAGCGCTTGTAGGAGAGGAGGAGCCGGTGGCACGTCGGAGTCCGGCGGCGGAAAGCTACCAGAGAGGCACTTGGAGCGGCGGCGGCGGCTGGGTGGTGTTTGGGGGTCGGGGGTTGATGACCCACAAGTATAGGGGATCGCAACAGTCTTCGAGGGAAGTAAAACCCAAATTTATTGATTCGACACAAGGGGAGCCAAAGAATATTTATAAGCCTTAACAGATGAATTGTCAGTTCAGCTGCACCTGGAAATAGACTTGCTCGACACAGTTTATCAGTAGCAACAGTTTTATAGCAGTAGTGAAATAATAGCAGCAGTAAAATAATTGTAGTAGACAGCAGGATTAAAATACTGTAGGCATAGGGATGGATGAACGGGCGTTGCATGGATAAGATAATTCATATAATAGTCAAGATATGGGCAATTGCAGGTAGATAATAATAAAGTATCCAGGTAATAATCAATCATAGGCATGTGTTCCGTATTTAGTCGTACGTGCTCGCAATGAGAAACTTGCACAACATCTTCTGTCCTACCAGCCCGTTTGCAGCGGGGCCTCAAGGGAAACTACTGGTAATTAAGGTGCTCCTTTTAATAAAGCACCGGAGCAAAGCATTAACACTCCGTGAACACATGTGATCCTCACATTACAGCCATCCCCTCCGGTTATCCCAATTGCTGTCACTTTGGGGCCTCGGGTTCCGGACAATTATATGTGCATACAACTTGCAATATGATCTAAAGCAATAATTATCCTCATGATACAATAACATGTTCAGATCTGAAATCATGGCACTCGGGCCCTAAGTGTCAAGCATTAAGCATAACAAGTTGCAACAATGACATAAAGTACTAACAACGGATACTAGGCACCATGCCCTAACAATCTGATATCTATTACATGAATGATCTCATCCAATCCCTACCATCCCCTTCAGCCTACAGCGGGGATTACTCACACATGGATGGGGGAATCATGGATGGTTGATGGAGAGGCGTCGGTGATGATGATGGCGATGATCTCCTCCAATTCCCCGTCCCGACAGGGTGCCAGAACGGAGTTTCTGATCCCCGAAATAGGGTTTTCGGTGGCGGAGCTCTGGAGTGTTTCTGGGAAAAGCGTCGATCCTCCTCGGGTTTTTAGGTCAAGGGGATTAAGTAGTCGAAAGGGGGACGCGAGGGGTGACCGAGGCGGCCAAACCACCCGGCGCGGCCCACCTCCTGCCGCGCGGGCCCATGGTGTGGGGCCCCTGTGGCCCGCCTCCGTCTCATCTTCTGGCTCCGTGTGTCTTTGGAAAAATAGGAACTCCAGGATATTTTTCGGGAATTTTCCCGAAACTTGACTTTCTGCACAAAAACAAGACACCAGGGCAATTCTGCTGAAAACAGCGTTAGTCCGTGTTAGTTGCATTCAAAACACACAAATTAGAGGTAAAACAACAACAAAAGTGTTCGGGAAAGTAGATACGTTTTAGACGTATCAACTCCCCCCAAGCTTAGCTTATTGCTTGTCCTCAAGCAATTCAGTTAACAACTGAGTGCGATAAAAGAAACTTTTACGAACACATTTGCTTCATATGATGTAAATATTCTCACTATATGATCAAGTACTTAGGCAATTCATAATAAGGAAATGTAGATAATGCCACCTAGTAGCTATGTGAACTATGAAAAGATACCAACACACTAAGAATAAATAACATGAAATAAGTCTATCTGCAGGATTGCAATGTTCATAATAAGATATGATAAAGTGGTATCTCGCTTGCCTTTATTTGTAGAGCAAAACATAAATGCCAAGGCACCTCTGAAGTTCAAGTGAAGACTAGAAGTAAAAATATCAAAGATAAGAGCATCAAAGTTATACCACAGTTAACCGTATTCTGGGACAAGCACATTACACTAAGAATGACAGTTATGCTCTCGAGAGGGTGCTCAAAGAAAGGATGGTGACTCAACATAAAAATAAAAGATTGGCCCTTCGCAGAGGGAAGCAGGGATTAACATGTGCTAGAGCTTTTTATTTATAAAACAGAGGTAAAAATATGTTTTGGGAGGTGGTTGTTCCTGTCAACGAATGGCAATAGAGTTTTTGTTATCTTCCATACTAAACAAGTTGAGAGCGGTTCCGAGATATTGATATTAGGCATTTATAGCATGCACTTTTATATAGTATGACACTCCTCCCAACCTTTGCTTTTCACAAACCATGGCTAACCGAATCCTCGGGTGCCTGCCAACAATCACATACCATGGAGGAGTGCCTATTTTTATTTTACTTTTAGATGTTATAATGGTCTAACCAGCTCTTTGCAAAATTAGTGACGAGCAGATGAAGCATGCAAGTCGGTGAACTTAATTTAGTATGGAAGATAACAAATCCAACTACTACTTCCTCATGAGCTAAAAACAGTGTCACAAAATGAGAAGTATTTTGAAGGTTTTAAAGGTAGCACATGAAAATTTACTTGGAATGGTTCGAAATACCATGCATAGGAATTTTTGGTGGACTCTTTGGAATAACTTGGTTTTAAAGGATTTGGAAGCACGAGCAGCATTCCCGCTCAGTACAAGTGAAGGCTAGCAATAGACTGGGAAGCGACAATCAAGAGAGCATTAACCGTCATAATCATGCTTGCGACAGAATAAAATTAACGGAGGCATAAAAGTGATACTAGAACTCTGAGGCAAAATAAATCATCAAGGCTTAATTGACTTTTTGTTTTTCAGTCATGAGCATGCGTGAGCATGTGCCAAGTCAATTCAAGTGAATCATTCAGAGGAGGATACCACCATGTCATACCCTTTTATGAATAGAACAATGCAAGCAAATATCTATATGACATGTTATATACTATTAGTGAATTGGAACTGATCATATGAAAACATGAACTACTAAGCATCCATTAAATAACATTGCCCTCATACGAATCAGCTAAGCATGTCCACATGAGTGAGTATATGTACAAAAATGAAAACAAATAGAGTTCATACCAGCCTCTCACCACAACTCGAGTTGTCATAAATCGTCATTATTGCTTTTCACTTGTGTGGCTTGAATGATATGAAATGATAACCAAGCTCCAATGGAGTCACGGAAGATTGTTGAACTCTGCAACAACTATACAAAACCGAAGAAGAACAACAAATATTTTTGGGTTTTCGATTTGAAACGAACAAAGAAAGGAACAAACAAATAAAGCAAAATCTTTTTGGATTTTTGAATACTAAACCGAAGCTAAAAGATAAAGCAAACCAGTACTAAAAGTACACAAGAGGTAAACAAAGAGAAATAACAGAAATATTTTTGGTCTTTTTGGGTTTTGGAAAATAAAATCAAAACAAGAAACAACAACGAAAAAGAAAGAAACTGAAACATGGATATACAAAGTACCGACGAATATGATATAAAGTGAGTGAGATGTCGGTGTACCTCCCCCCAAGCTTAGGCTTTTGGCCTAAGTGGAGATCAATCATCGGCGTGGGTGTACGCTCCACCCGGTGAATCATCCCTAGCATGATCGTAATCAGGCTCCCGTGAAGAAGAAGGGGCAGAAGTCCCATAATCAAAGTGCTGGTACGGGAAGCCCGCGATGTCGGAAGGCTGAGTGAAACCCCATCGGGCTCCTCTCCATCATCCTCTGGGCGAGGGCCGTGCTCCTCTAAGTATGCCTCAAGATCATCCTCAGATAGTGACCACCTTTCCCTGGCATCAAGGTTAAACAAAAGAGGTGCAGGCAAACAAACTAATCGTTCGGACTTAATTAATCTCCACCTGCGTTTCTGGAAAAAGGTTATTTCGTAGACTAAGTTATTCAAGGTAGCCCAGTTAGAAACAAATTTATGACTTATCATGGAATTAATATCAAGCCTTTCTATAGGAAACTGAATGTCTAAATGATGCGGCCCTACACCATGCATAGCTAATAAACGAGAAGCAATAAGACCTCCACAGATTCCCCCTTTCTCGCGGTTAGCTGAAAGACGGAAAGCTATCAAAGCACCTAGATTATAAGTCCTATCACACCTCAAAGCAGCTGAAATGAAAGCCAAATCATAAACAGATAATTTGCTTGCAGTTTTCCTAGCTAGAACACACTTGCCAATGTAATAGGCAAAATATCGAATAGATGGGAGTTGAATGCTTCGAATTTTACCACTCTCCTCTTCTAAACTTCTCCCTTGGCAGATTTCCTTATACAGGTCCATTAGAGGCTTAGGTTGCCCTCTAATCTTCTCGCGCGATCCCCAATGTGGTACCTTAATAGCTGCAAAAATCATCAAAGGGCAAATCTACAGCTTTATTGTAGATGTTATAGTGAACCATGGGGTTAGGTGAAGACCAACTGAATCTAAAGTTTTGCACTACTGACATAGTCAGTTTTGCATATTGATATGGTTCATCACAACAAAATCTTCCAACCCTGCATTAGAGATTAGAGTGTTGAAATCTTGCAAGATTCCTGCAGCAGTCATGAAGTTAGAGCATGGATAGATTGAGGGGAACACGGCATCTTCGCGGTTGACCCCCATGACTTCATGCACCTCCAATTCATTGTAATCAAGTTGATGTTCATTCATCCTTCTTTTCTGAAATTTTTAACAAAACCTCATAAAACATGATTTTGGAGCAACTAAATCAAAGAAACTACTATAGAGACTTGCAAGAGGGCTACACATGCATCAAAACTAATTAATCTAAGCATAGAACAAGCATGCAAACACATCTAACATGTCACCTACAGTACCAAAATACTCAAGAAATACACAACTAAACAAAATTCTACTTGGATAAACGGAGGAGTCACATACCGGAGAGCAAATGGTCCAAATCTCAGCAACAAAGATGGGCTGAGCAAGGAGATCGAAAAATTCGAGCAAGAGCAGCAAGAACACGGGTTTGAAAATGGTGGTGTGTGGTCGGGAGAGAAAGAAATGAGAGGAAGATGAGTGAGTGGAGGGCCAGGTGGGACCCACACCATGCCACGGCGCGGCCACACCCCTGCCGCGCGGTGGGGTGGTGGAGGCATGGTGGGTCCCCCTGGTCAGCCCAGGCTCCCATTTCCTCTTTAAAAACTAGATTTTGATATAATTTTAGAAATTTTTGAAAACTTTCATTTTGCACATTTTCTGGTTATTTAAATAATAAACTTTAAGGCAGAAATAAAATTTTATAAAGACCAATTTCAACTAAAACTTTGCAAGTTCAGTAACACAACAGTAGGTAAAACAAGGTTGAGAAATAAAATGTTGTTTAGTGCTTCTATGCATTTAAAACATATTTGTTAACAAGGTTGATCAAGTCTTGTCACCAAATAAATTTTATATGACATAAAAGAATTAAACCACATGAGACAATCATGTTACCTTGAATTGTATAGCAATAGATCCAATCATAATACTTTGAAATCCTTCTTGAGGTTCATAAATAGGGCAATCAATACTTCCCACTTTGATAGTTCTAAGATTGGCTATTGTATTTACTCCATATATCTTGTCCAGCTTTTTGGGAAAATAAACAGTATGCTCTTTGTCATTAACATTGAAGGTTACTTTTCCTTTGTTGCAATCAATAACAGCCCCTGCAGTGTTAAGAAAAGGTCTCCCAAGAATAATAGACATATTATCATCTTCAGGCATTTCCAACACAACAAAGTCAGTTAATATTAAACAATTATTAGCCACTTGAACAGGAACATCCTCACATATGCCAACAGGAACAGCAGTAGATTTATCAGCCATTTGCAAAGATATATCAGTTGGTATCAATTTTTCTAAATAGAGCCTCTTATAAAGAGAGAAAGGCATAACACTAACTCCTGCTCCTAAATCACATAGAGCAGTTCTAACATAATTATTCTTAATAGAGCATGGGATAGTTGGTATACCTGGATCTCCAAGTTTCTTTGGAACCTTACCATTGAAAGAGTAATTAGCAAGCATAGTAGAAATTTCCTCATTAGGAATTTTCCTTTTGTTAGAGACAATATCTTTCATATATTTTGAATAAGGAGGCAATTTAATAGCATCAGTCAAAGGAATTTGCAAAAACAAGGGTTTCATCCAATCACAAAATTTATTATAGTGTTCCTCTTCCTTTGATTTATGTTTCTTATTAGGAAAAGGCATTTGCTTTTGCACCCAAGGTTCTCTCTCATTACCATGCTTTTTAGCAATGAAATCTTCTTTAGTATACTTTTTATTCTTAGTATGCTTTTCAGGTTCATCTTCACTCTCCTCTTTATCAGAAGCATCATTTTTATCCTTATCATTGTTATGTTCATTACCACTTTCAGTTTCAGCATCAGAGATAGATATACTATTTGGATCATTAACATGCTCATTTTCTTTAATTGATTCAGGAGATTCTTCAACATGTTTATGTTTCTTCTTCTTCTTTTTCTTAGAAGGAGTACTAGTTTCATTAGCTAGTTGAGAATCTTGCTCAATTCTTTTAGGATGTCCTTCAGGATACAAGGGATCCTGAGTAGAAGCACCACCTCTAGTTCCTACTCCATAAGCATGTTTTTCATTTTCTCTAGAAGCATTAACTAGCAGATCTTTTTGTACCTTAGTGAGTTGATCTATTTGAGTTTGAACCATATGGAAATGTTTAATAAGCATTTTAACATCATTAGAAGTTCTTTCCACAATATCATGCAATTTACTCATAGCTCTAGAATTTTCTATCAGATGATTCTGCACTCTCATATTAAAGTTATCCTGCTTAACAATATAATTATCAAATTCATCTAAGCATTGATCAGGAGTTTTAGAATAAGGAATATCCCTATCATCAAAATGTTGGAGAGAGTGTACCTCAACTACTGATGGGTGAGGAATTGGCTTACATAATTCTTCTATTGGTGGTAGATTCTTCACATCTTCAGATTTAATACCCTTCTCTTTAAGAGATTTCTTGGCTTCTCTCATTTCTTCATCACTTAGTTCAAGAATTCCTCTCTTCTTTGGTGTGGGTATCGGGGTCGGCTCAGGTATAGTCCAATCATCATGATTTTGGCTTATTTTAGCCATTAATTCCTCAGCTTCATCTGGAGTTCTTTTCCTGAAAACACAACCAGCACAACTATCTAGGTATGTCCTAGATTCAACAGTTAGTCCATTATAGAATATATCAAGAAGTTCATTTTTAGCTAATTGATGTCCAGGCCGAGCTCTGAGTAAAGAACAAAACCTTGCCCAAGATTTAGGCAATTTCTCTGCTTCCAATTGTTTGAAATTAAAGATTCTCTGTAAAGCAGCATGTTGAGCACTAGCAGGAAAATATTTCTGGAAGAAAGCATTAACCAAATCCATAGGACTTTTAATGGATCCAGGAGATAAACTATTAAACCAAGTTTTAGCTTCATCTTTTAATGAGAAAGGAAATATTTTAGTAACGAAGTAACTGCGTTTCTTAATGTCATCAGAAAACACACTACTTAAAGTAGAAAGAGTGTTCATATGTTCTACAACACTTTCATTTTCAGTTCCTCGAAAAGGTTCTTTCTCAACAATAGATATATGTGACAAGTCCATAGAGAAATCATAATCTTTATCTTTTATATCAATGGGAGATGTAGCAAACTTAGCATCAGGAGACAGTTTGTAATTAACAGCACGTCTTGCAAGAAGATTTTTAATAGCACTAGCATCTTTAGAAGCATTGCATTCTTCAATAAATTCATCATCAAGTTCAACATAAGTTTCCTCGAAATCATCACTAGTATGATCTCTTAATTCAGGTGAACTAACAGGTGTAATGGGACTTTCATTAGGTGTTTCAGCATTTTCAGTTTGTTAGATTAGCAATTGTAGCATCTAGAAAAGGACCTAATGAACCACTCTCATCAAGCACAGTAGAAGCATCATCAAAACTATCAGAAATATTTTCAGATTCAGCAGAAGTAGCAGCACGTGAAGCATGTGCATGTGGTGGTGTACAAGTTGACTTATAACAGACGGTGAATCAAGAGCAAAAGTACTCAGAGTTGTACCTCTCCTTGTAGTGGATGGCAGTATATGGACCTTCCATCACGAGGTTTACCCATGATGAATAATTTGCAGCGAACAATATCACTCTCAGGTGAGCTTATAAATAGAGCTATGCTCCCCGGCAACGGCGCCAGAAAATAGTCTTGATGACCCACAAGTATAGGGGATCGCAACAGTCTTCGAGGGAAGTAAAACCCAAATTTATTGATTCGACACAAGGGGAGCCAAAGAATATTTATAAGCCTTAACAGATGAATTGTCAGTTCAGCTGCACCTGGAAATAGACTTGCTCGACACAGTTTATCAGTAGCAACAGTTTTATAGCAGTAGCAGTAGTGAAATAATAGCAGCAGTAAAATAATTGTAGTAGACAGCAGGATTAAAATACTGTAGGCATAGGGATGGATGAACGGGCGTTGCATGGATAAGATAATTCATATAATAGTCAAGATATGGGCATTGCAGGTAGATAATAATAAAGTATCCAGGTAATAATCAATCATAGGCATGTGTTCCGTATTTAGTCGTACGTGCTCGCAATGAGAAACTTGCACAACATCTTCTGTCCTACCAGCCCGTTTGCAGCGGGGCCTCAAGGGAAACTACTGGTAATTAAGGTGCTCCTTTTAATAAAGCACCGGAGCAAAGCATTAACACTCCGTGAACACATGTGATCCTCACATTACAGCCATCCCCTCCGGTTATCCCAATTGCTGTCACTTTGGGGCCTCGGGTTCCGGACAATTATATGTGTACAACTTGCAGATATGATCTAAAGCAATAATTATCCTCATGATTCAATAACATGTTCAGATCTGAAATCATGGCACTCGGGCCCTAAGTGTCAAGCATTAAGCATAACAAGTTGCAACAATGACATAAAGTACTAACAACGGATACTAGGCACCATGCCCTAACAATCTGATATCTATTACATGAATGATCTCATCCAATCCCTACCATCCCCTTCAGCCTACAGCGGGGATTACTCACACATGGATGGGGGAATCATGGATGGTTGATGGAGAGGCGTCGGTGATGATGATGGCGATGATCTCCTCCAATTCCCCTGCCGGGCGTCGGTGATGATGATGGCGATGATCTCCTCCAATTCCCCGTCCCGGCAGGGTGCCAGAACGGTGTTTCTGATCCCCAAAATAGGGTTTTCGGTGGCGGCGGAGCTCTGGAGTGTTTCTGGGACAAGCGTCGATCCTCCTCGGGTTTTTAGGTCAAGGGGATTAAGTAGTCGAAAGGGGGACGCGAGGCGGTGACCGAGGCGGCCACACCACCCCCCGGCGCGGCCCACCTCCTGCCGCGTGGGCCCATGGTGTGGGGCCCCTGTGGCTCGCCTCCATCTCATCTTCTGGCTCCGTGTGTCTGTTGGAAAAATAGGAACGCCAGGATATTTTTTGGGAATTTTCCCGAAACTTGACTTTCTGCACAAAAACAAGACACCAGGGCAATTCTGCTGAAAACAGCGTTAGTCCGTGTTAGTTGCATTCAAAACACACAAATTAGAGGTAAAACAATAGAAAAAGTGTTCGGGAAAGTAGATACGTTTTAGACGTATCAGGGGTGTGTGTGAAGTTGTGAGCCAACTCTCCACCCCGATCCCCTTTTGGATCCCAGCGAAACTGCCGAGACCGGAGTCTCCGGCCTAAACACCGGAGTCTCCGGCCGAGCCGGAGATTTCCAGGTTTAGAGCGGAGACTCTGGCCAGACCGGAGTCTCCGGTGCTACACACCGGAGTCTCCGGACCCAACTACTCAAAAAATGCCAGATTTTTGTGGAAGGACATGTATGTTGCAAGAGGAGCATGTTTTTAAGATAAGATTTGGCTTAGGTTGATAGCATTGTCACTGATGGTGGGTTACACACTTGGAAGTTGCAAGATCAAATATAAAGGCCAATTCCAAGTGTTTCTCCAAAAAAAAAAGGTCTAGAAATACCCAAATAAATCCAAATAAGATCCAACTCCTCACAAAGAGGACGGCGGTGGCCTAGGCCACCATGTATGAGTTTATGGTGTGACACTGCGAAGATATATCTTGGGTTCACAACCAACACTCGTCATTTAATCTCACAATTCATAGAACGAATATAGAGAAGCAAATGAGTTCTTAATGTCGGCATAATGGGGGGAGGGATAGTCCAATGTATTAGAACCGCACTCCCCCTATGTCCATGCCTACACCTAAACACAATACATAGTCAAGACATAGGTGTGTATGCAAAATAGTCAAGCCAAGCTCCTTGAATCCACGATATTTAGCTCATTCCTCAAATAAGTGAATCTTGCTTCATCAAGTGGCTTCGTGAAAATATCGGCAAGTTGGTCTCTTGTGGGAACATGGCCTAGCTCAATATCACCACGGGCAACATGATCTCGAATGAAATGATGACGAATCTCAATATGCTTGGTTCTTGAATGTTGCACCGGGTTGTGAGCAATCTTGATAGCACTTTCATTGTCACACAAAAGAGGCACTTTGTCACAATTGACACCGTATTCCTTTAAAGTTTGCCTCATCCATAACAATTGGGTGCATGCACTAGCGGCCGCCACATACTCGGCTTCGGCGGTGGAGAGAGATATACAATTTTGCTTCTTGGAAGACCAACTCACCAAGGAATCACCAAGAAATTGGCAAGCCCCAGAAGTTGACTTCCTATCATCATGATCACCGGCCCAATCCGAGTCCGTGTACCCACGAAGAGAGAAAACCTTGTCCTTGGGGTACCACAAACCAAACTTTGGGGTATGAATCAAATATCGTAGGATTCTTTTGACCACCATCATGTGGCTTTCTTTAGGAGCGGCTTGGTACCTTGCATACACCCCTACACTCAACACAATATCGGGTCTAGATGCACAAAGATACAACAAAGAGCCAATCATGGAATGGTATACCTTTTGGTCGCATCTATACCCTTTGGGTTAAGTTGTAGATGAACCTTGGTGTCCATTGGGGTGCGCTTCTCCTTAACACCACCATATCAAACCTCTTGAGCATGTCTTGGATATATTTGGTTTGAGAGATGAAAGTCCCTCCCTTCAATTGCTTGATCTCAAAACCAAGGAAGAACTTCAACTCTCCCATCATGGACATCTCAAACCTATCGGTCATAAGCTTTGAAAATTCATCATTGAAAGCTTTGTTAGTTGAGCCAAAGATAATATCGTCCACGTAGACTTGGCATATGAAAAGCTCCCTTTTACTCTCTTGGTAAAGAGAGTGGGATCGATTTGCCCAACCTCAAATCCACGGTCTACTAGAAGCTCTCTAAGGTGCTCATACCATGCACGTGGAGCTTGCTTAAGTCCATAGAGCGCCTTATCGAGCTTGTAGACATGGTTAGGGAGTTTGGGATCCTCAAAACCCGGTGGTTGCTTAACATATACTAATTCTTTAAGTGGACCATTTAGAAAAGCACTTTTCACATCCATTTGTTGCAAGATAAAATTATGATGAGATGCATATGCAAGGAGGATACGGATGGACTCAAGGCGAGCCACGGGAGCATAGGTCTCTCCAAAATCAATGCCTTCAACTTGAGAGTACCCTTGAGCCACCAATCTTGCCTTGTTCCTCACCACCATGCCATGTTCATCTTGCTTGTTCTTGAATATCCACTTAGTGCCTATAACATTGCGGCACTCCTTTGGCTTCTCAACTAGCTTCCACACTTGTTGCGCTTGAAGTTGTTGAGCTCTTCATGCATTGCATTCAACCAATCCGGATCTTCAATAGCTTCAAAGACTTTCTTTGGTTCCACCATGGATATGTGTGCTTGATGTTCACTAAAGTTTGCACATTGTCTTCTAGTCACAACCTTGCTCTTCAAGTCACCAATAATATTTTCCAAAAGTGTTGTCTTCTTTCCATGGTCTTGACATTTCTTGCATGACGACGGGTTCGATATCCTCAGGAGCTAGGAGGTATCTCTTGATCATCTTGATCATTTGTGTCCCCGTCTTGACCGGAATGATGACCTTGGTCTTCAATGTGCACACCTTCATCACTAGAAGGAGAGGATGGACCTTGGTCTTGATCATGGCTAGCATCAACAATTGGAGAACTTGGTTCTTGCGTAGCAACTTGATCAACATGAGGAGGGTCTTGAACTTGTTCTTGGCTTGGTGCATCATTTGCTCCACCGGATGGTGCGGTTCCACTTGTGATGATGATGCTCCACATGGGTGGAGCTTGGTCCTTCTTGAGGTGCCTCATGGTGGATCTCGATTGGGCGAAAGAATCCCACGCCCATTCGCCTTATTGCATCTTGAGGTTCCTCATCATCTACATCACGAACATGAAATTGCGCCACTTGGGAGCCGTCATTCTCATCGAACTCCACACTACAAGATTCTACAACGATCCCGAAGGACTTGTCGTAGATTCTATAAGTGTGGGATTCGGCACCGTAACCAACAAAAGTACCCTCTAAAGCCTTAGACTCAAATTTAGATAAACGATAACCTTTGATTTATAGAAACACTTACAACCGAACACCCGGTAGTAGGAAATATTGGGCTTGTTGCCGGTAAGCATTTCATATGGAGTGAATTCTTGCCCGTGCGGAAGTAGAGGCGGTTTGATGAGTGACATGCCGTGGAGATGGCCTCGGCCCACAAGAAAAGTGGTCTTGAACTCCGCCAACATAGACCTTGCCATATCCATAAGGGTCCGGTTCTTCCTCTCGGCTACACCATTTTGTTGAGGGGTATACGCAGCGGAATATTGATGACGAATTCCCTCTTCACTAAGAAACTCATTTAGGGTGTAGTTCTTGAACTCGGAGCCATTGTCACTTCTAATGGCCAATATAGGACATTGTGTTGACGTTGCACTTCATTGGAGAAGTCGATGACGGCTTGTTGGGTCTCACTCTTCGACTTGAAGAAATAAACCCATGTAAATCTTGAATAGTCATCAACAATCACCAACAATACTTCTTCCCACCAAGACTGGTTGAGGCACGGCACCAAAGAGATCAACATGAAGAAGTTCCAATATCCTCGTTGATGAAATGATGGTCTTGTGGGTGGGGAGAATCATGCATCTTTCCTTCAACACAAGCCCTACAAAGACGATCTCTAGAAAAGAAACATTCTCTTTTAGTCCAAGAATGTGGCCACCCTTGTGAAGACTTTGCAAAGTTCTCATATTGACATGGGACAAGCGGCGATGCCACAACCACCCCACGTCGGCCTTTCCGAATAAGCACATCGCTTGAGAGTTGGTTGACTCCGAAAAGTCTACCACAAACAACTCATTTTGACATACCCAACGTAAGCGACCTTTAGAGTCTTGCTCCACATGAGTACCACAATATCAATATCAAAGTGAACGGCAAAACCCATCTTATTAACGACACGAACGGAAAGTAAATTGTAACCAAGGGACTCAACAAGCATGACATTCACAAGGGTGATATCCCTTGCAACTACCACCTTGCCAAGGCCCTTTACCTCCGCTTTAGAATTATCTCCATAAGTGACGGTTGATTATTTGTATTTGGTCTCAACTCTGTCATGATCTCCTTGCTTCCGGTCATATGACTTGTGCATCCACTATCAATCACCCATTTCGACCCACCGGAAGCATAGTCCTACAAGAAATCATTGCTTGGTTTTAGGTACCCATCTTGCAATGGGTCCTCTTTGTTAGCAACAAGGGTCTTAGGAACCCAAATAGCTCTAAGCATAAACCATCATAAGGACCAACATATTTTGCATAAACATCACCATAATAATCAACATAAAGAATATAGTGGGGTTAGCAATTCCCGCAAAGTCATTACGAGTGGTTTGCCCTTGTAGCATCACCACTCGCAATGGTAGACTTCTTTGCTTGTGCGGGCTTGGCCTTTTCTTGTTCTTCTTCTTCTTCTTGGCAACATAACCAAGACCCTCTTTCCCAATGTGTGGCTTTTGCATTGCAAAAGATCATCAAGAGGCTTACTTTGGGAACTAGAGGCCTTGGCAAGTTCGCTCTTCAACCTAGCATTTTCCTCAATAACATTTGCATGATCACAAGAAGTAGTAGAGGAACTAGGAACATTAGTTTTAGATGATTGAATTTGAAGTTGTTCAAAAGACTTGAGAGATAGAGTGTTCACTCTCCAAGGCCTTGTGGCCTTGGTGAGCTTCTCTAGCTCCTCGGTTAGTCTATCATGACCAACACCAAATTCAACCTTTTCTTTCTTGTAAAGCTTATATTTTGCAATAGCATGGTCACGTTCTTTAATGATTTGAAAAAATTGCATTTTGTGACTCATCAAGATTTTCAAGTTTCTCTTCAAGAGAGACACGAAGCTCATGCTCTTCCTCAAGAGCCACGGTGAGAGCGGCAATGTCATTAGCATACTCTCTTTCAAGTCTCTCCTTCTCATCAAGCTCCTCTTGATCCGCCCATAATCGCTCATAAGAGCTTCAAAGCGTTCTTGGCTTCACCTTGCAAGTTAGTCATGAAACGATCCAAAGCAACATTTTCTTCCTTTATTCTAAGACTAATAAGATCATCCATTTCATTCATAGTCTTGGAAGGAAGAAGATGATACCTCGGTGGCCTTGGCCATGAGACACTTGGCGGATTGGATGGGGATGTTCTCATTGGGGGATTCAAAGAGAGAAGGTGATGTTGATGAAGTAATAGCAATAGCGGCAACTTCACTTGTGGTTTCCTCTTCATCTCTCACCCCGACATGTACTCCTCTCTTGTCACCAATACCATTCTTGAAGGTGGCTTCTTGTTGGGAAGGTTCTTCTTGAAGAAAGGTTTCTTGCTAGGGACTTTGAGGCATTCTTGAGAACAAGCCTTCCTCCATGTTCTTCACGGTTCTCATAGGGACACTCGGCAACATAGTGATATCTATCTTGGCAATTGAAGCAAGTCTTCATTTTTGGGTTGCCCTCCTTGTAACCACTAGATTTGAACTTTTGCTCCACTTGAGCTTTAGCTTTGGATGGATTCTTCCAAAAGGTCCTTGCCGCAAGAGCCACATAGTCTCTATGAGCAATCTTGAGTTCTTCGGGGTCCATGGAGGACACATCTTCACAATCTTGATCTTCATTGTGTTCAACCACCTTGGCCTTCAAAGCAAGTGAAGCTCCTTGTTGCATTCCAATAGCTCGGGCACGAGAGTCTTGTGCAATTTTGGCTTGAACTTTGAAAGATTGCATCTCTTGCATGACTTCATTGGAGGTCAATTGTGGATAGTTGTGCCTTCCTTGGAGACTCTTCAAGTCGGCCGGTTCAAAGGGCAAGAGAGCATTCACATACTTCCTCTTGATCCAAGCATCATTCACATGGGCGCACCAAGAGCTTTATAGGCATTGGCAAGGGACTTGAGTCTTCGATACATTTGCTCGTGGTCTTCTCCATCTTCCATGAAGAACCCTTCGGCCTTGTTGCTCATTTCCTCAAACCGGTTTCTCTTCATGCTTTCATTTCCAACAAACACCTCAATGAGGCACGTCCAAGCTTCTTTGGCGGTGGTGCAATGCTCGATGTGAGACAATCATCATCTCCCACGGCATCTCGGATCAAATCAAGAGCGGTGGCATTTAGTTGACAATCAACCACCTCTCTTCTTGTCTTGTTGGATTCATCCACGGCTTGATATCCTTGCTCAATGATCCTCCAAAGCTCGATAGATGCACTGTTCACATAAGATCTCATAGAAGATTGCCATTTAGTAAACAAAGATGCATTTAGCTTAGGTGGGTTTCCCCTTAGGTGTATAGGAGGATGAGGGATAGGTAGGTCGGGAGAGTATGGAAAAGGAACTCTACCATTCTCCGAACCATTAGTTGGTTTAATTGGGGAGTCAATTTTATCTTGGTCAACCCCTTCTTCTTCCCACCAACCTCTTCCTCCTCGGGTTTCTTAGGAGGCTCCGAAGAAAGAGGAGTGGAAGGAGATGAGATACCCTTCGCCTCCATGAGTTTCAAGATCATCTCTTGCAACTTATCCATTTTAGTTTCCATAGAGCTCTTCATGGCATTGAAGTCCTCTATGGAAACCGAAGTGGACTCGATGGGGTCCTCGAGAATCTCATTTCCATGCTCGTCAATGGCCATACTTCTCTTAGGCGGTTAAGCCCGAATAAAGAGCCGAGGCTCTGATACCAATTGAAAGGATCGGTATGGCCACCTAGAGGGGGGGGGGGGTGAATAGGTGCTACTCAATTTTTAGCTCTTTTTCGAATTTAGGCTTGACACAAAGGTAAATTCTCTAGATATGCAACTACGGTGAATTTACCTATATGACAAGTTAACACTAGACTAAGCAAGATACAAGTAAGAGCTAGCGAGTAAGGAGTAATCAAACGGGAAGCACGCGGAGACTAGGATGTATTCCCGAGTTCCTCCTTTTTAGGGAGTATGTCTCGTTGGAGGGGTGTGAGTTTCGAACTCAAACGCCACAAATGGCCTCACCCTATTCTCCGATGAACCTTGCCCAAAAGCTCGGTTCACCTTCCACTATCGGAATCCTTCAAGGCGGAATCCGGAGCCCATAAAACAAACTTGAGGCTCAACCCACAAAAGGATTGGGGCTCCCAAGCACCACAACACCTGCTACACAAAAGTAACAAGCTAGTAAGTACAACAAGATGCCTAGGTTTTCCTAGTGGAAATCCTAGGCTCAAATCCCTCAAGTGAATGAGGGGGAAATGAAGAACACTTTGGTGAAGTAGTAGATCCGGGCCTTCTCCTTCAATCCTCCAAAGATCAATGAGTTTGGGTGGAGGGATTGGGAGATCTAGTGATTCTTGAGCTTGCAACAATGGTGGACTTGAATGCTGGGTGAGCTAGCTGGCTGGAGGTAGGTGGAGGGGTATTTATAACCCTCCCAAAATTGTAGCCGTTGCAGTCCACTTACACCGGAGACTCCGGTCCAGGACGGAGACTCCGGACCTGGAGAGGGCGGTGACTCCGGGTTCCTCCGGACCGACTCCGGTCCCATAACAGAGAGCGCCGTCTTGTGGAGCTTTGCGCACCAAAACTTGATGGGCCAGAGACTCCGGCCCCTGAGCACCCCTGAGGCTAGAGACTCCGGTCTGGACAGACTAGTTGCAATCCCATTTTTCCATGACAAGTGTTTCGATGCAAAGTATAAATATTTCTTTTAATTCCTGCACGACTTAACATCATATTAGATATTTTCTAGCATTGTTGCCTAACACACAAAACACATAGGGGATATAAAATATGTTCTTTCACCGAGGCATCAAGGATTGTTGCACATACAGTTGCAAGCGAAGATACACCCAATCTCCAATTTCAAACGATCTCTCCATGCGTTTCTTATTTGCCTGATGCGTCATGCGTTGAATTGCTCTTTCTAGATGCTGCTTGATAACTGGGATCATTCTAGCCCTCTCCTGCAACCAACTGGCCAAATCAGCACCCACCAGTGTGTCACCACTCTGCATCCCAAAATGCCTGGGTGTTCTGCCATACAAAACTTCAAATGGAGATTTCCCCAACACCGAGTGGAATGAAGTGTTGATGTGGGGTGGCCACGGCAAGTCCCAAGGTCGAGTACCCTAGGTTGATTGAGAGGGAGAAAGATGGTAGTGCTGGTGGAAACGACGACTAACAAGCGAGGCGATTTACCCTGGTTCAGGTTCCCGGAGGATAATACCCTACTTCCAGCTTGTCTGTTATTGATGTTGGTGGTGTTACAATGGCGATCCCGGCGAGATGTTGATCTCGCTAGGGTTTTGGTGGTGGAATAGAGCATGGCGGTTGTGTCTCCTGGACTATGCGAGTCGTCCCTCTAAAGGGTGCCCCTGCCTGGCTTTATAAAGGGAGCCAGGTAGGGTTTACATGAGTTCTTGTCTTGTACTCCAAGTTGTAGCTTGTTGGGCTTTGTTGGGCCGTCAGGTGGGCCATAGACTAGATCGCACCAGGTATACCAATAATGGGGGACCCGAAGGGTATGCCCACGTCAGTAGCCCCCGAGTGTCTGGTCGATTCGAAGAATCGAGCAGAGACTAAGAGCAGCATGTCGAGTAGGCGTAGTCGAACTTGTCCTCTGGTATGTCGGGTGTCACTGACTCGGAAGTGCGTCGAGTCAGCGTTCACCGAGATGACCGCAGCAAGTCGTGGCGGACTCGGATGGTCCTTTCTGTCGGGTGCGTGATCGGCACCTGTCCCGTTCGGTGGGAGTAGCCCCCGAGGCTATGTTCGACTCGCAGAGTTGGGCATAGGCTTAGGTTGTCTTGCTTTTGTCGGAGTAGAGCACTTGGCGAGTGCGCTCCCGGTGGGAGTTGACGAGGCGGACGCAGTCGACGCGGCGGAATCGTGGCATCGGTGACGATGGTAAGTAGTAAATTATCCTGGGAGATCAATAAATAAAGAATCGTTATATCTTGCAATATGCATAAATCATAAGTTCATGTGCTTGGAACTTGAGAGACTTTAGTTTGTGAGGCGGTAGTTGATTAGGTGAATTTCGACTCGACACCCTTCTTTGCCCTGCAATAGATCCTTTCGTTAGCCTGGTGCCGTATAGCCGCTGCACCTTACCAGCCTGTCAGTCGGAAGTGCATCAACCGGGCTAGAGTTCAAGGGTTTGGTATCAGGCTGTACCAGCTACTCGGATTGTTTCGCGGAAAGCATCAATGAGCGAAGTCGGAGGCACGCCTGGTGGCTGTGCACCCAGCAGATTATTAAGGCGCAGCCCCCAGGAGTGCATCGGGTGTGGCCAGCAGACAGTTTATAAGCATTCATGGCGGATTAATTGACTCGTAGAGGAATTTTGCACATGGAGATAAATTGTAATGCTATAAACTGAAACTTATCTGTGAGATGGAGCAGGTGAAATTGATGCGGCGGACGGAGTCGACGCGGCGGAGTCGACATCACCGGAGTTGACGAAGGAGCTTTATGGCGCAGCCCCCGAGTGTCGGGTGTGATCCATACGCCTCGAGTAATGTGACCTGTGCGGCGCAGCCCCCGAGTGTTCGGGTGCGACTAAGGTCTTTTTTGTTTTTGAAGTGAATCTGTGCTGCACAGCCCCCGAGTGTTCGAGCGCGGCCAAGGTTTTTTTTTTTGTAGTGAACCTGTGCGGCGCAGCCTCCGAGTGTTCGAGTGCGCCTATCTCTGCATCGACATAGAGGTTGTCGAGTGGTCGATGAAGATGCGCCTAGCCTAGGCTGGCCTAAAAACTGCATAAACACTCAATACGAAAACGGACATATCTTGATCATCCGGACTCCGTTTTCGATGTTCTTAGGCTCGTTGGAATCGCAACGAAGAGCTTTACAAGATCATGCAGAAAAACATCATAGTCAAACAATGGAGGATAATACCAAATGGGGAAAGATTAGACCTCTCGATAAAAGAACAACCGATAAATCCTCCAAACCAAAACCACAATAAGTTTTTCATCCGGACTCCGTTTTATATGATCTTGGGCTTGTTTCGAAGATATTCACAAGCCTTACAAGATCATGCATATACACATCATAGTCCATCATGTGAGTAGGAAACCACAAGGAGAGAGTTTAGAAAGATAAACCGGTAAAACCTCCAACATCAAAAACGCAACAAGATATGCATATGAAATCCGTTTTTGATGAACTAGAGCTTGGTATGGAGATGAACACAAGCTCTAAATTCTCACATGGATAAAAGCCAAATAAGAACCAAGAAAGATGATATGCCAAGTATGCAAAGGTTTGAGCTCTCCACAAAGATGCGATCAAGTTACTCATTTGAGAGCCCTTTTGATAGTACGCCGTCTATCCTATAACCCGGTCTCCCACTAACACCACGAGACCGGTAAAATAGAAACCCTATCAAGATCATACCTTTGCCTTGAGCATTCAACTTGAGCTAGATGATGACGATCTTGACTCCCTCAAGTTGGAACACCTTTCTTGATTGTGCTTGCTAGCACATGCTTGATGAAGACTTCTCCAAATGCTCCCCCATACTCCATTATGAGAGAGCCTCGCTAAGATCCGTTTCACAAAGATGATGTCTTGAATCCTTCAAGACATACTTGCAATATGCTCAACTCTACACATGACCATTCTTCATATAAACCCTTAAATAGAGCATTGATCATCATGCAATCTTCTAGAGTCCAACACATGAACTCCAATCTTTTCCTATGGACAAGATCTACAAGAATATCTCAATGCAAACATTAGTCCATAAGGACTGTCATTAATTACCAAAACCACGCATGGGGCAACACATGCACTTTCAATCTCTCCCATTTTGGTAATTGATGACAATCCCTTTTACAAGGGTTTATATAATGAATTAAGCAACCATGCAACACACTAAGCAAGGATGCAAGAGAACAAAGAACAAAACCATATTCCCTTAAACCCTCTAAACTTCTCCCCCATTGGCATCGATTGCCGAAATGGGAGGAAAAATTTAGAAGGCCAATATAGTAAGAGCTCCCCCATAATGTGTGCATTTCTCATAATATTTGTGAAATCAAATGCACATATCCAATGACGAATAGTTGGGAGATCAAACTATATTAAGGATCCAAACAAAAGAGAAAGATACTTCGAAGAAAGAAGCAAGCAATCAAAAGGATCCGAAAAATGTTCTAAACAACAAGATGGAACTCCCCAAGGTACGTGCACAAAGTAGGATTTGCAAAGCAATATGGAGTCCACAACATGGAATCCTCACTCCCTCTTAGATGATTTTAGAACACAAACAAGTGCAAGAGAGTATTTTTAGAATACTAATTAAAGATGTAACTAATCTCACGCGTATAAGTTTCTAAGTAGACATCAATCATGAAGATATAAGTCCACAAAGAAACATGCACACCCAAAATAGATACTACGGTGAAGAATATGATATCCAGGTAGAAGTCATATATATACCAATAAGATCATTGCTTTAAAGCATAGCACAAAGCTCAATTTTATCTTAAAAGGATATGGATGAACTTCCAACACAATCTCATCATAGCATCAAAAATATACACAAGGGAAAAAAGATAGTTGGGATGCTTCGAGAAAGATAACAAGTATCACAAAGGGCAAATGAATTTACAAATTCATCAATATTGCATATGAGAGACTTTGAGAAGAAAAGCTAGATTAACATATTTGGGATTGGTGAATCAATAAAGTGATTATGTATATTCCCCTTGATATGAAACCATCCCGGCTTGCTCACATTTGCAATAAAGATGTTTGAATAAGAACTTTGCAAGAACCACATCAATTGCAACAAAAGAAATTCATGCCAAGATACAACCTACACAAGGTTGAAAGCTAGAAAGTATGCATGAGCTAGATACTTGTTTCCGAGATAGCATTGGTGATGTAGAAGATAAGAGTTCACGATCATCCGAGCTTGGCTCCAATAAGCACATGGTGATAACACCTTCCTTTTAAATGAGACAAGCTCCCAATGCATCTCCAAAGTACCTAAAACCAATTCAAGTACAAAATGGTTCCCAAACTTATTGGGCCCAAGTAGTTAGAGCAACTACAATACATAGGACAAAATCCACATAAATATGTGCATATTGATATGAAATTGAATTTCATGCACATCTTAGCCATTTAGGATTTGTTGGTGTTTTATCCTATATATTGGATCAACGAAAGTAAGCATGCCATAAGATATACGTATAGTAAATATGCATGCACAAGACTTCCAAGAACCAAACGAAATACAATTTGGACAAAACACCATTTAAACTAAGAAAGCACACATAAGTGTGACACAAAAGAGGATTGTCCAAATTATATCAAAAGCCCAAATCAACACATGATGAAAGATACCACTTTGAAAAGCCCAAAAGAAGGTAAGATACCAAATGAAGAAAATACCATCAAGGAATAAACCAAACCCTCTACACTTTTCATGATGGCACAAAGTACCAATATGAAAAATGTTTGTCTTCCAAGGAGACACGTCATCGAGATCAAATACCAATTGAAGACAACTAATGTTCAAAAGCATATAGAATTGCTCCCCCAAGATTTGTGCATTATTTATAATCTTGCATTTGAATACAAAATGCACATAAATGGGATCATCACTCCCCATGCATATTATTCAAACACTAGTCATGTTCAAGGAAAGCAATAAGATGCAAAACCAATTTAAAGAATGATGTTCTACTCAATGTAGGATAGCTTCCCAAGAATAGTGCATTATCAAGAAGTATGACTTTTGAATGTAAATACACAAGATGGGATCATTGCTTTTCCTAACACAAGAAAGCACAAAGCAAATTTTGAGTAGAGCAACAAGGATCTAAAAGATGCACGGAAGACAAATGAGAGTTAGTTCAAAATAAATCATTGGCAATAAAAATAAGGCAATTCAAAGCAAGAGCCAATATGAAGATGGTCTACAAATTCCACCACAATTATGAGAATCACTTGTCATGGACAAGGAGTATATAGAGATATTTCTCGGTGGTATAATGGAATGATATTCAAGACCAACTTCACAACAAATAAGCATATGGCAAAGGATAGGTATTAAAAGCCATGCTTAGATAGATAGATATTCTCGATAGCCTCAATATTCACGCGATCATGCAAAGCAACTACAAATAGTAGCTTGAAGCAATCGGTTTCCCAACAAGATATATGCAAACAAAATTGGGGAAATCGTACCAAGAATCTCCATCACAAACAAGATCCAAAAGAGTGAATAAACAAAATCATTTTATCAAATATGGAACTTGTTTGAGCAACATGCCACATAGGAATAAGATTATTAACAAATAAATTCTAGGTGGCAAAACCTCACATGTTCACATTTTCTAGGTTTGTAATATGCACAAGGCTTATTACTCCCCCATAATGTGATAATCCAAATTTTCTTAACAAGAGGCAAATAAAACCAACTAGAGATAATTAATGGACATTATAGAATTTGAATTTCTCATGAGAATGACATACCATATAGAGAAAAGATAATATTGATATATCATCACTAAGTGGTATTCCTCATGTACACACATTTTTAGGATTGTGAAGTGCACGGAGCACATCACTCCCCCAAAATGGAATAGTCCATTAATCTCTCAAAAAGAGAGCCAACAAGATAAGATATCAAATAAAAGCAATAAGTCTCAAAACAAGTAAATGATGTGCAAACCATCATACACATACTTGATTTCTCAAGATAAGTAAGTAGAGAGCACAACACATACAAACACTAGCAAGGTACAAAACCAAACACATGTAAGGGTGCAAGCAACTTTCAATGCATATATGATATAAATAAAAGTTACCGCAAGGAGGAACCACTACAACACAAAAGGCACGTAGAGACGTTGAATTTAGGTGTAAGCACGCTTTATTTCACCTCTAGGTGGTTGTAGAGTCGTTTCCAGAAAGCGTCGGATGAACGTCTCCTTATCCACCGTCTCAAAATTTGTAGGGACGTATTGAAAGCGTGTATAGGAAAATTGAGACGCTCCAGAAAGCATGTCTACGAGTTTTGAGACGTAGTAGGAGCTGACTAGATGCTGCGCTTAGATGATGTCTTTACCAATTGTTGAGACGCTTTGAGGCGTGCTAATGGAGATCGTAATTTTTGTTTTGTTTTTGAAATGACCAAATTATCGAATCATCTGGTGAAAGGAGAAAATACGTACATCTTGCAAATCAGTAAACTTGTGTAGTGAATTGTAGGGAAATAAATATATTAGCCAATGAATATTGTATTTTACAACTGAACTGTAGGTACATATGAAAGAGGGAAAAAATAAAACAAAAAAATACTTGGAAGAACTTGTGTATTTCTAACTAGCTGGAGTCTATCTAAACTTTTGCATGTACTTCAACACCAACGGGTCTTCAGTCTTCACTGCTTCATGTAGATTTTTTCAGTGAGGTCTTTTAGTTTCATTCATTAAAAATTGGCAATACAGCTTTCTGCAAAAAATACAAAAAATAAAATATTACTGACATCTATTCAGAAAAGATTATTCGTTTAGTTAGTCTTACAAAGTGAAAGTGAACAGAAAACCATTTGCATCACGGTCGGGAATTGTTCAACATTGGCCAAAATATGAACCTTCTAAGCATCAGGGTAACTCGAAATAATCTTAAATCTGCAGAGAACAATCGAACTTAGGTTAGAAAAAAAGGAATAAAAATAAATATGGAAAACATTATTTTGTAATATTTACAGAACTTGTACCTCGCTAATATTTAAGATGGTAGCTAGGATATCTGAATTTATTCTAAGTTTAAAATTGCATATTTACATTACTTATTAGCTATAAGAAATAAGTAATACCAGACTGATCCAGCAACATCGATCCTTGTGATGCACGCACAAAACCTTATCAATTCGCTTCTGAGCAACACAGCTTGAAGCTTTGATGCATTTTAATTAAAGCCTATCAGGAAAGAAGGGTTAGTGGCATTGACTGGAGACAATTTAGGGAAACGGTGCTGAAAAGTATCAAAGAACTTGAGCTACATAATATATCCATAACCCTTATACATGGTCTCGATTATTTAAGCGATGCAACAACATCGATTTCTTATTAAGTCATGCAGCATTATCAATTCTTATTAGCTTTAAGAAATAAAGAACAGCCAAGCCTGATGCAGCAACACCCCTATGCTGCATCTTCAGAATCTTGTCAATTCGGTTCTGGGCAGTACAACTTGGAACTTTGATGTATTTAAGTTGAAGCCATTCCAAGGAAACAAGGGTTAAGGGAATTGACTGGATAAAAAAACAATGTTGAAAGGTACTGAAGAACCTGAGCTAATATATCCATAAGCCGTACGCATTCGTCCCAATTACTTACGCGATGTAATTACATCTCTAATGAGACGTGAAGTAATCAAGCAAGATCAGGGATAAATTAACCCAAAAATACTAGCTGGAGACATGGCCCTCAGTTCGCTGCTTCAGTAGACTGTACTTGTAGTCAACTTCTGCGTGTTGTTCTTGGAAGGCTCCACAAATTTCATATAGGTGTTCCTTTAAATACATAAGCAGTTCCAGGTTAGTAAATTACCGTCCACTTGGTATTAACCAAATCACATGCCATGAACGATTTCTATAGAATAGACAAGAATGACATGCATACTTAAAAAAACTCATCGCTGCAAGTTCAAGTTCATATATTCAGCACTAGGTTGATTGATGCTAATATCACAATTTTGTTTGTTTGAGTTCAGACCATATGAAAAACATTATTCGGTAGATCGAGTGACGAAAAAAAGAATGATTTTCCTGGCATCAGGCAATCTTTAATGGAGAGACTGCACATACGTACCAATCAAATAGATACAGGCAAAAAATGATGCAAGCTAAGATTAAATTAGTATAAGAGCGTACCTGTGGAGCCTCGACTACATAGACTGGGCTGGCTGCGAGCACCACTGGGCGGCTGACGAACGGTGGAGGAAGTAAGAGAAAATGACAACAGAGAGAGCACCGAGCGCACCGAGTCCGGCTGGATCGGGATTCTCTTAGCGCGATACAGCGTTCTGCAGCGGACAAAGAACCTGTACCAGCATGGCGGAGAGAGTTGCCAGTCGTCGCGCACAGATGGCCGGTGATGCGCCGCCGCCTGGGATCTGAAGGGGCGGCGCTCTGGCGGCGGCCATATGTTAGCACAGATGACAGATCTGTTTGTGCCTATGAGATGCGTAGGTTACGGGAAAGATAAATTGGGGGAGTTATGAGAGTTCAGCGTTTTTTTAGATTACATCGGGTGGGAAATCGTAGCGGGAAGGGTGAATATTTTCACGGCGAGACGACATGTAAAACGTCTTAAAAGTCGTCTTTATTTATGGGGTGGATTAGCACGTAGAGACGAATATAAAAGCGTCAAAATTATGACGTCTCTAGGTGTCATTTTTGTTGTAGTGAACATTGGATATGAGATAGAACAATATAATCCAAATGACTTGGCTTGAGATAATATAGATGATGAAGATCACTTAATTCTTCATGATGTAGCCAAGTCTCCAATGTCCTCCAACAATACCTATTGATCAAGTTTTAGCTTGTTGGTCCCCAACCAAGTTGGGTCCTAAGAGGTTAGTCACAATAGGCTTGGCAACCCAAATGGTGCTTTTCTTGACACCAATTTGAGCACCAACATATTTGGCAAACACATTGTCAACCTTATCCTTCCGAAGAGAATAAACTTCATCAATTATAATGGGGTTGGATAAGGAACCATTAGTTCATGAAGAAGCAAAGTGGCCCTTCTCACGGCATATGTAGCAACATTGGCTTCCTCCTTTTTTCTTAGTTGGAATCTTGACTTGAAGAGAGGTAGCTTGATTCTTCTTGGGAAGGGGCCTTACTTTATCTTGAGGAACTTGAGTTTGAACTTGAGGCCGCTTCCCTTATTGCTTCTCACTAAGAGGCTTCTTCTTCAAAGGGCAAGATCTAACATGGTGCCCTTCAACTTTGCACTTGAAGCAAACAATCTTGGCCGAATCCTTAACTTGTTCTTGGCCCTTGTTCTTCTTGATATACTTGGACTTGTTCTTGTTATTGGAGTTGAATCCAAGTCCACTCTTGTCATTGGGATGTCTTTGAACACTCAACACATTGTCAAGTGTGGACCTCTCAACATGACGCGTTTCCAAGTCTTTCTTCAAAGAAGTGACTTGGGCCTTGAGCTCTTTTAATTCCTCTACATGGTTAGTATCAACACAAACACTAGAGGAAGTAGATGCTTCATTGTTAGAGCAACAAGGCAAGGAAGGTAATTCATCACAAGATTTAGC
The DNA here is from genome assembly GCA_947311845.1 of Poa pratensis. Taxonomy (NCBI): domain Eukaryota; kingdom Viridiplantae; phylum Streptophyta; class Magnoliopsida; order Poales; family Poaceae; genus Poa; species Poa pratensis. Next base: position 21,365,780 of record CAMZMU010000063.1, read on the forward strand.
AATAGTATGTGATGTAGAATTACTATGACTAGCACATGGCAATAAAGCATTTTGAGAGGAAGTTGTGCCATTGTCCACATGAGGCTCACAAGATGTTACCTTTGACATAATAGCCTCATGAGCTAACTTTAGCTTAGCATAGGATGCTAGAATGTAACACCCTGATTTTCACTAACCGGTTTTTCTGAAAAAGGGGTGAACTAAAAATTTGCGAAAACCTTTTAACTTGGATTTCTCTGGGTTTTATCAAAACTCCTTTGAACTTTTGGTGATTGATGTTGAGATCATGTACCTCTTTGTCCCAACCCCGGGAATATTCTCTGAATGTTTCTGATCACCTTTGATCCCGTTCATTAGGGTTTTCTTTATAAAACCTTAATGCCTTTTCTATAGAAAACAAAAACCGATATCTCGCCACTCCAAGGAAACTCTCCTTCATATTGCTTAGAAAATTCCGCCAAAAATCCCAGAGACACCTATCATCATGTATATCCCATATATGCATGAACATAGCCATGACCTATGCAACTTTTTAGATTGAGGAAATTACCAAATCTGCCACTACCGGGCCATTAAATCCAAAACCCTACTTCCACTTCACCATAAATCTTGACCACCTGGGGAAGTGTTTCATATCCCATTATAAGCCTCCCCCAGAAATTTGGGATCACTTGGATCAAATTTTTCTTGTAGGACACCCATCGAACACCTTCTGCCCTTTTCGAAACCCGAAAATGTTTACACATAAAATCTTCTCCAAATTGCATGAAACTGGACCACATTGCTCACCCATCAGTACAACATCACCAGTAAAAATCCTAGCTCCATTGGGATAGAGGAAGTCCATTTTCATTTCATCGAACACCTTGAGTGCATTTGAATTTTTCAAAACTTTGCTCTGGCATTTTGTCCCAATTTGATGTTTGGCTTGCTAGATGATGTTGTAGTAGTAGTGCAACACTGTGACGCGACCCGTTTTCCTTTTAGTGCCCTAAATCATCGGGAACGCGACGACGCCGCTCGCGTCGCGCTCTGGACATGCCGGTGTTGGCATGACACTGTGCAGACCCCAGCCCTGCCCTTATCCCTTGCTGCAGTGCCGCCGCGTGCGCCACTGTACCTCCAGCTCGGCCTCCCAATCCTCTCCAACTCCTTATCCCTCCCCTGTGGCCGGAGCAACGTAAGCCATGACCTCAAAACGCCATCAATGGCCGCCACTGCTACGACCTAATTCTCCCCCTCCCCTGCCCTTAAAAGGACCCCCAGACCCCCCCCCCCATTTCAACGCACCACACCCCCTCCTCCCCGGAGCCTTCCCGGCTTCTTTCTAGTAGCGAAACCCTGGCCGAGCTCCGAGTTTTGGCCGAGACCACCGAAGCTTGGTCAAGCTCGAACTCGAGCCCCTCCAGCCTCCCCGCGCCCGTAGCCCCTTCCCCTGGCCGTGGTGCGCCGCCTCCGTCCCTTCCCCACCCTCTGTTCATCCTAGGAGCAACGGAGAAGGGAGATCAGAGCATGGCCACCATGGCCGAGCTCGGTGGAGCTCGGGCCGCCACCCTCTCGTGGCTCCCCAGCTTCCCAGACCGTTCCCTGGACGTGGCGTGGCAGCGCGGTCCCTCCCCCGCCAACGGCGCATGACGGAGCGGTGCGGAGCACCAGCCACCGGCGCCACCGGAGCCCCTGCTCGCACGACCGTGCTCGACACGAGCTTGAAGACGACGACCGGGCCGAAATACCGTTTCGGTATTAAGGTCCAGTGGACTTCGTGGCCCAGTCCAGCCGAGCAGCAGAACCAGCCCAGCTGCTGTCGGCCAGGCGCAACGCAAGAAGGCGCGCACGCAGCCCAGCAACGGCCCATCTGCGCGCGGCCGACGGCCCGTGCGTTTTTTTCTTCTGCGGAACTGTTTTTTCTTTTTCCGGTGAGACAAACTTCAAACGTTCATATCTTTTGAACCGTAGCTCCGATTGGAGTGATTCAAATTTGTAAATTCCTATCTTTGTGAGATCTTTCCAGTGGTATGGATTTCACATCTTTCCAGTAAACTCTCCGGGTGGCGCATTTTGTATGTGATACCGTCCCGGCGACGCGGTGTAGGGCTACCGGTGCCCGATTCCGCGACGTCTTCACTTCACCGACGAACCAGAGCACAACCACGTGACCCCGAGGCAAGCTAACCACTTGCTATGAGCTCCTGTCTAGTTTATCTTGTTGTGTTTTGCCTGCTAGTCAATATTGATGTTGGTTCCTATGATTTCATGTGTATGCTTACATGCCATGTTTATTTCCGAGCATAGATAGCGGTGCCATGTTGCATTTTCAGTTGTCACATTACTATATAATTGCTTATCCGTGCATCACCCCCCATTCCCGAGGCGATGGGCTGGGGGAACCGCCACAGTCAAAGGAATGGGGTATATTACAACTGTGTGCCTCGCACTTGCATGGCTTTGTTTGCTTCTTCTTCGCCGAGGTGAGGAGCGGACGAATGTCGTCTTATGATTCTCGGAGTTGGGGGCATTTGCCAAAAGAGTTATTTGCCTCTTCCCCCTCCGTCAAACTTGGCTGGCGTATGCCCGCTTTGACTGCGATGCTTGGGACATTTGCTTTCCATTTGGTTCTTTTTGCCAAGATTGCTGACACCACGTCGGGTTAATCCTTGAGTGGAATGGATGCTTTCTTTCTTATGAGTGCTTTTCGGTTCATTTTGGAGACTACATGCCCTACCAACTTTGGTAGTTGATCTGCGATGGCGCTGGTCAGAGGTATCTCTGCCACAGTCACCCGGTCAATACAAACAAACTATTCCTTGAAATATTATGTTGCTAACGTCTTGTTGTTGGTGATATATTATATTGATATTGTGATTGTTGTGTTGGACTAATCCTCTGTTGTTTGGACTTGTTATGAAGAAATTTGATTAAATGAAACACCCCTCCAAGCATCGATAGGGCCAGTCCATAGTGCCACTAATCTGAACATCGAAAGCACTGCCACTGTCGCTCATATGGGCGGGCCTTGGCCTACATAACCTGTTGAGCCTCCTTCGATGCTACCATTTTGGCAAGACTAGTCGGTTACCTTTGTGGTCGGGGCTAGTTTTGTGAAGGTTCCGGAGCTAGGCGTCGCTCATCTGTTGGGGGCGTGCCGGATTCACTTCGTCATAAGACATAGAGTTGTGTCGGTAGCTATACAGGGAGTGTCTTGGTAGCGTGAACGGTCAGGTGAGTGTATCTTGCTGAGTTTGTCTTAAGGATGATATCCTAAAGTACCGGCTGAGTGTGGTGCACTTAGATGGGTGGTATCTGCCACCTCTCGAGAGTGTCAAATCTGGATGTCTAGCCTCGTTCCAATGTTATGGAACAACAGTTCAGTGTCGGTCACACTATTGTCTTTGTCGTGTCCGGAGGTTAAACATAAGTTCGGTTTGAAAGAAAGATGAACAACCTGATTTCATTAAATGAACAATAAGATGACGCAGGAAATGTTACTTGAGTTGTGGATGGTTACCAGGTTTAGGGATGACGGTGTGATCGTTGGGAGCCTAGAGTTAGGCATGAGCCAACATCACTCGTGCATGCCCAAGTGAAAGGATGAGGCCAGTGGGCCTAGCAGTTGACAGATGTAGTAAGGCCGTTGGGCCTAGTTGTAATGATAAATATTGTTATGTTACTTGGTACCAAATGGTACACCCGTTTACTCGTCACAGGTAAGCCCTTTGTATGATTGCTGGTATACGATCCAACCCCACCTGGCTTGGATTCTGTACTGGTGATACCCCCGTTGCTTGCGTATGACATGTTTGGTTGTCAATGCCATGCTACTTGTATGTCATGTATCTAGAGTACACTTGACATGTTGTAGGAGTTTATTTCCAATGTATATCTTGTTGCATGATTGTTGGATTGTTTGTAATGAGTGGCGATTCTTGCTGAGTGCATACAAATGTACTCACGGGCCTTGTGTTTGTGGCCAGATATTGGCGAGGATTCATCTTCTACCTTAGCCAGAAGTGGAGCAAGAGCGTGCTAGGATTAGTGGCCCAGCCAGATGCCTGTGGAGTGGAGCCGCTCCAAGCCGTTGCCTTAGCCGTCTTCCGCTGCCAGTTAAACTCTGTCCTGAGCCATGCTTGGCAAGATATTTTGTAATGCCTCGACGGCCTTGTAAACCATTTGTAGCACTTTTTGTGCCTGATTGTGTAATGATTTCCGCTATGTTGCATTGTCATAACGTGCGGCCAGATATCTTGGGCTGGCGCACGGGGCGACCGCCTCTCTGGAAATATGTGCCAGAGCGGGGTGCCACATAAAAGATCCTCATTAGAGCTAGAGAGCTTTTCATGACTTTCTTCCAATTTCCTATACTTGCTAGTTAGCAACTCCAGTTGATCCCTTAGCTCAACATTCTCCTTCAAAATAGATGCTTCACGAGAAATGGAGTTAGTAGCACAAGCATCATCAATATTAGAAATGGAAGAAGACAACTTGGCAAGCTCATCATTTTTAGATAGTTGAGTTTGGAGTTGATCATGAGACTTGATAAGGAGAGAGTGTTCACTTTCTAAAGCCTTGTGGACTTTGTAAAATCTCTCTATGTGCTCAATTAGTCTAGCATTGCCAACACCAAATTCAACTTCTTCCTTTTTAAGCATTTTATATTTTGCAAGGGCATGATCTCTTTCCTTAATGATTTTAGCAATAATAAGATCATTAGACTCATCAAGGGACTCAAGTCTCTCTTCAAGAGAAGCCCTAAGCTCTTGCCCTTACTCAAGAGCATTCTCTAAGGATGCTTTTTCCATAGCATCCTCTCTCTTAATTTTACATTTCTCATCAAATTGAGTTTCCAAGTACTCAATGATTTCCCTACTCTTAATAGCATAAGCAATGATTTCACATAGAGGAGGGATAGCTTTGCTACCTTTGGGGAGAGCACCAAATACCATCTCACCTTTCTTTGTTACGGATTCAACATCCATATGTTCTCCATAAGAATCCTCATCCACATTATCACAATAAGTAGAGGGTTCCAAAGGTGGAGATACCTTTGAATCTCTAGCCATAAGGCAAAAGTGGGTAATGGACGTTGATGATGAAGAATTACTTGAAGCACCATTGAGGCCCATGTCTTGTTCCAACACATGTTGGGATTACTCTACATTGTTAGCCACACAAGAAATAGAGGATATGGAAGCATTGGTTTCATGGCAACAAGACATAGGAAGCATATCATCATGAGATTTATTTAAGCAACTATTATATGATATGCGAGGACTAGCAACACTAGCATGTAAAACATTTGGACTGTTAGAAGTGTTTAAGTCCAAAGACAGAACATTGCAATTTCTATCACCACTCACCATATCATTACCTTGTGACAAATCACATGTTGGTGAAGTGGAAGAAGTTGTGAACTCGTCACGGCCGGAGGTGGAAGGAGAACAATCATTCTCAATAATGTTGGACACTTCATATATATCTTGAAGCTTGGCCCAAAGCTCATGAGCGTTCCGAAAAGGTATGATTGAAGCAAGAACTACATCGCTCAAAACACATATATGACCATTAGAAACAAGAGTTTCGAGATGAGAGTTTTCCTCATCCTCTAAAGATAATTCTTGGGAATCCTTTGGAGGAGAAAACCCACATCTACAATCCTCTTAATATAATTTGGTCCCATGGCTCTAAAAAGATTAAGCATGCGAATTTTCCAAACATCATAATTTGTGCCATCGAATATAAGAGTGGGATCGTGCACTAATTCTCTAAGCGGCATCTTTACTCTCTAGGCGGTAAAGCCCAAAAAGAGAGCCGAGGCTCTGATACCAATTGAAAGGACAAGGATGTCGCCTAGAGGGGGGCTGAATAGGCGCTTAAAACATTTCCGGTTTAGGCTTGATAATTGTGGAATAAAACTAGGTGTTTAAATTAATAAGCCAACAACCTAAATATACTAGGCTCATCTATGTGCACCAACAACTTAGCTAAGCAAGAAAAGCAACAAAGTGAAAGCAAAATAGAATACTTCAAGCACGAAGGCTATCACAATGTAAAGTGCATAAGTAAAGAGCTCGGGTATAGAAATAACCGAGGCACACGAAGATGATGATGTATTCCCGAGTTCCTCCTTTTTAGGGGAGTATGTCTCGTTGGAGAGGTGTGAGGCACCACAAAGGTCGATCTCAACGCCACAAAGGCTCACCTTATTCTCCGATGAACCGCACCACAAAGGATTGGTTCATCTTACACTATCGGAATCCTTCAAGGTGGAATCCGGAGCCTTTACAACAACAATCCGAGGCACAACCCACAAATGGATTGGGGGCTCCCCAACGGCTACAAGTGACCACAAAGGTCTCAACCACCACAAAGGCGTCTAGGGTCCAATGACCCAAGAGTAACAAGTTCACAAACTTTCACTTCCAAGAATCCTCGTGGAGAGCACAAATCGATGCACAAAGCAATGGCAAGAGCACAAGTGCTCAAATCCTTCACTCTCAAATTCAAACAAAGCAACAAATGCTTATGGGGAAATAAGAGAGGAAGAACAAAGTAGGAGAAACACCAAGAACTCCAAGATCAAGATCTACTAGGTTCTCCTCACTTAGAGGAGAGATGGATTGGTGGAATTGTAGATCTAGATCTCCTCTCACTTTTCCCTCAAAGATATGCAAGAATCATGGGAGGAATTGAGAGGGGGCAAGATTTTCCAAAGGTCAACAATGGAGGCGAGAGAGGGAAAAAACAAGCTCAAGAAGTTAGGGAACCATTGGGGAAGAATGCCCCTTAAATAGGTCCCCCAAAATCCAACCATTATGGTCAGATTTCGCGAGCCCAGCCTGGGGCCGGCCTGGCCGGCCTACCACCTGAAGCATCCGGCCTGGGGCCCGGCCTGGCCTAGGCTGGCCTAAAATCTGAGGAATTTAGCCTGGGGCCGGCCTTGGGCCCGGCCTGGCCTAGGCTGGCCTAAAAACTGCAGAAACCCCAAATACGAAAACGGACATATCTTGATCATCCGGACTCCGTTTTCGATGTTCTTGGGCTCGTTGGAATCGCAATGAAGACCTTTGCAAGATCATGTAGAAAAACATCATAGTCCAACAATGGAGAATAAGACCAAATGGGGAAAGGTTAGACCTCTTGATAAAAGAACAACCGATAAAACCTCCAAACCAAAACTGCAATAAGTTTTTCATCCGGACTCTGTTTTATATGATCTTGGGCTTGTTTCGAAGATAATCACAAGCCTTACAAGATCATGCATATACACATCATAGTCCATCATGTGAGTAGGAAACCACAAGGAGAGAGTTTAGAAAAGATAAACCAGTAAAACCTCCAACATCAAAAACGCCACAAGATATGCATATGAAATCCGTTTTTGATGAACTAGAGCTTGGTATGGAGATGAACACAAGCTCTAAATTCTCACATGCATAAAAGCCAAATAAGAACCAAGAAATATGATATGCCAAGTATGCAAAGGTTTGAACTCTCCACAAAGATGCGATCAAGTTACTCATTTGAGAGCCCCTCTTGATAGTACGCCGTCTATCCTATAATGTGGTCTCCCACTAACACCACAAGACCGGTAAAATAGAAACCTTATCAAGATCATACCTTTGCCTTGAGCATTCCACTTGAGCTAGATGATGACGATCTTGACTCCCTCAAGTTGAACACCTTTCTTGATTGTGCTTGCTAGCACATGCTTGATGAAGACTTCTCCAAATGCTCCCCCATACTCCATTATGGGAGAGCCTCGCTAAGCTTGATCATCATGTAATCTTCTAGAGTCCAACACATGAACTCCAATCTTTTCCTATTGACAAGATCTACAAGAATATCTCAATGCAAACATTAGTCCATAAGGATTGTCATTAATTACCAAAACCACGCATGGGGCAACACATGCACTTTCATCCCTGCCTGGCTTTATAAAGGGAGCCAGGTAGGGTTTACATGAGTTCTTGTCTTGTACTCCAAGTTGTAGCTTGTTGGGCTTCATTGGGCCGCCAGGTGGGCCGTAGACTAGATCGCATCAGGTATACCAATAGTGGGAGACCCGAAGGGTATGCCCACGTCAAGTGTTGTACCAGTATTCTGCCTGTGATATCCATTTAGCCCAATGATTCGGGTTGGCGTGTACCAAACAGCGCAGATACGTCTCCAAGCATTGGTTGAGCCTCTCAGTTTGCCCATCCGGCTGAGGGTGGTAAGACGAGGTGAGGTTAAGCGTGGTATCCGCCAGACGAAAGAGGTTCTGCCAGAATGAGCTTGTGAACACCTTATCCCTATCTGAAATCAGCACCTTGGTCATGCTATGCAATTTGTACACATTGTCCACAAACAACTAGGCCACTGTTGCAGCTGTAAATGGGTGTTTCAAGGGAATGAAGTGTCCATACTTGGTCAATTTGTCCACAATCACCAATATCGTGTCAAACTTACCTGAAGTTGGTAGCCCTTCGATAAAATCCATGCTCACCGTATGCCATGCCTCAGGTGGTACCCTATGGGGTTGCAACAATCCTGGAGTGCAATTGTGCTCAGTTTTTGCTTGTTGACAAACTTGGCATTTGATGTACAAATTGTTGGACCATTTGTCTCATCCCAGGCCAAGAAAAAGTTTGCTGAATCTTCTGTAAGGTGGACAAGAACCCCGAGTGTCCACCCAGTCCACTGTTGTGAAGAGCCTGCAATATTGCTTGTTGAGCTTCTTTGTGAGTTCCCAACCAAATTTTCCCATGATGTCGTATGACTCCTTGCTGCAAAGAATAACCCTGCTCATTTGGGCACTGGATGCACAGTTCACTTAACAATTGCTTAGCTTGAGGGTCCTTTGTATACCCCTCAGTTATCACTTCCAGCCATTTCGGGTATACTGCTGACATTGCATGAGCCTCGGCTGCATCATTACCTCTGCGAGACAGAGCATCTGCCACACGGTTAGTGATGCCCTTTTTGTATATGATCTTATACTGCAAACCCAACAGACTAAAAAAAACTTTTTGTTGAATCTTGGTGTTGAATTTATGATCACCAAGGTGGATCAAACTCTGTTGGTCAGTGTAGATGACAAAAGGCTGGTAGTGGAGGTATGCCTTCCACTTGTCCAAAGCAATCAGAATTGCCAAACACTCCTTGTCGTAAGTTGACAATGTCTGGTTTCTTGACCCCAATGCTTTACTCAAAAACGCCAGAGGATGCCCATGCTGCATGAGCACTGCTCCCACACCATATGCAGATGCATCAGTCTCCACCACAAATTCTTTCTGAAAATCTGTCATTGCCAAAACTGGCGCCTGTACCAGCGCATTCTTCAGGGTTTGGAATGCCTCTTCTGTGTACTTCGTCCACACAAATGGCACATTCTTTTTCAACAGTGCCGTTAGTGCATGACAGATGAGCCCAAAGTTCCTGATGAACCTGCGATAGTACCCAACCATGCACAAGAATGCTCGTAGTTCTTTGAGGTTCATTGGTCTCGGCCATTTTTTAACTGCCTCTACTTTAGCTGGATCTGTTGAAATGCCATCCACTCCAATTATGTGGCCTAAATATTCCAGGGACGATTGTGCAAAAGAGCATTTGGACTTTTTGACAAACAATTTTTTGCTGTCAGTAACTGAAAAACCTGCTTCAGGTGATCAACATGTTGTTCCAAATTCTTGCTGTACACCAGAATGTCATCAACAAATACCAAAACAAATTTCCTGATCACTGTTTGGAACACACTGTTCATGGCTGATTGAAATGTTGCTGGTGCACAAGTGAGCCCAAATGGCATCACTCGAAACTCAAAGTGCCCACTGTGAGTTCGAAAAGTTGTTTTGTGTTCGTCAGCTTCGACCATACGTATCTGATGGTAACCTGACTGCAAGTCTAGCTTGGTGAAGTATTTAGATCATGCTAGCTCATCCATGAGTTCCTCCACCACTGGCATAGGGTATCTGTCTTTTACAGTCACTGCATTTAACTGACGAAAATCAATGCACAGGCACCAACTGCCATCCTTTTTCTTTACCAACAACACAGGGGATGCAAATGGGCTTTGGCTGGGTTTGATAATCCTGTTTCTGAGCATTTCATGCACTTGTCTTTCAATTTCATCTTTATGCTGGGGTGTATAGCGGTACGGTTTGACATTCACTGGCTGTACACCTGGAAGCAGCTCAATATGATGATCAAAGGGTCTGTGAGGAGGCAGTCCCTTTGGTTCCTGGAAACATTCCTTGTACTCACCCAGTACTGTAATAATTGGTTCTGGCAGAGTTGTGTTTGTATCTTCCATCACTGTCGGGCACAACTGAACCACTTGAGCTAGCCCTCCTTCATTAATAACTTGTACCAATTCCTCTTGGGAAATAGGCTTGCATTGAGATGTGTTGTCACGGATTCCCTTGAGAGTGATTCTGATCCCTTCATGTTTGAAACGCATCTTCTTTTTATGCCAATTTATCCACATCTTTCCGATTTCATCCAACCAATCCATTCCTAGAATTACATCATAACCTGGAATGTTAAACACCCGCAATGTGTTGCTGAAAGTGTGGCCTTGACATTGCCATTTTACATTTTGTACAGCTGTATCACAAACTATTTTACCCCCATCAGCCACTGTGACAGTTACTTGCGGCACTTGTGTCACTGGTAATACCAGTTGTGTAGCTGCAGTTTTACTGATGAAACTACCAGTGCTTCCAGAGTCCTTGCTTCCCTTGCATTGTACCCAGCAGCCTGATCGACTTCTTGTGGGTGGTACCTGCAGCATGTGCAGAGAGCATCCTACACGATTCATCACTACTGCTTTCTGGTTCAGTTTCTGATTCAGAACTAGAATCCCGTTGCATTGTCTCCAACAGCTCTTCCACAATGTTCAGAGGTACTGTTTTGTTACACTTGTCTCCTAGTTGGAACTTTTCACCGCACTTAAAGCATTCTCCTCTAGCTCTCCTTTGAGCCCGAAGTGAAACAAGTTTGTCCTCCCATGGAGGTTTCTGGTCAAGTTTCCTCTTCTCCTCCACTGGAGTACTCAACACTCCTTTTTGTGCAAAACTGCTAGATCCATTATTTTTATAATCATGTCTGAATCTGCTAGCCATATACGATCTTGATTCTTCTAACAGTTCCTCTTGTGTTTCAGCCAAGGACAAAGCAATGTCAACTGTTTTTGGCTTGTGTAACCTGATAGCCTTTTGGATCTCCCTTTTTTATCCATTCACAAATTTTGTGACGAAAAAATGCCTCATCGTAGTGCTTATTATGCACCAACACCTTGTTCCTCAATTCCTCAAATTGTTGATAATAAATTGCCACAATATCAGTTTGCTTGCAACGTTCTAGAGCTTCTAGGTATCTGTGATGCTTGTCTTTCCCAACCGTGGAGTGTACCACAATGAGTTCTTCCCAACTCTCCACCTCATGCTCTGCTTCATATGTTTGTAACCACAACGCAACATTCGCCTTAAAGTGCATGGTTGCAAAATTAGCCCAAGTTTCACACGGCACATTGTACAATGTGAAGTACTTCTCTGCCACACCACGCCACCATTTTGGATTGTCACCATCAAACTTAGGGAAGTATGTCTTAGGCACTCTGCCACCACTGTTATAACGGTTTCCTCTGCTTCCTAGTATAGTGCTGTCATCCATCTCATCATCTCGGTGTGAAGAATCTCCCAGTTCAAACTGCATAGGAGTGTGGGGAAACACACGTCTCTGCCGCTGCACATCGATGTGAGCACACCCTAATGAAGAATTCAGTGATGCAACCCTTGCTTCCGGCCCCAATTGCCCTTCTCTCGGGGTGACATCTTCGGAATTTGCTCTCGTTGCCTCAAGCGTCGTCACTCTATTGCCCACATCATCCACAGTTTTCTGCAACGCTCCAATGGCACCATCTACTTGAGACATCCACGCTCTCAAGCCACGCAGTGTCTCAGTTATGCTGCGAAGAGAATCCGTCACCGTGGCTCCCTGTGTTTTGAGTTCAGTCAAATCTGACTGCACCTTGTCCATAGCCGCCGCCACCATCGCCTCCGATGTGACACACGAATCAAGCCGTTCGACTCGGAATTTTACCACTCACGGAAGGTCCATGAGCAACCGATCACCGCCGCTCGATTTGTGCCCGAGCAGTCTACCGCCGCCGTTACCGCCGCCTCGATGGTGCTCCAACCCGCAACCACCACTCCGCCGCCATGAAATCCGAGACAAGTAGTGGGATTCTACGGGAGATCCCAACCACTACCTGTTCGATCTCGAGTCGCCTCCGCTGGAAACCTACTCACTCGAAGAAAATTGGCTAACCTACCCTCACAAATCCAGCAGCCGATTGGCTCTGATACCAAATGTGACATGAACGATCTCTGTCTCCAATAACTCACACACAAGCACCAGATTAGATACAACACAAGTACGATACAACCGGCGTCACGCCGATGAATTGGTACAGATGAACTCAGTTCATCGGAGAGAGGAAGGGAGGAGGTTACAGACCCCGATGGGGATTCAGATACTAATCAATCGATGCCTTTCTTCTGCTCCACGCTGGTCTCCTTAACCACAGTGCTGGTCTGATCCCCACTGGTGGGCTGGGCCGAATCAGTACCCTGCACATGGGCCTCTCGTATGGCTTGCCGGCCCATGGCCCGCTTCTTGCACTTGAGAGCTAGATGAAGTATCACCTTCGTGACACCCGAGTCTTATAACTACGGGGCATTACACTTACCCGTCGGTAAGCAAACGTTAGAATAGGTGGGGTTCCACGTTTACTCCACATATTAATGGGTTTATGGAGAAACAAAAAGAGTTTTTTCCGAGTAGCTACCATGGGCCTTGATGTTGCTATTCTTTATGAGCCATTCTATGTGCAGAGTAGGCCTTATGTGTTCCTATCAACGAGAGTCCCCCGTAGTACGTCGTCCCTCCTATTTGACACTCTCAGCGTCGAATAGGAGATGACATCCATTAGCTCGCATTGGTGGGCTAGCCCAATAGGGTATTAGTTTTTTCATTGTTGTTTCAGTTTCTTTTTCTGCCCTTTATTTTTAGTTATTATTTTTTTATTTTTTTAATATTCATGAGAATATATTAAAAGTTGAGATAAAATGTTTATATAGCTCAAAAAATACGACGCTAAAACGTGTGTTTGTGTACGTAGTTCGAGAAATGTTCACGACATTTAGATAATATTTATATAGTTAAAAAAAGTTCATGTGAAAAAAAACGTCCTCGTAGTTTAAATTAATTAATGATTCACGAAATTAAAAAAATTCACATTTTGCACAACAAGAAATTCATATGATTTTCAAAAAGGAAGAAAAAAAATAAAATGTGTCGAGTTCAAGATAATCGGTCTCAAGTTTCAAATATATATATATATATATGTGTTACCCAATAAAAAATCCTTTTCACTTTTAGTCAGTGTTCAAAAAGGAGTTAGCCTAGGCACGCTTAAGTGCGAGGCACTGGCCAAATGTCTAGCTTTTATCTTAGGCGATGGAAAAAGCGGCCGGCGATGTCCTCCGACGAGAAATCTGGCGTCCGACGGCAGAAAAGGAGAGGCGCTGCAGGGTAGAGACGAGAAAGGGGAGGAGTTATGGCAGCGGGGCAAGAATTTCATCAAACATAAGAGGAAGGAGAGTGACAAGATATGAAAACCTAGCACCTAATAAGTCCTCTCTAAGAGCATGTCTAGTAGTACCCCTAAACCCTCAAACCCTTATAGCAGTTTTAAGGGTTGGGAATAGCCCTTTTTGTGCACTTTTACGGGTTGAAAAACAGGGGCAAAGACTAGAACCCTCAAACCCAACCCTTATAGCGGAATATTCCGTTTTAAGGGTTGGGTTTGAGGGTTCTAGTCTTTGCCTCAACCCCACCTCTAAAACTGTCATATGACATATCACAGTTTTCATCACATATCACCATTTCACATATCACAAATATCATCACATTTCACATAAAACAATAATCATTCTAGTTATTATTACAACACCAAATAGTACATTGAAGCACATAAAACAATAATCATTCAAATTATTACAACAATGTTGGAGCATACAACAATAATTGTTCGAATCAAATAGAACAAAGGTAGATCATGCGCCACGGCGCTGCCCATCCAACTGCTACTGGTGCTCTACTAGATCATCACGGAGCCGACCATGAGTGGCTGCATCTTCAATGTCACGATGTGCTTGAAGAAAAGCTTGTACACGAGAAGGGTTTCTTTCCGGTTGCACACGTGTGCCAACATTGTCATAGAAACAAGGCAAGTTTAACCCCCTCTCATCCTCTAGGATCATGTTGTGTAGAATGACACAACACTTCATGATGTCCACCAAGGTTTTCTTGTCCCAAAACCGAGCCGGACCCCGAACTATGGCAAACCTTGCTTGCAAGACACCAAAAGCTCTCTCAATATCCTTTCGGGCTGCCTCTTGTGCCCTTGTGAAATGAGCCTCTTTTTTGGTTAAGGGCACCCCATTTTTCTCCTTGATGGACTTCACAAGAGTTGCCCATTCGGGATAAATGCCATCGGTGAGATAGTACCCCATTGAGTACTCATTGTCCATGACTTTGTAGTTGCAAGTTGGAGCATCCCCGGTTATTAATCTTTTGAACAAAGGAGATCTACTGAGAACATTGATATCATTGAGTGTTCCGGGCAACCCAAAATATGCATGCCAAATCCATGTGTCCTCCGATGCCACGGCCTCAAGCACAATGGTAGCATCACGGCTTTTGCCGCAATACATGCCGTGCCATGCCTTTGGGCAATTTTTCCATGTCCAATGCATGCAATCAAGGCTACCTAGCATCCCCGGCCATCCCCTTTTTTCATTGGTTTCCATCAATCTTTTTGTATTTTTCTCGTTTGGTGCTCGAAGGTACTTCTCACCATACAACCGGATAACTAACTTAGCAAATCTACGGACGGATTCCGTGGTTGTATCTTGCCCAATGCGAAGATACTCGTCCGTGTAGTCCGCGGGTACGCCATTGGCGAGTACCCGCATTGCCGCCGATATCTTTTGGTATGCACTAAACCCCATGATACCGGCGGCGGATCTACGACGCTTGAAATATGGAGAGGCCGCCTCACATTCGGTGACAATCTTCACAAATAGACTACGGCGCATTCGGTACCTTCTGCGGAAGAGGCGAGGAGGGTATGTAGGTACCTCGTGGAAGTAGTCTTCCATCAAATGCTCGTGTCCGAGAGCGCGGTTTCGGTAGATGGTGACTCGCCCCATCTTTGACCCTCTCCTCTGATCCATCAGCTTCGACTGGTCTTCAAACGATTGCACGTCGATGAGGAGGCTCATCATCTCGACGTCGTCGTCTTGCAACAACTCATCAAGGTCGGAATCGTCGGATGTCGACCAATCCGACGAATCCGACATCGAGTCCATGACGATATCATCATCGTTCAACTCCATCTACAAATTACATTGCATTTGTGAGTACTACAAATTGAAACAAAAAGAAATGAAACAAAAAAATGAAACAAAAAAGAAACATACCTCGGGGCCGGCTGCGGGCGCGAGGACGGGGGGCGGGGCGACCTCGGGCGTGCAGGGCGGGCCGACCTCGGGCGGCGCAGGGAGGCCGGGCAGGGCGGAGGGCGGGCGGCCTGGCGGGGAGGCGGAGGGGCGGAAGGCGGGGAAGACGGCGGCGCGGGGAGGCGGAGGAGGCGGCCGGGGCGCGGCCGGGCAGGGCGGGGAAGACGGCGGCGCGGGGAGGCGGAGGAGGCGGCCGGGGCGCGGCTCCGATGCGGAGAAGGAGGGCTGCGCGGGGAGGCGGGGCGCGGCGGGGCGGGGAGGCGGAGGAGGCGGAGGGGCGGCCGGGGACGCGGAGGACGGCCGGGAACGGCGGCGGGCGGCCTGGCGGCGGCCGGATCCGGGGAAGAGGGGAGGAGGGAGGAGCTGAAAACTCCCTCCCGCGTTTCGGTGAGGTCGAAAACGGGTCGGGAGGGGTTGGCCTCTCCAACCCTTGTTTGTACAGGCCAGCATGAGGTTCCCAGGTCCGCCCTGTAAAAATTTTTAGGGGTTTACAGTTTTAGGGGTTCTAGTATTTCTGTTTTTTTCGTTTCAGCCCGTAAAAAAACGGTTAAATTTACAGGTTTGGGGATTTAAGGGCTCTACTAGAGATGATCTAACACGGCCATCGGCTAGCCCACACGGCCATCGGCTAGCACCTAGAAAGGGTTGGAGTTATGGCGCTGCCCATCAAGGCGACCAGCGTCTTGGCCCGCTAAAGGAGAGGCATGAAGACCATGCCTCTTTGCCCAAGTCCCACCTCCAGCAATCCGGGCCGGCCTTGGCTTCTGCACCAAGTCTTCAGCTGACAACGCCACAATGGTTCAGCCCACGCCACGGTATGGGCCGGCCAGTCGGACGTCAGCTAAAACAACCTAGTATAGCCTCCAAAGCAACCTAGTCGTGGCAGGGCAGGAACTGCAGCCAAGAGAAAGGAGAGAGCGACCCATACTAGAAAGAGAGAAGAGTGGGGTGTTAAACAAGATGAACGATTCAGACTTCTCAGGTGCTAGGTTTTCATAGTGGGCCTTATTAGGCTATATTATACACGAAGCAGTCTGGACCTAGAAACTGCTTCCTCCGTTCTCATCACGCCTAGGAAGCGCGCATGGCTGCAATCTGCACCTGAAAATTGCTCCAAAACTGCTCCTTATTGCATGTGTGTACAGAACGCCTAATCACGCCTAAGCTGGCTAGGCTCTATGCGGTGCCCAAGCGCACAATGAACGGCTAGCGCCTTTTTGAACCTTGCTTTTAATAACTAATAAAAAGAAAAAGGAAGCATTAAAATGGGTAAATCAAAAACAGGAAAATAAAAAAGAGGAAAAATAAAAGAAATAAAAGGAAAATTAAAAAGAAAAAGAAAAAAAAAAAAATAAGTAAAAAAACTCCGAAAAAGTGGTACCTGGGCGGCCCAGGCCAGCCCTTCAAGCGTCGACGCAACGAGCGTCAAATATGATTTCAACGAGCGAGTAGCGCCAGCAAGCTATTGATTTGGGGGACGCCTTTGCGCCGCGCGTTAGCGCCGCATCGTCGTTGCGCCGCCTACACGGTGCCATAACTGGGCTCGGCCCATTTAATTTCTCGTGAAACGTTTTCCAGCTTCGCTGCCCCTGTAGACTATTTCGTGCTTTTTTTTTACGGTTTCACGTTCTGTGCACTTCTTTTCTCTGCCAGCAACCAGATTTTGACTCAATTTGGTAGCAAATTTTTTTAGAAATGAAGAACAGAACATTTCAAATTTGGAACCATTTTCAAAAATGGAACCAATTTTAAATCTGGAACCATTTTTATTTGGAACGTTTTAAATTCGGAACCATTTTTAGATTTGGAACCATTTTAAAATGGAACCATTTTTAAATTTGGAACCATTTTAAATTCAGAACCATTTTTAAATTAGGAACCATTTTAAATTTTGGAACCATTTTCAAAATGGAACCATTTTCAAAAATGAACAATTTCAAATTTGGAACCATTTTAAATTCGGAACCATTTTTAGATTTGGAACCATTTTCAAAATGGAACGTTTTTAAAATTTGGAACCATTTTCAAAATGGAACCATTTTAAATTTGGAACCATTTTAAATTTGGAATTATTTTTAAAATTGGAACCATTTTCAAAATGGAACCATTTTTAAATTTGGAATCATTTTAAATTCGAAACCATTTAAAATTTAGAACCATTTTCAAAATGAAACCATTAAAAAATGAACAATTTTAAAATTTGGAACCATTTTCAAAATGGAACCATTTTCTAATTTGGAACCATTTTTAAATTTTGAACCATTTTAAATTCAGAACCATTTTATATTTGGAACCATTTTCAAAATGAAACCGATTTTCAAATTTGGAACAATTTTCATATTTGGAACCATTTTTAAATTTTGAACCATTTTAAATTCATAACCATTTTATATTTGGAACCATTTTCAAAATGAAACCATTTTCAAAAATGGAACCGATTTTCAAATTTGGAACAATTTTCATATTTGGAACAATTTTAAATTTGGAACCATTTTCAAAAATGGAACCGATTTTCAAATTTGGAACTATTTTTAAATTTGGAACCATTTTAAAAATGGAACCATTTTTAAATTTGGAACCATTTTAAAAAATTAAACAATTTTCAAAAAACAATTTAAAGAAGAACAAAAAACAATAAGAAAAGAAAAAAGAAAACAAAACAGAAAAAGAAAAAGAAACGAAAAAGAAAACAGAATCAGAAAAGAAACAAAAAAATAAAAAATAAAAAGAAACGAAAAAAGAAACCGAAAAGAAAATAGAAACGAAAAGAAACAGAAAAAAAACAGTCGCCGAACTATGGGCCGGCCCATTAGGTCGCTCCCGTTAGCGGCGCTAGGGTTATGCGCCGCTAACGGGCGGCGTATAGGTTTTGCCATTGATTTGCCTCCCTCCACTGGCGCTACTCGCTTCCGACAAAGCAGCCCAATAGCTTGCCGGCAAAGCTGGAGGCCTGGAGTACTGACAAACAAACCATGACCCCTCTCTCTCGAAGAAAAAGAGAAAATGCCCACACAACGACCGACAGGCACGGAGGACATCACTGTTAGATGACGACTCGTTTCTTGTAGTTTCTCGTTGAATGATTATCATGAGAACGAAGCACATGTGAATACACATCACCACGTACCTGTAACTATTCACATGAACAGACCTCTAACCATACACTAAAACTGCCTAATAACGAGCATAACAACTACTAAGAAAAAAGATTCAGTTCCAGGTATTGGACCTTCGAGGCAAAAGAAATGGTCTACGTCCCCTCTCTGCTTGTTTAAACCAGAAGTGGTACGACAACGAGCAAGGAAAAAGGCAACCTTGTACGGATTGTTTATAATTACAAGAGCATGTTCGTCAGTGGCGTGCAATGTGCATCTTGATCAGAACCAGTGGACGGCGCCGATCCATCACCTCACGAGGACGATTGATTGCCTCATTCCGCTGCATAAACCCCTAGGCGTCAAGCAAAGGTGAATCTGCGTGATCGGCTCACTTGCAGCTTAAGCAACAGAGATCGGACAATGGAAGCAACGAACGTGGAAATGTAAGCATCGTTGCACGTTGGGTACTCTATATTACACCACTCCTCAGTGTTACAATAGGACACCGCTGCCACGGGATACCAAAAAGAAAAAGAGGATGTGCGGTTCAACAATAGATTATTAATATATAAAGAGCGGAAAACTTCACCCCCTCCACCCTGTCCACGTCGCCCCAAACCCACGGCCCTTCGATCAGCGCGATCCGACGGCCAGGAAACGTCCACGTCACCCCCAGCGCGCGGTACTGTAGACGCTATAGTACCCTCCGAATTTCTTCCAATCGCGTGGTGACGCGTGGACCGGTCACCAGCCGGTGCATCCGGTTCCAGCCGGTCACCATGGCTTTTTGCCAAAAAAAAACCTCGCAAATCGACACAACGCCCCGCAATCCCACTTTTCCACTGCGAGGGACCTGTCTGCGAATCCACGAAAACTCAGGGTCCCCGCTGCAAAAACGTCTACGAAATCCCCTCCCTCTCCTTCTCTCTCGCGCGACGCCGGAAATCGCCGCCGGCGCCGTGCCGTCGCCGCGCTTCTCCTCCTTCAAATCGAGGCACATGCCGTGCTCCGCCGTCGCCTCCCCTCCATCCTCACCAAGCGCCGCCTGCCGGGACGCCGCGTAGGCGTTGGAATCGTCCACGCCGCGCTCGGCGTCCGCGTCCACACGCCGTCGGTGACGCTCCGACGACCTAGAAGCGGCGGCGCCACCGCTCCCGGGTAGCCCGCATCGAGGCGCGTCCAGCGCGCCCAGCCGCGCGTCCTGGCTCGCCGTGATTCCACGCCGGCGTCGTCGCCGCCGCGGCAGCTCCGCCCTCTGGTGACGTCATCGTCACGTCACGGTGGGCCTGGGCTGGGCTGGCTGCTGTGCGGCTGGCTCGGCCCTTTTTTTCTGTTCTTTTTGTTCAGTTTTTCTTTTTTTAAAAACTTTTGTAACTTTTCAAATACAGCTCCAAATAAATTCAGACCAATTTCTAACAATTTGTAAAAATCAAATTAGTCCTTCCACATACTTTGGAACCTTTTCCAAATTATTTCAAATCTTGGAAATTTCAAATAATACATAAAGGCTCAATTGACACCTTTCCGTCATTTCAAAAAATATGGACTCCGTAATTTTCTTTTGACCTCAAAGAAAATCCAGAAAAATAATATCAATAATATCATTCAACATGATAAACCCAAAAAAATAATTTGGTACTAATCATCTTACTTAAATAAAGTTTGGTAAATCATTTAAATACAATTACCCATTTACAACATGGGCTTAAAAATATCAAAATAAAAAAACCACAAATGTAAATATTGAAAAATAGTTGTTCTAAACTTATTTTCCAAACAAATATAACTGAATCAAAAACCCAATTCTAAAATAGAACATACTTTACGTAATTTAAAACACTTTATAGATATAGTTTTAGGGTATTTAAACAATTTTCAAAAACTACTAAATGCTGCAATATCAGCAACCTTAACTATATCCATCGGAAAAATATGAAAAATAAATATCAAAACGATCACAAAAATAAATGCTGGCCATTTATGGCATATGACCAAATTTCAAATTTGAATATTCCAAACTTTCAAATGCCTCCCGAATTTGATCATTTTACAAACGTAAAAAACATCGAATCTGGAAAACTTCCCAAATTGAACGAATTTCAAAATCTGAACAATTTTTAACCCTAAGCTTTCTTTGCACTTCAATAATTTCCAAATCTGCACAATTTTAAAATGTAGACACCTTCAAATTTGAATTTTACCACAAAAACGCACCATACAAATTTGAATATTTTAAAATTTTATATGCATTTCAAAACTAATCATTTTACCAATTTTTGAAAATCAAACAATTCATAAATACAAACCTTTTTTGTATTTCGATATATTCAAATCTGAACACATTTTGAACGTGGACATTTTCAATTTTGAATTTTTTACACCACGATATTTACAAATGTGACAAAAATATCAACATGAACACAAAAATAAACGCTGACTATTCACGGCATACGATCAAAATTCAAATTTGAATGTTTCAAGATTTTGAATGCCTTTCAAATCTGAACATTCAATAAACGTAAACCAAATTCAAATATGAATGCCTTCCCAATTTTAACAATTTTGAAATTTGAATATATTTTAAATGTAAACTTTCCCCGAATTTCAGTACACTCAAATCTAAACAAATTTTAATGTGGACATTTCCAAATTTTAATTCTTTACACCGCGGTTTTCACAAATATGACAAATAGATCATGACCACAAAATCTGAGCATTTAATAAACGTGAAAATAATTCAAAAATGAATAGCTCCCCAATTTGACCATTTAAAAAATTTCAACAACTTCTCAACATATACATTTTTTGAATTTCAACAATTTTATAATTAAACAACTTACGAATGCGGACATTTCCAAATTTGAATATTTTACGTATTTTTTCTTCTAACCACACGACCGCGGCGTATGCCACGCCGAGATGCCTAGTAAGGGCTGAAGGAATAAAAACGTGCGTGCCACTCAAACGACAGACATTAAACCGGCAAAGAGTGGAATCTTTTCTGGCCAAGGAATGCTCTTTCTTTTTGTAATAAAAACAGGTTAAATGTCAACTTGGACCATGCATTATTGCAAGGTAATAAATCCCTATACTCTGTCAACAGCTACAAAAAAAGTGGGGCTACCAAACATCCACTATTGCGAAAGGCAGAGATGCCATACTTTGGAAGCAAACGGTTTTATTATTATAGCAAAC
Organism: Poa pratensis; assembly: GCA_947311845.1. Classification (NCBI taxonomy): domain Eukaryota; kingdom Viridiplantae; phylum Streptophyta; class Magnoliopsida; order Poales; family Poaceae; genus Poa; species Poa pratensis. The sequence continues at coordinate 21,387,636 of CAMZMU010000063.1, forward strand.
AATGAAACAGCAACTACAGAACTGTGTGTGAAGATAAGCAATAATGTATGAACCTGGAATCAGACAAGGCACGTCTTCCAAATAAACTTAATGCTAGCTTATATATGCAAGCAACTGCAGGGGAGGCAACACAAACCAAAGCAGTAGAGCGGAGAAAAACCACAGATATTTTGGCAGCCTACCAGAAACAAAGCAGCAATGCCGATACTTGAATTGGCGATCTGGATCATCCCAATGACGATCATCTTCGCACCATGCAGGCGTCTAGTTCTCCTAGTTGCTAATCTCCAGCAACTGAAAGCGAGCATCATGCGCACAAGGTCATCATCTCCAGCAGTGTGGAGTCGTCTGGCAAGGCTACAGACGATAAGCATCACACTGTGAAGGAGAATTGGAACTAGATCCTCTGCTGGAGATATTCGAAACACCAGAGTTTCATCAGGTGGGCAGGCCTTTGCTAGCTTTTCCATGGACAGAGTGGGGTGAATAGCAGCCGATTCTCCTTAGTCCATGGATACTCTGGTTTGTAGCTTTCTCTCTTGTACAAATGTATTGTCCCTCGCTGATTCAAGATAGAGATAAAAAAGAAGCAAGTGACACTCTCTCTTGTACATTTATACATGTCCAAGTTCCCAAGCAACTGGCTTATCTTCAGGTCAAATTTACATTGCAAAATGGTCAATATCCATTGATGGAAATCCCGACTGTGCTCGTTTTAGCCCTTGTAATATACTTTTTGCAGTCTCCTTTTCCTGCAAATATTGAACACAAAATAGTTTTAGCGGATCAAAATCATCAGGAAAACAAAGCAAACATAGATTGGTTATATTATACATGATGATATTCTATTTTTCAATAGCAAACCCTGGACTCATAAGTGTGATTTGACAAAACAAGCTGCTAACAAAATAAACTGATGCTTGTTTGAACTGAAAATTTGCTACTTCGTTAACTTGTTAGCCAATGGTTGTGTCAACATTTCACCTTTGTTCAATTTAATCTGGTGTTTTATTATGCAAAAAGATTGCTAAGTGCATAGAGAGCTTACGGGGCCAGTGTAATCCAAGAGTCTTGTGCAATAGTGTTCTGCTTCCTCAAACCTGCTAACACTCTTGCAATGCTTCGCAAGGAAAAGCAAGGCTTCAACAAAATTCTGGCCCTGCCTTTCCTCGACTTCCATTCTCTCTAAATCCTTCTTGTAGTAAAATGCAGCCTCCTCAGATTGCCCAAGCATACTGTGCAACTTTGCTAATTGATGAAGTGCTATTCCTTCAGTATCATTACTATTTGCAGCCCTCTCGTAGCACTTGATGGCTTCTTCAATCATTTGAAGCGGATCACTTTCATAGCACTGAGCCATAGCAATCCACAGCCGGGCATCATTTGGTTGTAGGTGAGATGATTTTCGGAAGTAGTACAGCGCATAAAATGGCATTCCCATCATCTCATAGATCTGACCAAGACCATACCAAGCACGGTAATCTCTAGGATTTATATCAACAGCTCTCCTGTAGGCATCAATTGCAGCAGGCGTATTTTTAAGCTCGACAAACTCATGACCCATGAGAGTCCAAGCTGAGAGGTACTTTCGGTTCAGCTTCAGTGCCCTTTGGAAATACAAAACTGACTTCTCATGTTGCCCCTTCAAACTGTAGTAATTTGCAATTATGCAGCAAGATTCTGGGCGATATTTATCCGTCAGAAATACTCTGTGAGCAAGAAAACTCAAAGCAGTCAAGCTTTCTTTCGCATACAATAAGTTTGAGTAAATATCCATAGAATCCACGCGAAAAGGATCAGTTCTGAGGAGTTCTTCAAAAATCATGTCAGCGTCATCCAGCTCCCTCATGCTATACTGGACAGTTGCTATTTGAGCCTGAATGTAGTCACTGCAACGGAATACACCCATCAAGCGCTCATATCTTTTCAAAGCTTCTTCATGCATCTTTAATTCCAGATGTGCACTAGCAATGAAGAAATCTTTCATCCAGTGATTCTTCAGATTTAAGTTGTTCAAAATTTCACTGGTAGTGCACAGAGATTGTATCTCTAACCAAGCACACCAGTTCCAGGGGTAGCTATTGACAGATTCTACCAGAACTGTTCTAGCTAGAGCTTCACAGCCTTTATCACGTAGAACGATGCCATACAAGTACAAGCCAAACGAATCAATAGCACCAGTTCTCCGATATGTTGAGAGCTCTCTCTCCAATGCAACTAGTTCCTTATTAACAACGTTGCTCTTCCCCAAAGATCCTTCAAGCTCTATTGTCTCTTCCTCTTTCCGCTTCTCTCCAGCCTAAATTGCAGAGCAAATAAGCTCATCAGGCATGTCAATTGTCAAATAATCGAATCACAGAGAGTACAGAGACAGTTTGCAGAAACTGCAAGGGTAAATAGACTGGAAGAGACAAGGGTAAAATACTGCCTTAAATAGATATGGTCATAGTGCCAGAGGCCAAATTATGAAAAGTCGGCAAGTCACAGACAATCTTGCTAAACACTGTCACAATAGTAAGACACCGTAACACATTCGGCCAAAGCAAATCCAAAAATATGTTAGATAACAGTAATTTCAAAGCTTGGATACAAAATAACCACTGTATTACTACAGAAAAAAATCATACACGTCGATGTGTAATATATGCATCTAATCTAGTTTAAGTGTTTAACATCATAGCACGGATTTATCAGTTATTATTCAAAGAGCAGCCAGTCATGTTACAAACACTTGGAGGAAAAAGCACTCGTGTGCAAGAGAATAATGTAATAGATACGAACAAGAAATGACTAGACGTTTTTATAGATGTCTGCCATGATGCCATCTAATTGAACTTTCATCAAAGAGAAAAAATAAAAATCCAGGGACTCCATAATGTTTTCCAGCTTTATTAAACCATGACAGAAGCAACAACTGAACCACCTCTTACTAGAATGTCTCATCCAATGAAGTGTTAAATTGACCAAGAATAATAATCAGCCATGAACAAAGGAATACATAGCAGCAAATAATTCACCAACAGAAACATTGAGCATTCCAGTTATTTTCTATGCTAAATCCCAGTTAGTGTATACTTCATTCGCACATCAAGGATAACGAGACATTTCCTCCAGTAAATCCTGACAAGCAATTCCTCATAACATCCTACAGATACCGTCCCCTTCACTGACAACTCACAACGACAACCAAATCTGACCACTTCTGTACAAGATCCAGTGAGGCATTTCATCAAACACCACCGGCCCTACCCCAAATCTGCAAACTGGCAGGTGTCCGCACGGAAGAGCAAACAGGAACATCATCACTGAATAACAGGGCATGTGCTCTCTTACTTACCATGTAGAGCGCGTAGCAGCGCAGGAAGACGGCCTTGCGGCCGAGCTGGCCGCGCAGCACGTGCGCGGCGCGGCGGTACTCCCGGCAGTCGAAGTAGGTCTTGGCGAGCAGGTACTTGTCGGCGCCCGCGTCGAACGCGTCGTCGTCCGGGATGGGCGTGCTCACGTACGACACGCCGCCGAGCGGGGTCCCAGCCTCGGCGCCGGCGCCGGCGCCGCCGCCCGGTCGCATCCGGCGCCGGAAGCTGGACCCGCCGCTGCGGTGCAGATGCAGCAGCCGCCCGCCGGCGCCCGACGAGGACGGGGTGTCCATCGCCGCCGACTGGGACGGCGTGGCGTCCGGCTCGACGCCGACGAGCAGCTCCGCGGCCCTGCGGCGGAACGGGGGGTGTTATTAGGGTTAGGGTTTTGAGTTTGGAGGGGGGTTCTCGGGATGGGCGGCGTACCATTTGGCGGCGGAGTAGAGGCAGCGGTCGCCGAGCTGGCGGACGGCGGCGCGGAGCTCGACGCGGTAGTTCTCCTTGGCGGAGGCCATCCTCTGGGAGGGGGAGCAGCTTGGAGTGGAGCGGATCGGCGCAGTGAGAGCGCAAATTTTTTGAACTTCGGCGATGCGACGGGGAAGGGGAGATGCAAGAGTTTGGAGGAGGCTGTGGCGCTGTTCAATAAGACTTGGTTGGGCTCGCTGGACGCTGGTTGGTTGGGCCTGACCGGAAGAAACCGTTTAGCAAAACCACAACATCACGGGTACAGCTAGGAAGAGGCCGATTTCGACCCATTAGATTGTGTAATGTGGTGTCTAAAATAGCATCCAAAGTGGTTGCTAACCGTGTGAAGAAGTTTCTTTGTAAGATAGTGTCTGAAGAGCAATCAACTTTTGTCCCTGGCCGCTTTATCACTGACAATGTTACCACAGCATATGAGTGTCTCCATTTCATTGTGCACTTTTTTTTAGATAAAAGGCATAAATGCCCAACTTTGAATTAACAAAGCTCAGGTTTTACAATGTCGAATACAAGGTGTTGAGGAGAGCCTCTCACAGAGCAGAACAAGGACAAGCTAAAACATAAGGGGCTACACTACGCCGGGCACCATATCCTTGCGTAAAACGGCCAGCCAGAGGGCAGGATCGGGCCACCAGCGAAGAAACCACCAATACTAGCACAGAGCTTGACATCGGCTAGGGAAACAGGAGACGAAAGATCGGAGCCTCGAGCAGTCGACGAGCACGAAGGAGAGGGAGCCGAGGAACACAGCGCCGAACGGAGATCGCACCAATGCAGCGGCGAGCACCAAACCCTTGTGTATAACAACCAGCCACCAGAGGGGCGGGATCGGACAACACCGAAGACGGCGAGCACCAAACCCTTGCGTAAAACAGCCAGCCACCATAGGGATGGGATTGGACCACCGTGTCCGCAGGTCATGTCTCCACCAAAGTACTGGAACAGGGCAACATCACTTCAGATCGCGAGCTACGGAAAGGCACCAGCTTTGCACTCAAACAACCATGGCGGGGCGAGGCGATCCCTGCTCCAAGACGGTGCCTCCAAGGAGGTCACGACGCAGAAGCGCCGCCACCGTCAGGTCAGCTGACCTAGGTTTTCACCCAGAGTAAACACGAGGGAGGTGGGGTGGAGCCACGATGTCGCCCCCAGGACGGAAAGCGGCGCCCACGGGCGTCGCCGACACCGGCGTCAACGACGGCTTGAGCTTTCGCTCGGTCTGATCCCCTCCTACCCATCGTCAAGGATCACCAACTCCAACCCCCACCACGAAGGGCGGGGGATACCATGGCAGCAACAGAGCCTCCAGATCGGAATCTGGGCAAGGAACGACCCCCTCGTCAGACCTCGCCAGGCACTCCACACGCCGGAATCCATGTCATCCGAACGACCACAGATCACAGCCAACACCGAGTCCACCGTCCGGGGCCGCCGCCCTGGCGTCCAAACTCCTCGCACCACCCAACTGAGAGGATAGACGAACACCACCGCGGCGGCCAGCCCCTACTGACCGCGACAAACGGCTTCACCGCCAAACGCCACCGCACCACCACGCAGGACCCTCGGGCCCGTCCCGGAAGATTGACCCAACAACAGCCCCCTTGGTTGCTGCCGGCGCCAGATCTGCAGGGTGTGAGGTGGTCGGCGACGACACAGTGAAGGAGAGCAGCCTCCAGCAGCCAGCATGGCTGCAAGTGACGGCCGCACCGGAGGTGGGCGGATGGGCTCGCTCGGGCCCGGGGCCCCTGCCCCGGCCCGTGGCCGAGAGGAGGCCAGAGCACATGCCCACAAGGCCGCAGCGCCGCCTGACCTCGTCTTCAAGCTTCCCGGCGAGAGCAGCACGCCGCCGTCGCCGTTCCGAACCGCCGCCACTAGATCGAGGCCGCCCGCACCCGAGCGGAGCCCGTGCTCCACCAGCCGCTGCGCGAGGAGGGGGCCTCGCCGCCGCCGTCAACCGCACGGGCAAGGCCCGCCGGTGACCGCCGGCGGCGGCGAGGGAGGGGGAGGCAGGAGGTGAGGGCGCTGGGCTAGGGTTTGGTCGCCTCCAGAGTCGCCCCGAGGAGCGACCCGGGAGGCAGGCACGATGCCCATTGTGCACTCAAGCTTGATATGCGGAAGAAAGCGTATGATTGGATATAACGGAGTTATCTCGAGGCAATTATGAGAAAGCTTGGTTTCTCTCCGAGATTCGTTGAAACGATTATGTGTGGGGTGAGGTCGATTTCCTTTTCAGTTCTGTTTAATGGAGCAAGAAGCCGAGAATTTCAAACCAATGAGAGGGATTCGTCGGGGGATCCCATATCTCTTTCTTCTAGCGGCCGAGGGTTTATCTTGCTTACTAAAACATGGCATGAGTTCGGGTGAGATGGCTGGAATTAAAGTTGCTCCAAGTGCGCCTCCGGTTAATCATTTGCTCTTCAGACGATTGTATTCCTTTTTGCAAGGCAGCTGTACCGGATGTCACTAAAATGAACAAAGTTCTGAAGAAGTATTCTAATTCATCGGGACAATGAATTAATCATGATAAATCTTTGATACTTTTTTGGCAAGGGGTGCCCTCAGACCATGAGGAACAATGTGAAGATGGTCCTAGAAGTGCATAATGAAACACTGAATGATAAGTATCGTGGACTCCGATGTTGTCGATCCAAGAACGGAGCGTTTAGCTACCTAGACTAAACACACATGTTTATTAAATTCGGAGGAAACCAACCGAGCAGCAAGTACAACAAAAAAAAACCATGCAAAACATCTGTATGTATATATATACATATATCACATGATTTCAACGAAAATCCAAGCCAGTTTGTCAACTGGACACGAAAGTGGATGTCGTCGCCTCGGTGCTAGTTTGCATGGTGCTCATGGTTTTGCCGCTCCTCCCTGTCGCATCATGTACTAATTTAGACATGGAAACCCGAACCGGTGACATGAATGTCGCAACCGGCATCTTTGTGGGGAGGCTCGGTAGTGGTGCCTCCAACCGCATCACATTGAGCGCCTCTCTGATGGACGGCCTCATCTTCATGTCTGGGTGCGCACACCAGAGCGCTGCGACCATCACGCGCACCATTTGTTGGCTGTCGAATTCACCATTGAGCCGCACGTCGGCTGCGTCAAGGATCCTCCCATCACCGTATAGTTCCCAGACCCACTGCACCAGATGCATGTTGTTTTCTTCATTTCCTCTAAAGACCAGTATTGGGAGGCGTCCACAGACAATTTCGAGGACGACTACGCCAAAACTGTAGATATCTGACTCAGTGCTGGCCCGTCCTGTGACCATGCACTCGGCCGGATCCATATACCCCATGGTGCCGGCAATCATTGTGGTATGCGATCCTTGTCCATGGTTTACGAGCCTTGCAAGCCCAAAGTCTCCAAGCTTCACTTTGAAGGATGCATCCAACATTAAGTTGCTAGGCTTGATGTCCCGGTGGAGAACACATTGCTCCCAATCCTGATGCAGGTAGACAAGTGCAGATCCTACGCCAAGCACTATCTCATGCCTGAAATTAATAATAATGGCCAAGACGGACATGGACCATGTGAATGTCTAAAGCAAGATTTAAAAGAGATACTTCCTCCAATCTAAGAAATAATGCCTAAAAATTTAGTCAAAAGTCATCATCTTCTAAGCTTTATTAATTGTACATAACAATATAAACTCTACAAGACAAAATCAATATCAGTAGATCAATCATATAGACTTATATATTTTTTGGTCAAAATTACTAAATTTGGACTTTTGAGTTAATTTATACGCTTTACATCGTGGAAGGGAGAGGTAAATAGCATGAGAGAGGTCGTCGTTGTAGTACCTGAGTGGCCACTGTAGCGTGTTCTTCTCACTATGGATATGGGTGTCTAGGCTGCCATTAGGCATGAGCTCGTACACAAGAAGGAGCTCGCCGCCGCCGTGGCACCAGCCGATAAGCTGCACCAGGTTGCGGTGCCTGAGGCGACTTATGATTTTCACCTCGGCTGCATACTCTTTCTTCCCTTGTTGAGAGGTCTTGGAAATTCTTTTTATGGCCACGTGAAGGTCTGCATCCTTCAAATACCCATGGTATACAGACCCGAAGCCCCCTTCCCCAAGCTTCTCCTCGTTGGAGAAGTGCTTGGTGGCGGCGGCGAGCTCGTTGTAGCTGAACCGTCTGGGTCCCGCTGATCCTTTTTCAAACTCCTCTTCATCCAGGGGCTGCTCGTCGAAACTGTCTAGTTCTTGCTTTCTCGCCATGGCCCTTCGTCTCCGGCGACGGAAAAAGACATAAACCCGCAGGCTTACGCATATGGTTACCACCACTGTACAAACAGTCACGGCTGTCACCATCACCGTTGTGCTTATGCCGCCTCCGCCTGTAGGGGGTGGCGGAGTTGGTGACGGCGGCGAGTCTCCTTGTGAAGGCATGATGGCGATGCCGAGTTCTCTGTCAACACTATATGCCACGTAGCAGCTGTACGCCTTGATTGCACCATAGGTGTTGTTACGGAACAGATTCGACACTCCTCCGGGAAATAATAACAGCTTCGACTCGAACAGCTCTCCCACGAATACTGTAAGGCACCTGGAGCACTCGGTGGCGTTGAGGTCTCTCGTGCATTGTGCCAGGCCGTACATGACATGGGGCTGGCCTCGCGAGTCCGTGTAAGCCTGGCTCCCGTTCGCCAGCCGCAGTGGCGAGCCGGGGGCATCTCCGGCGAGCTGGCTCATCAGCTCCCACCGCGTATTGTTCATGCTGGACATGTCGGCGACGTACATGTTGGCTTTGGGGTTGGAGCTATTATCAAAAGTGTACCAGCTGGGAATGAGGTCGGCGACGAAGAAGAAGGACTCGTTGGAGTAGCGCAGGAAGCAGGCGGGGTAGGTTGCGGTGGCCATCCTGCTGCCCGGGCACACCTGCTCTATGCCGGCGGCGGCCCCCTCGAGGCAGCTTTTGCACTGGGCCAAGGTGTGGTCGGCGTAGCACATGGTGAGGCCGTAGACCATGTCGGGCGCCTCGCCACCCGTAGAGGTGTTGAAGCCGCGGTTGTTCAATGCACCCTGCGGGAGGTTAGCCGTGAGGCGGGCGAGGTTCACCTGGTACGGGTCAGCAATGGTGTAGTTGTTCCTGGTTGAGCAGCTTGGCCCAAAGGTCGTGTCTCCAATAGACTGTCCGCCCAAAGACGAAGCTCCGGCGAGCAGGAGGAGGATACGAAGGTACCTTGAAACCATGGCCGGTGTAGGTGTGGAAATGGGTGTGAGGTTTCGGTTGTTCAGCTCATACTACATGCTTTAATTAATATTCTTCCAGGCGTGAGAGCTAATATAGATGCTACGAATCTTCAACCAAAAGCCAGTTAATTGTCGCGTATAGCATATTTTCTCTTTTCCAAAAAGAAAATCTCGACGCAGATGCGGTGGCTACTCTCGTCAATTGTCGCGTATAGCATATTTTCTCGTGTAAAAACAATTCCAACCATGACAAGCACCGATATTTTACGAGTTAACTCCGGTTCCCTTGCACTACCCGACTACCCCCACTGGCCCCATTCCTCCAATCACATTACTATACGCCAGTCTCTTGTCTCTTGTCCCTTCTCATTCTTTCTGCGTCATTGACTATTGCCTTTTGGATTTGGCAACACACTATAGTTGTTCCGGTGTAGCCTTCATGCCTTGCAAAATTAGGCATATTCTTTTGGAATTTTCTTGTAAGCTCTAGAAATAGATGGAAACAAGGATAGAACACGCACTGGTGTTTGAGCTTAGTGTTGGTCCATTTGGACAAGTAGAAATAATCTTGTTTTAAACAAAGACAAGTGGTACCAATTTCTTGAAAGTTACCTGTCTGGCTGCGCACTGAATTCAGTTATGGTATTTCTTTTTCCCGTAGTATCAGCATGAGACTATGCTTACTGGGTGCAACTGGCTGCTCACGGATGCCCATGAATTCTACAGCCAGGCCACTTGACATGATACTAGCGGACTTCAGAATGGATAGTTGTTTTATACTCCCTCCGTTCCTGAATGTAGGGTGTATAGTTTTCTGCACGAATATTAAGACATGAGTATTTTGTATACAATGGACTCATTTTTTTTCTGGGAAAAATCACGAGAGATGAGTTCTTAATAGGCACAAAATGAATACAATCCGTTAAATCCCTCTTTTGAGACTAGGTCTCATTTTTTATGGGTCAAATTGTACATAAATAGCAAATACACCTTATATTATGGATTTTTCTCAAAAAACTATACACCTTACATCTTTTCTTTCCGATGGTTGATATTTGTTTCAACTTTATGTGATCATTAAAATTATAATAATCACATTTCTTAAGCTTCGTAATAGAAAATGGATGTGGTGCATCTATTGGAGCAGAGGATGGGGTCATATTCCCCTTTTCGTTACTACATATCTTTTAGGATGACAAAGAGTGTAATATGCTGCAATGTCTACTCTATTATTGTTGAGAGATTTCCCCGGGAATAGAGAGAGGGGATTTGTCTTCGTAGATTTGGATGGGAGTATTTGGAAACATGAGAGGCCAATTTCGTGGGCTGCAAAGTTGATATTGGATGGAAATCTATGCATTTTACATTCATTACTTTGCCCGTTTGGTGCTTTTTGCTGTTGCCAAGTGTTGTTCCCCGTATTGGATTTTTTAAATTTCACCACTTTAATTAATTTTCCACATTGTTAATGCTTCTTGTACAAGACATGATGAATTTAGCTGCGAATTGTAGTCTGATAGTGAATTCTCTAGGAGCCGGGAGCGTGGGTCGGTACAAACTGGAGCGGTTTACCATTCCAAGACTCTTGTCCTATGGGCGCGTTTGGTAGCCTGCATCAGATTCGGCCCGACGACGGGCCTGCCCCTGGAAGGCCAGGTCTGGGCGATGCAGGCTCTGGGCCTGGTTGCGCAAGCTGTTTGGTGGCCTGCATCGCACTGCAGGGCACCCAGCTGCACACCGTTTGGTTGCCTCCTTTTTCCATTTCTGGCTCTCCACATGAAAGACACGTTGTTTGGTTGACAGCAATGTTTCCATGTGTGTCACAGAAATTAGGTCCCCTCACCACATTCAAAATTGGTGAGGTTACCAGCACACACAATCAAAGAGAAGCACAAGAACATCACACAGAAGATGCACTTAATTAACACCTACTTACATATATAGTAGCAGATAATTAACACCTACTTAGTTTTTAATCAGGTGCATCCCATGCCACCTGATAAGTTAACAACAGCCAGGGGTGCACACCCCTGGCCCAAAATGAGAGGGTTCGAACACATCCCAACTTAGTTTTGGATCAGGTGCATCCCATGCCACCTGATTAGTTACCAACAGCCAAAATGAGGGTTCATACTACTACCCTACAAACCACTACATCTTCTACTTCATGTAATGCCAGGAGATCATCACATTGGATGGAACTCACACTGAAACACCTTCTGAGTGGAGGTGCCGTGCTGGAAGACCTTGATGTCGAAGCCTCCATCGTGGTACTTGAACACCACGACGTCCCCAATGTCCAGGCCCTTCTCCCTGGAAAACTCCCTCCAGCCCTTGAAGAGGACTAGATCATCCTCAACCACTGAAGCTGGACGAAATACTCACAGCACTTGGACCAGCGGATTGGGATGGAGGCCCTGGGATTAGCCTGAGACTTGGACGGCTTGACAATGAGCTTGTTCAGTTGGACCAGAAGGGGCTTCAGTTCAGGAGGGAGGACGATGGCCCTCAAGTCAGAGTAGCTTAGCTCGACATAGAAGCGTCGTGGCCCCATGTACGCTTCTTCATTTCCCAGACGTGGAGGTCGGCCTACAGTCTTCTGGCCATCGGAGTTCTTCCGCTCCAGCTCCTGGACAGCGTCTTCCAGCCCTTGCACAACAGCCCTACGAACTTCAGTGTTGTGATAGATGACGTCCTGAAGTTCTTCAGGAGGAGTAGGCGTCATCTCGCACATAGCCTCCCAGGTCTGCCAAAATATAAGCACACTGGTCAGTCAGGTAGATCATTGCAGGCAAATGAGCAATGATCTACAAAGGGTGCAAAGATGATTGTGAAAGCATGAATTGGGCAAAGGTGAATGTGCAAGCATGAATTGGGTCTGGGTGAATTTGCAAACATGAATTGGGCAAAGGTGAATGTGCAATCATGAAAGGCATCATCTACACCAAAGATGAACTGTGTACAAACATGCCAACATCAACAGGATGAATGGCAACATTCAGTTGTGTACAAATCCATGCCAACATCAACAGGATGAATGGCAACATTCAGTTGTGTACAAATCCATGCCAACATCAAAAGGATGAATGGCAACATTCAGTTGTGTACAAATCCATGCCAACATCAACAGGATGAATGGCAACATTCAGTTGTGTACAAATCCATGCCAACATCAGCAGGATGAATGGCAACATTCATGTGTGTACAAATCCATGCCAACATCATGAGCTTCATCTAGTGTGCAAGCATCCATGGCAACATCAATAGGAATGAGAAAACCCTACTGGATGTGCACAATTACTAGTGCGATTGCGGATTGAGAAAACCCTACTGGATGTAGTAGATCTATTGAACATGCAATCGACTATGAGAAAACCCTAAGCATGTGAAATGGGGAAGAAAGCTTACCATCGGAGCCCTCATAGGGTCCTTGCCCTTCCTCTTCCTCGAGTTCAGCGTTGCCGAAGACGATGCGGCCGACGCTAGAGCTGCAGACGCCGGCGTTGGAGATGACGAAGGCGGAGGGGAGATGACGGCGGCTCGCATCCCAGATCCGGGTCCCGGGGGAGACGGCGGAGATGGAGCGTAACGCGCCCTGGGAGGAAAACCAGGTGGCGGCTCGAGAGGCTGGGTCCGTGCGGCCGCCTGCGCCGCCAGCATCGCCGACCTCCGAATGGCGTCCCCACCGCCGGCATTCGAGCTTGAAGGTGAAGCCGCCCGGACGGCGGCGCAGGTGTGCACCGGCCGCTACCGGGGATGGGCGATTGAGTGAAGGCAGACGGGCGGGGTCAGTCTGCGCCGCCACGCTGCGACCTGTCCCCGCCTCGTACTCCTTCACGGCGCGCGCGAACGTCGGCGATGGTGGCGGACGGGCGACGCCGGCTCGATCCATGCAGGGCGGAGGTGGCGGAGGAGGAGCACCGGCCATCGGTCTCCTCGGTCGCCTCAGTGTCAGACTGATGGGACGTGCGAGGGCGGTTGGGCGGTGAGGGGAACGAGTGAGAGGAGAGAGAGAGTGGGGCGGCTATTGATGGGCGTCTCCCGCCCTTCACCACGCGTGCAACTGCTGGGCAGTTTCCGTGGACGCGGCGCTCGCCAGGGCCTGGCTCCACTGGCACGGTCGATTCGACCGTGCGCGCTGGGCCTGGCCTGAGGCTGCTTTGCGAATCGTGCCAGCCTGGCCCGGAAGAGAATGCAGGCATCCAAACGTGGCACGCTCGTAGCTGGCGTGCCGGATCTGGCCTGCTGCAGGCTACAAAACGCGCCCTATATCTCTCCGAAAGAATGTTATTATGCATAATTTATTTTGCGTGAACACAGTTTGTTTACGGACCATATCTTCTTCCTCCAACGGTGACATAAATTCTCCTATCAATTCCAAAAGAAAGTTCTTTCCTGATGACTGCGTGCGCTCGAGAATAATGTACTTATTTAATTATGTTACTACAGTACATAATATGGACGTTATGAGTGCCATGTTCGTCACGGCTCAAACTACTGGTGGTAGAGTTTTAGGCAGCATATAGTACGAACACACATGTAGCATTCGTGACATCTTCTTCCGACGACTGACTCGTTGGTGCTACCGTGCTAGTCGTCCAATGGCCAAGGATTGGACATGGTTCGGTTATGTGGACACCATGTAGCAGATCGAGCTAGATATATACGTGAGACCATCACAGATTGACAAAGACTCCCATATGTTCTACTCCCTCCGTTCTAAAATACTTGTCTTCCATTTGTCCAAATTCGAATGTACCTAGACATGTTTTTGTGTATAGGTACATCCAAATTTGGACAAATGAAAGACAAGTATTTTGGAAGTACATGCGTGCAAAATTTCGTGTTAAAATAACATTGGTGGTGCTATGTGCAAAAATAACAAATTTAGTGACCAGAATGGGATTCAAAAAAATATCATTTTGGATCACTTATTTTGTTTTTTCGCACAAAGAACCACACATATCTTTTCATCACAAAACTTGACACGGATGTAAAACATTCATACATGTTCATCTCTAATTTGTTTCAATTTTTTGAAATCTTTACTATTTTGTTCAATTTTTTTTAATTCTAACATGAGCTTATGACCTCAGGAGGCAAAACACCACTCTCAAGTTTGACAGCATATACTACAGGAAACAAGACGTTCACCAAGTGTCTGGCAATTTGCCGTGAGTGTTTAGGCCATCAAGAATACACGGAAAATCTAAGAAAAATCTCATGGCAAAACAATGCTCACGGCAAATCCATAAAAAACTCATGGCTAAATATTGCACTAGGTAAATTGGTGGAGACATGTTGTTATCAAGGTTCAATTAAGCGCTAGGCGCTAATTGAACGTTTTGTCTAAGCGCATCTTTAATCGTAGTTGAGCGTTAACGTTTTGCTCCGCTCAATTTCTAAGCGAGCTTATTAATCATGTTTTTATAACCTTGGCCGTTATACACCGCGGTTTGCCGTGAACCTTCTGTTTGGCTCTCGGCAAAGAAGAAAACACAGAATGAAAGAAGGCTTTTCGGGTCATAAGTCTAGATGCACCCATCATGTAAAACATTTTTATTTTTTATAAAATGCAAAAAAACTCTAAATAAAAATTCGGACATACATCAGAACATTTTACGTTAGCACAAAAAGTTTCACAAAGAAAAGACATTTTTTGTGACATGTGCAAAAAAGACAAAAAAATGTCGCGTACAAAGTCATTTTGATGCATCCGGATTTGTCTTTATTTTGCACATCCCGCAAAAAATATCGTTTCTTCACGAAAATCTTGCACAGCCCGCAAAAAATATATTTTCTTCACGAAACTCTTTGTGCTAATATAAAATGTTCCGATGTATATCCAAAAATTTTAATTATAATTTTTTTGATGTTTTGAAAAATGATTTTCGTACAATAGGTGCATCTACACCTATGACCCAAGGGATAGATGGGAGGCGGCGTTTTGAGTAGTAGGTGCAGATGAACCTATTATGTAATTTTTTTTATGTTTTTTCAAAATGTCAAAAAATTATAAAAAAACTCAGATACACATTAGAACATTTTGTGTCAGCACAAAAAAATCCGTGGAGAAAAAACATTTTTTGCGACCTGTGGAAAAAGACAAAAAAAATGTCTTGTATAAAACCATTTTGGAGTGTCCGGATTTGTCTTTTTTGCACATGTCACAATTTTTTCTTCACGTCACTTTTTGTGCTAGCATAAAATGTATTGAATATATCCGAAATTTTTACACCCTTCAGGAAGGAAAGATGTCACCCGAAGGTGGCACCACGTCGGTGTCAGACGAACCGACAAGGATTTCTCTCGAAAAACCCCATCCACCACCCCGGACGATCGGTAGCACAGGGGCCCCGCGAGGACAAGCCTCGACACCACCAGACTAGCCGGCCAGCAACATGCGCCCAAACAATCCCGAAGCCACAATCATCGTCTCACAGAAGTAGCCGCCACGAGATCTGCAAGAAGGAGGTGAGGAGAAGTATGAACCGTGGTCAATAGTACCGGACGGGAGGGAACAACCTCCACCGCCGAGGACGGTAGTCGACCGGACGCAGCAGCCGAGCATACCAGTCCCCGTCAGGTCCGGCCGGGCCCAGCAGGCCCGTAAAGCCCCCACGGGAACACCAATCCTAATAGGTCCAATCGGGCCCATAACGGGCCCGTGAAGCTCGCCGCCACGCTGTAACAAGGTCGGCTGCTGTCGCCACTGCCCCTGTATTCTCAACCTCGCCTCCAACTGCAAAAAGGATCTCAGGTCGACCCGGCCCGCCCGACCCAGATGGGGCCCGACGGGCCCAGATCTGGGCAGTAGGGCACAACCGGCGCCGCACACCGCTGGACCTTGTCACCGCCGCTACGCCGCCCCGCAGCCCTGCGCGTGCCGCCGCCGTGACGCCACCTCCTGACCGGAGCTGGACCGCCGCCGCAAGAGGAGCACCGCCGCTAGGAAAGGGAATCCCGCCTCCAACCGAACCTGGTGCAGGGAGAGACAAACCGCCGGCGCCGGCTCCAGCCGGGCAACGCCCTGGCAGCCCTGCGGGCGGCGACAACGAGGGAGAGTGGAGATGGAGGGGCGAGGCGAGGGAGAGTAGGAACGGCTTGTAGCCACCACGGGGGGCGACGGTCGCGTGAGGGGGAGAGAGGTTAGGTCGAGTCGATCCTCCAACCATCACTTTTGTGGTGAATAAGCTTAATTTGATGAAATATGTTTGAAATTTGGCTACCCGCAACCACTTCATACTAGGAAGCAAACATAGGGAAACCATCAAAAATTGGCTATAACCAGCCACATGAGGGATAGCCGCCAAACTAAACACATCCTTAGTTTCAATGGAAACGACCTGATGGTTTGTTGATGAAGAGGGGGGGGTGTCTCGGGCATCCCCAAACTTAGACGCTTCAAACTTCTTAGATATTTTTAGGGGTTCCTTGGGCATTCTCAAGTTTGAGTTTTTACCTCTTCTTGATCTTCTTTCATCATCCTCTCCCATGAAACTTAAAAACTTCATTCACACAAAACTCTACCAAATTTTTATTAGAAAAATTAATACCATTTTTATTTAATCTACTCAGGTTGTAGGTATACATTGCATGAATTCAATTTAGTATTAGCTACTGTATACTAACTTCTTGGAGAGTATTCCCCCCCTCCCCAAAAAAAACCCATCTCAAAACATGAAAGTATAAGCACAAACATAGATGAAGACAACAATCTACGAAACAGAAAAGTCTACAAAAATAAATAGCAAATAAATAATTTTGTAACTCCAAACGGAGTGTTTAAGATAGATTCTGAAAGCTAACAAACATAGCTTTCATAATTTCTTTTGGATGGATATAAGGTTTTGAGAATAAACTACAATTTAAAAGTACATGTCATAAAATATGTTTTTGAACAACAAGCAGATATGTAACTTTCAGGCACTACGTGCTACTCTTGGAACATAAACAAAAACAAAAAGATACAAATAAGACTACTACATAGGTACAAACATCATTGGCTCAAGAAAATAAACACAAAACAGTAATAAAAAATAAAAAATGGGTTGCCTCTCATGAGCGCCTTTTTAAATACCTTTTAGGTAGGAATGATACAAGTATCAAGTTTTACCATCTCCAACTTGAAGTCATAAGGATTAATTTCAGGGGGCTTCTCATAGAGACAATGAATCCTTCCTATGCGAGGTGAGGAATCTCCCTTTTTCTTTCTTGTAAGTTTCTTGTTTTCACTAAACAAAATTCAGGAGAAATCCACGCGTTAGTACATAATTTTCATAGAATCTTTAATCTTAGAATTTAGTGTTAGATTTAAATAAATATTCAATTTTCTGATGCATCGAGTGCCCGGGATCCTGCAGCGATGTATAGACTCAGAGGACGGCAAAGCAATACTATGCGACATCCATGCGGGTACCTGTGGACATCACGCCAGCAGCCGAGCCTTGGTTGCCAAAGCTTTTCTAGCTGGATTCTACTGGCCTACGGCGATGCAGGAAGCTGAAGACATAGTCAGGAAGTGCCTGGGCTGCCAGAAGTTTGCCACCAAGCCACACACACCTGCATCAGAGCTGAAAACGATACCACTCGCCTAGCCCTTCGCCCAATGGGGGCTCGACATGGTGGGCCCATTGAGGAAATCATCTCGTTGGGGATACACGCATCTCCTGGTGGCAGTCGACAAGTTCACAAAGTGGATCGAAGTTGTACCCATAACAAACTCGACTGCCACATCCGCCGTTAACTTCATCAGATCCATCATCTTCAGGTTTGGGATACCCCACAGCAGCATCACTGACAACGGCACAAACTTCACAGCCGACGAGTTTAAGGATTTCTGCAAGGAGCAGGGCATCAAACTCAATTACGCCTCTGTTGCACACCCTCAATCCAACAGACATGTCGAGAAAGCAAATAGCCTAGTCTGCAGCGGCCTCAAGAAATGTCTACTGGTGCCACTCAAGCGCGCCACGGGTGCCTGGGTGGAAGAGTTACCCTCTGTCCTCTGGAGTCTGAGGACCACGCCAAACAGATCAACGCAATACACTCCATTCTTCATGGTCTATGGCGCCGAAGCAGTCATGCCGTATGATCTGCGGTTCGACGCACCTCGCATAGTAACCTACGACGAGTCAGATGTAGACGAAGCACTCGAAGACGGCGTCGACGCGCTGGATGAAGCGTGGGACATTGCACTCTCCCGTACGGCCGTTTACCAGCAAAGTCTCCGCAACTACCATGGCCGTCGACTGCGCACAAGATCCTTCGTTCCTGGCGACCTGGTGCTGCGACTCAAGCAGAAGAAGGTGCACAAGCTCGCCTCCCCATGGGAGGGACCCTTCATCATCACGGAGGCCATCGACGGCGGCGCCAACCGCCTGAAGCATGCAAAAACGGGAGAGCTCTCCCACAACCCGTGGAATGTTGTGCACCTGCGCCGTTTCTACGCATAGCATACACATCCATGTAATTGTGCTTAAACGCCTACAAGCAGCAGGTTTCAGACACGCTCTTTTCCTTACCAGGGTACCTAAGGGGACTGGAAGGTTTTTAATGAGGCGGCTTGCTAGCTTAATATACAACGGTTGGGATACAAAGCTTTCTTCCTCTACTTTTACAGAGTCGAAAAAACAAATAAAGCCTCGGCCGCACTCGAACACTCGGGGGCTGCACCACACAGGTTCACTTCGAAAAACAAATAAAGCCTTGGTCGCTCTTGAACACTCGGGGGCTGCACCGCACAGGTTCACTCAAAACAAAAAGACTTTGGCCGCACTCAAACACTCGGGGGCTGTGCCACACAGGTTCAACAAGAAACAACACAAAAAGACCTTGGCCACACTCGAACACTCGGGGTTGCGCCGCACAGGTTACTCCAACTCGAAACAAAATAGACTTTGGGTGTGTTTGGTTCAGCTGTGGATTTTTAAAAAGCTGTTGTGAACTGTGAGCTGTGAAAAAGCTACTGTGGGCTGAGAAGTGTGGCAAAGCTGAAAGTCGTTTGGCTGAAACAACCGTGAATTTTGTGCGAATTATCGTAATGCCAACTTCTCGCCATAGTTCACCTATTTCCAGCAAGGCCACATAGGCCTTGCCTCCGGCCACCTCCACTTTGGGCCATACCTTGCCAGAGCATTGCCGGAGTTGGCCGAAACCTTACATGAGTTCACCGGACCTCGCCGGAGTTGGCCGGAACTTCACCATAGATCGTCGGACCGCCGTGCCTCGCCGGAACCTCGCCGGAGTTGGCTGGAACCTCGCACGAGTTCGCCGGACCGCCGCGCCTCGCCGGAGCATCGCCGGAGTTGGCCGGAACCTCACCGAAGATTGTCGGACCGCCGCCCCTCGCCGGAGTTGGTCCAAACCTCGCCGAAGATCATCAGAACCACCCTAAAACCTCACGGAACCTCATCAGAGGTATTCGGACATCGTCAGAGCTGCCCGGACCTCGCCGGAACCCTTCGAGACTATCTTATACAAACATCAGGCTTATACAAAATTGAAGTTTATACAAATCAACACACCCATCACGTCAAGCATCTTGCTCGATCCACAAACCACAGTCTTTGCCTCCTTTAGCTAGATAGCTCCCTAGCTTTCCTCTTAATTTTGACCGGCTAGCTATAATCAGTTAGAAACAAAAGCGATTGTCTCCGGCCGTGGTTAATTTGATACACTGAAACTGAAATTGATGCATCGGATTTGGTTTATTTGGACCGGCTAGCTACCATCGGCTCTCCCTGCATTCGAGCACCTCACGGCTATAATCAGAGAACGTAATTTCTATTTGTGTTCTTCCAGGCGGCGGACGGGCAGTCAGGCAGAGGACTTTGTGTTCTCACTTCGAGGAGCAGATCTTGAGGACGGATGGTTTCCAGAGATCCAGTCCAGCGCCAAACAAATCCATGGACACTGACGCCTCCATTCACCACGAGGAGAGGATCTTGAGACGGCGGCGTGAAGGCCTGCGCGGCCGCGGGCACAAGTATTGGCGGGGCAGCGCGATTTCTGTCTGAGGACGTCGGACTCGTGCAGGGACGGCGAGGGGAGGGTCGCCAATTCAGGTCGCCAATTCAGGTCGCGGTCTAAGGGAGGTTCTGCGTGCAGCTTGAGGGAGATGGAGGAGGTGGAGCAGTGGTGGAGGACTGCCGTCCATTGGCGGACCGGCCGGAGGAGCGCGACGGTGGGAATCCTATCGCCGTGTCATACGTCCAAAACGTATCTATAATTTATGATTGTTTCATGTTAATATTATGCCTTTGACACTTGTTTTTATATTAAGTTTATGATTTATTTAGACTAACCTATTAATAGTTGCAAAAGTGCACAATGTTCTTGTTTTACACTTTGATGTGTAGGAATTATCAAGAATACAAGAGGAAAACTTGTTGGAGTCGAATTGGGACTTTCCTGAAATCTGTCTGAGAACTTTTGACGGAGATTGTCAGTTTGACCCTCGAAGACGACGTCAAAGGGAAAACTCGATAAATACACAGTTGTCACAATTTTCCATACGCTTCTTTTAAGCCCGAGAACAGCCCAATCGGAGGTCGGACGTGGCCTACATGCCCGATTAGTGAAACCCTAAAAGGGGATGATGGAAATCCGAGAAGCTATATAAAGGGAGGAAACCTAACTCGTGGAGGACACCCCATACCCACGAATTTCCAGCCACCAAAGCCATGTTTTTGCCTCCCCCATGGACCTCATCTCCATGGGGGAGGGCTCCCAAGAAGCCATGAAGGAAGGGGCTAAGGGGCGGCGTTCCCCATGATGCCGGCAGCGGGGAGGAGCTCCCGCGCCACCGCCGGCGCCGCCGCCGCCCTGCGCCTCTCGCTGTCCCCTTCACCGTCTTCACCGCCATCTCCATCACCAACTCCTCCTTGTATACAGTGGTTCATCCTCCCACACACCTCTGTACCATCCTATGTAAACATGGTGTTTGATGCTATAAGTTACTATCCTATGATCTATGTCATGTTTGTGTAGTTTATTTGTTCTTAGATTGAATGGTTGAATGTCTTTGGTTCATTAGAGTTGTATGTTGATATGGTACTATCTTTTGGTGTCCATTATATTTGTGCGCGCATGGATCAACATCTTAGGGTTGGTAGTATTTGTAAACGAAGGGGTAGGCCTGCCGGAGTGACAGAAACCTGAGGACCCGAACCGGTTAGTTGCACGTATGGGAGTAAGAGGACCATAAACTTAAGGCTATGGTTGGGGAAACCTTAATACATTGCTAATATTTACGGATGTCTGCTAACAATCCAATCATATAGTATGTGTAATCACAAGTAGTTGAATGCACATATATTTAGCCTCTCCCACATAGAAAACTGCATCGAAGACAATGAACCAAATATCTTCACTAATTAATCTTGGACAAAGCCATCACAATTACCACCACTTTTGCATACTCATTGTACTGTTAGTTTATTGTTACTTAGTGTACTTTATTGCTGCAGCACTAACATTTACTTTCTTCTATTTATTTCGCAAAGCTATCTCTCATACCCGTATTATTACTCTAGTATTATTTCCTAGATAAAGTAAACGTTTAGTGTGCGTAGAGTTGTATCAGTGGTTCATAGAACTTGAGAGAATACTTATCCTACCTTTAGCTCCTCGTTGGGTTCGACACTCTTACTTATCGAAAAGGCTACACGCGATCCCCTATACTTGTGGGTTATCGAGACCTTTTCTGGCGCCGTTGCCGGGGAGTCATAGCGTGGGGTGAATATTCTTGTGTACACTTGTTTGTTTTATCTCTAAGTAATTTTTATTTTCAGTTTTAACTTGTTTTCTATCCTAGTATGGATAGGGAATGCGAATTATAAAAAAATTAGTTGTACTTGTTATCTAAAAACGTTTTCAAAAAGAGAGTGATGGGAAATATGAGAAATGGTTAAATGGGGGTCGACCTTGAACACTTGTGTTCATGCCTATGAAATCAAAGCAAATCTTTCCATGGAAGCTTCTCATCCAAAAACATGTAAATATTGTGTATATACCTCCGTACATAAAAATAAAATGCTAATTGTAGTCTCTAGTTAATTGAAAGTTGATATTTTGCTTTGCTGTCCAGAAACAGATTTTCTGTGCTTCACCATATAAAACATTTAAAATCACCAGAACGTGATCTTGATCTGAAATTTCTTGAGTGAAAAGTAATGCTTATTATCTTTCTTTCATTAGTTTTGACTTTTCTGCTTTGAGTTACGTAGCTGTCCCGAAAAATTCGATCTTTACTGACTGTTTAGTTTAGACAGATTTCTGTGCTTCTCTGTAAATAAAATCTTGATAAATCTCAGAATAGTACTTTGACCTGAAATTTTTTGTGCATAAACCTGAGATTATTATCTGTCTTTCATTAGTTTTGAGTTTTTTCATTTGATCTACGTAGCTATCTCGTTAAGTGTCATCTTTACAGACTGTTTAGTTTTGGCAGATTGTTATGCTTATTTAGTATTGTGCTTATACTCAATGTTTATAATCTTTATTTGATCAGTAAACGTTATCTCTACTATATAATATCAGTAAGGGTGCCGTCGTACGTCGTTGCCTTTTGACATTTTACACCTGCACAACTAGGATATTAACCCGCACTACAACTGTTAAGTCATGGTTCGTTGTCCACTTTTACAGTTTAGCCCCCCATCCCATCCCTACTCTCTCCTTATACGGCAGCGCGCGACGGAGGACTGGAGGACCTACCCAAGAGGACCAGCGCCGTCGCTGCGGACCTCCCCGGGCCAGTCTGCCGTTTGCAAGAGCTCCGAATCGCCGTCCTCATCCTCATCCTTGAAGGAACCGAGCCAGGACGCATGGAATCGAGCGAATCGTCTCCATCTTCTACATGTCCGGCTGAGCGCCGTTGCCGTTGAGAAGAGGCGACGATAGGGGACCTGCAACGTCGATTCCTAAAGCGAGCTCCCCGGAGAAAGCACAACGAGCTCCTCCGACTCCGAGAGGCGGCGCGTCGACTTCGCTCATCTATCCTAGCCGCGGAGGGCCCCGCGCAAACGACCTATCCTTCGGCGAACGCGGCGCAGTGAGCTCCTTCGAGGCAGCATTGTGAGGTCCCTGAGGGAACACGGTGATCCGCCAGCCGCCTGGACACCGAGCTGGAGGTTCTCGCCGCCGTCGAGACCGGCATGTGTTCCTCCGCAATGCCGTGATCCGGGGCTCTGCCGACGCGGGCCTCCCATGCGGCACGATGGCGTCTTCAACGAGGGACACGCCGCCGAGTATTAGGCTCGACGTGGCCAGCGCAGACGCATACATGGGCAACTCTCGTTCTATGCCCGGCTTGACATTGTCAGGGGCGCCGAGAGGGTGTTCGACGGAATGCTGGCCAGGGACATCGTCACGTGGAACTCGATGATGGACCGTTACGTGTCCAGCTGGTCTTGGACTGCTTCTGGGAGATGAAGAGGTGCGGCATGACGAAGTTGAGATCATCGTCGCCCTTGCTGTTTGCTTTCTGGAATTGGCGTTCATGCAAGGGCATTGACATGGACTGCAAGTGTGATGCAGTGATGCCATTGCTTCTGCCGAAGGCGTGTTCGTGAGATCTCATTGTGGACTGTGCTGACATGATCGGTGGCCGGTGGGTATGAGCTGAATGAACGGTTTGAGTGGTCGTTTTATTGTTTCGTGCTAATCAAGGCAGAAGGACACGAAGTGGAAGTGGTCACCGCTATCAGTTTCCTTATTCCATGTGCTCACACCAAGAGCTCGTTTTATGTGATGATTTTTAAGCTCATTTGCCGTGTTCTGATTCAATAGTGCGAGAGTAGTTGCAAAGAAATTTCATTTCCAGAGTCAAGCTTGATGAACTGCCTCATCAGAAATCACGACCCATATTGTTTTTTGGGCTGATTGTTTTTTGTTTTGTTTTTTGGGCTCCATGCCCTGTTGGTAAAACGTCTTCTCATTTGAGCGTAATCAACAATTACAACCAGCCCGTTGCAACGCACGGGCAGATTTGCTAGTAAATTGGTTAGTATATAGTAGGTAATGTTAAATTAAACTTGCCAATGCTTGAACATGAGTGGGTTTTATTTAATGAGTACTAACCCTACTAATGAGTTTTGTGAAGTTTTATGTGGATGTAGATTATAAGATTTAATCAATATGGTGATATGAGATGAATAAGAAGACACAGAGCTCAAGCTTGGGATGTGTAGGTGCATCCAAAGAACATATTCGAGAAAATACAATCATCTAAACTTGGGGATGCCCGAGTCATCCCCTATTCATCAACCAACATGAGGTTGTCTCGTTCATACTCTATATTACCCATCCACATGATTTGTATTGTCTTAACTTATATTATAATAATTGTTTTTATATGTCTTGGTTTTACCTTCTTTAGTTTTATTAGGCTCTTTATTTGATTTCTATTGCTTCTTTACTTTCACTTATAAATTCAAAACAACAAAAATATTTTCTTTTGTTTTGCTTCTTTGTTTGGTTCTTTATTTTGATTTTATTTGGTTTTTACTTTTGATTGTTATTTAGAGTTTTCCTTGTTGTAGCTAGCAGGTTTGGGTCTTGCATATCCTCTGGTCTCTTAGTTTATCGAAAATAAAGCACCAAGTTTTACTCATTTAGCTTAGTTGATACATATGTAAAAAAGTGATTTTCTGTTTTCAGCATCTACAGCTCATTGTGCGATTTTTCATATTTTACTGAAAACTATAAAAATCACGTAAAATTTACTGATGTTGTATCACCGACTCCTCTGCATGCAAAAAAATTGGCTAAAATTTACGACATTTTTAAGCGCACCTAAAAATTACGTTTGCCAGCTGCTGTTTTTCTGGACAGATTCCGACTTTTATTGCAAGAGTGGCCTCTTTGCGTTTTCATTTGATTCTTAATGGTTCTTACCTTTCATTTAGAAGTTGGCCATTTAAGCAACATTTCTGTAACTTAGAAACAAAATTTGATTTGGTTTAATAGCAGCACTTTGGAAATATTATGTATTGCACTAAGTGCCTGGCTAAAAGGAATTAAAGAAAATCGCTTATGGGAGGCAACCCATTATTTTTATTTCTGCAATTTTTCTTTTATTGAGTCAAGGAATTTGTCTACTTCTGTAGCAACTCCTTTGTATCTTACTTTTTCGTATTGTTGTGCCAAGAATAGTCTCTAATGATAAAATGATGCTAGATTTTGATTGCTGCGCAGAAACAGATTTTTGCTGTTCACTGTACGAAAATTCTAAATTCATATAAATTTGATTTTAATATGCAATTTTTGTGCGTAATCATGATGTATGTACGCATCCTTAGTTAGTTCAAAGTTTTTCTATCTGAGCAACGTAAGTGGCTCGAAAAAATTCGTCTTTGCAGACTGTTCTGTTTTAGACAGATTCTGTATTTATTTTGCATTATCTCTTTTACTAGTGTTGGGTGGAATTATTTTTTTGGGTGGAAGAGCTTCACATAAGGCTAGTGGCAGTAGTTAATGTTTAAAGTAACGGTTATATTTGCATTCTTACAGAACATGTGAGTTTTTGATTGATGCACTAACCCTCTAATGAGAATTAATTTGAGTTTGGTGTGGCGGAAGTTTTCAAGGGTCAAGAGAGAAAAGTGATATAATAGGATTAAGATGAGTGAAGAGCTTAAGCTTGGGGAGGCTCCCATGGATCTCCCCAGCATATTTCAAGAAGAATCAAGCGTCTAAGCTTGGGGATGCCAAGGCATCCCCTTCTTCATCGTCAAAATTATCAGGTCACCTCTAATGAAACTATATTTTAATTCTTTCACACATATGTGCTGTTCTTGGAGCGTCTGTATCTTATTATTTATTTATCTTAGCATCAAACACCAGTTACATTAATAAGTTGATCGTTACATCTTTTATTTATCCCATGTTTACAAAGTTTATCTGGTTAATGGATTATTTGTTGAAACTTAAAAATGATGTGTGAATAATATTGTTTAGTAGTTTATGTTTTCTTATGATTAGTCTCAACTAGCAAATAGTATATATTATGTTATTTTTATGATTGACATGTATTGTCTTGTTCATAAGATGGTATGGTATTGTGGTATCCTCCTCTAAATGATTTACTTGAATCGACTTGGCACATGCTCACACATGTTTATGACTGAAAAATAAAAGTCAATTAAGTCTTGATGATCTATTTTGCCTCAGAGTTTTAGTATCAGTTTTATGCCTCCGTTAATTTTATTCTGTCGCAAGTATGATTATGACGGTTATTGCTCTCTTGATTGTCGCTTCCCAGTCTATTGCTAGCCTTCACTTGTACTGAGCGGGAATGCTGCTCGTGCATCCAAATCCCTAAAACCAAGTTATCCCAAAGAGTCCACCATAAATTCCTATGCATGGTATTTCAAACCATTCCAAGTAAATTTTCATGTGCTACCTTTAAAACCTTCAAAATACTTCTCATTTTGTGACACTGTTTTTAGCTCATGAGGACGTAGTAGTTGGGTTTGTTATCTTCCATGCTAAATTAAGTCCTCGACTTGCATGCTTCATCTGCTCGTCATTAATTTTGCAAAGAGCTAGTTAGACCATTATAACATCTAAAAATAAAATAAAATAGCCACTCCTCCATGGTATGTGATTGTTGGCAGGCACCCGAGGATTCGGTTAGCCATGGTTTGTGTAAGCAAAGGTTGGGAGGAGTGTCATGCTAAATAAAAGTGCATGCTATAAATGACTAATACCAATAACTCGGAACCGCTCTCAACTTATTTAGTATGGAAGATAACAAGAACTCTATTGCTGATTCGTTGACAGGAACAACCACCTCTCAAAACAATTTTTTTTTCTATTTTAAAAATTAAAATCTCTGGCACATGTTAATCCCTTCTTCCCTCTGCGAAGGGCCAATCTTTTATTTTTATGTTGAGTCACCACCTTTTCTTTGAGCACTTCTTCGAGAGCATAACTGTTATTCTTAGTGTAATGTGCTTGTCCCAGAATACGGTTAACTGCGGTATAACTATGATGCTCTTATCTTTGATATCTTTATATCTAGTCTTCACTTGAATTTCAGAGGTGCCTTGGTATTTATGTTTTGCTCCACAATTAAGGACAAGCAAGATACCACTCTATCATGCTTTATTATGATCATTACAATCTTGTTGATGTTTATAAATTTCATGTTATAAGCTCTTAGTCAGTTGATACTTTTTATTAGGTAACATGATTGCTAAGTTTTATTATCCATACATCATGCAATTGATAAAGACCTGCTCATAGCATTTAAAATCAAAAATTATTTTGTTATCATTTACCTACTCGAGGACGAGGAGGAATTAAGCTTGGGATGTTGATACGTCCAAAACGTATCTATAATTTTTGATTGTTTCATGTTAATATTATGCCTTTGACACTTGTTTTTATATTAAGTTTATGATTTATTTGGACTAACCTATTAATAGTTGCAAAAGTGCACAATGTTCTTGTTTTACACTTTGATGTGTAGGAATTATCAAGAATACAAGAGGAAAACTTGTTGGAGTCGAATTGGGACTTTCCTGAAATCAGTCTGAGAACTTTTTACGGAGATTGTCAGTTTGACCCTCGAAGACGACGTCAAACAGAAAACTCGATAAATACACAGTTGTCACAATTTTCTATACGCTACTTTTAAGCCCGAGAACAGCCCAATCAGAGGTCGGACGAGGCTTACAGGCCCGATTTAGTGAAACCCTAAAAGGGGATGACGGAAATCCGAGAAGCTATATAAAGGAGGAAACCTAACTCGTGGAGGACACCCCATACCCACGAATTTCCAGCCACCAAAGCCACGTTTTTGCCTCCCCCATGGACCTCATCTCCATGGGGAAGTGTCGGCCCAGTGGAAACCAGGGTACCATGGGCCGGCCTGCCACAGCCCTCGACACTCCGCGGAGAATTCTGCTAAGTACCAGGTGCTCAGCCTGGCGAGCCTCGCGAGGGACTTTTCCCTCGCGAGGGCTTCTTCACTCTGCTGAGTCTTTCTGCTAAGGACCAGATGCTCGGCCTGACGGGCCTCGTGAGGGAGTTTTGCCTCGAGAGGGTCTCTACTGCCCGGAAAGTCACTAAGTCCTGGCGCACGTCTGCGCCGCCCTCGCGTGGTCTCCCTCGCGAGGCGTCAAGTACTTCATAACCTCGGCGAGGCACCTGGCCCTCGCGGGGTTCTTTCAAGTGGAAGCAAGCTCTGCACCCGCTGCAGGGCGCACATGGTCTCTGCGCCCACCGCAGAGTGACGCGCGCGCCTGCGCGCGATGACGACGACGCCGCAGTTGCCATTCTCGTGTATAAAGCAGTCAACAAAGCTGGGGCAAGCAAAGCGGACTCCCAGTATTGCCACTTTGGTGATAAGGGGACCGGCGCCCGCTACGCTCCAAGCCGACGTCACCGTGGGGCGCGTCATGGACCTCTGCGGCGCCAGCCCATCGTCCTGGTTGGACGGTGCCTTTTTCTGCCAAGAAGACGTTGCTCTCTGCCATGGACCGCGTCCATGGACAACCCCGATGCCGTGCGCTGCGGTCCACCTTTGCCACCATGTGGAATCCCTTCCCGCCTGTTGCTTTCGGGGAAGAGGACCGAGGCAGTATAAAAGGAGGCAGCGTACGACCAAGGTGGGGATTCCGCCATTCCAACTGGATCCGGCATTCATTCAACTCATTCCACACTCAATCAGCTACGTCGCAAGGAAAAAGACGGAGCTCCTTCCACCATAGCCCACCATAGCCATAGCTGTGCCCTCGGCAAGCACATTGTACTGTAACTTCCCCAAGCAGTGCATTACAACATAGCAGGACGTAGGGTCTTTACACCTCACGGTGGGCCTGAACCTGGGTAGCTGCTCGTGTTCACTCTCTGTCGTGATGTTCCTCTCCGAGCTCGACGAGCACCGTCGCCGAGGTTGTTGAGGATTTGTTTGACGTTGTGTTCAGCCCCTTACTTGATTCCTGGCATCAGAGAGATACCCCCAGTTCCTTGGGACTAGTCTCCGACATTTGGCGCGCCAGGTAGGGGGCTGAGGCGCGTCTTCAACCTCTTCGACCTCTCCGCACCATGGCTGACACGCGAGCAGAGCGTCTCGCGCGACGGACGTCTAGCAGAGCCACGACCGAGCCCCCCTCCCCAACAACAACCCGCGTGGTCGCCCACACGCCAACCGCGCTTCAGAGCGCAACGCCGAGCCGCGCGTCGAGCACCCTGAGGACGACGGCGGCAACGGCAGCGGCAACGACGGCGGAAACGACGACGACGGTGTGGGAGCTTCCTCGTAGCACCCATCCAGGCGCGAGAGCGCCTCCACGCAGAGCCGGGTGGCGCCTAGTCCAGCCGCTACGCTACTCATGGCGCAGGAGCTACTGCGCTACCGCCCCACGCAGGCAGGCCACGACATCTGGCTCGGGCGCCTCGAGGAGCTCATCAACGCCGCCGCCGTTCCTGCCGCACCTACTCCAACGCCAGCGCTCTCTCACTCGCTGGTGCGCCACTCCGGACGCGAAGGGAACATCGTGCACGGCGCTCCTCCTCCCCCTCCGCCTCCGCCACCACCTCCTCCAGCTGGAGCTCCGGCGGGGAACCACCGCGCCGCGTCGCACGCATCCTCGCCACACGACTGCCAAATCGTGCAGCGAACTCCAGCGGATGCGCGCGTGGAAATCGAGCGCCAGCGGGACTGCCACAACCGCGTCATCCAGGAGATTGCAGCCACAGGCCGCCAGAACCGCGGCGCGCTCGCTGGCGGCGCTGTGACATACGCCACAGGCTGCACCGCCTTCACCCGCAACTTGCGCCGCGTCGTCTGTCCGGTGAAGTTCAAGCCTGATCTCCCTCCGCACTACGACGGCAGGACCAACCCTCTGGAGTTTCTGCAGCTCTACACCGTCTCCATCCAGGCCGCGGGAGGCGACGACAAGGTAATGGCCAACTGGCCCTCAAGGACTCAGCGCTCTCATGGCTCATGAACCTCCCCGAGAACACCATCGACACTTGGGAGGACCTCTGCAAGGTCTTCGTCGCCAACTTCAAGGGCACGTACGAGCGCGTGCTCACCTACAACGATCTCGCGCGGTGCGCCAGAAGCCAGACGAGACCCTCCGCAGGTACATCCAGCGCTTCAGCCAGGTCCGCAACAAGATCCCGAACATCCCGGACTCGCACGTCATCTCCGCCTTCAGGGAGGGCGTCACGAACCGCCGGATGCTCGAGAAGCTCGGCATCCACGACACCCTCACCTCAGTGGTGAAGCTCTTCGACCTGGCGGACAAGTGCGCCAAGGCTGAAGAGGGCCTCCTCTTCGTCAAAGAAACGGAGGAAGAGCCTCCTGAGGGGTCCAGGAGCAGGAGGAAGCCTGTCGAGAAGCGCAAGACCACCGCCATCCTCGCGGCAGAGCCTGACGCCAAGCAGCCTCGCGAGGCCTCTCCGGCGGCTGATGAGAAGAAAGTGGACAATCGCCCATTCTGCATCTACCACAACAGGCACAACCACGCGACTGAAGACTGCTGGGAGCTCAAGCAGCTCAGCAAGGAACGCGAGAAGAACCAAGGCCGCGCGGCCGTGGCGGCCGCGGGGGCGGGGCCACAACTTCCAGCAGAGGGCTCAGGCGAACCCCGCCGGGCGAAACGGCAATCTCCCTGACGAGAACCCTGGGGCTACCAGGCCCCTCAGGGGGCAATAGCGTGCATCCTCGGCGGGTCTCAGGCGCCCAAGTCCAACAACCACTTCAAGCAGTTCTCTCGAGGTCAACGCCGCGCTTCCAGGGATTGAGGCGTCCCAACCCCTCAAGTGGTCGCAATACACCATTGCCTTCGACTCCAAGGACCACCCAAGTCGACCAAGGCTGTCGGCACCATCCCTCTGGTGTGCACTCCCATCATCAACAACATCGCCGTCGCCAAGACGCTCATAGATGGGGGTGCAGGCTTGAATGTCATCTCTGTCGAGACCTTCGAACAGCTTCAAGTGCCATACGAGTGGCTGATGCCCTCTAGGCCCTTCACGGGGGTGACAAGTGGCTCCACCACACCGCTGGGGCAGGTGAGGCTCGCGGTCACCTTCGGCACGCCGCAGAACTACCGCACCGAGCAGATCGACTTCGACGTCGCGCACATTGGCCTGCCCTACAACGCCATCCTCGGCTACCCCGCCCTCGCGAAGTTCATGGCCGTCACTCACCACGCGTACAACATCGTCAAGCTTCCAGGCAGCGGCGGCACCATCTCCATCCACGGTCAAGTCCAGGACGCAATGCGCTCTGTCGAGACCGCCTACAAGGCCGCTGCCGTGGCATTCCCTGCTGACGAGGACATGGAGCCCCTCGAGAGGCCAGCGAAGAAGAAGCAGCTGTTTTCACAGGAGCAGGCAGCCACGAAGAAGGTGTCGCTGGACGCCAGCGGCTCGGGGGCTAGCGTCACCATAGGAAAGCGCGCTCGTCGCCTTCCTCAGGGCAAACTCTGACATGTTCGCATGGACACCGTCAGAGATGTCCGGAGTACCGAGGGAGGTGATCGAGCACCACTTAGCCGTGTGTCCAAACGCACGCCCCGTGAAGCAGAAAGCACGGCGCCAGGCGCCAGAGAAGCAAGAGTTCATCATCAAGGAAGTAGAGAAGTTGAAAGAAGCACGCATAATTCGAGAAGTTGCACACCCCACATGGCTCTCCAACACGGTGGTCGTCCCCAAGCACACCGGGGGCGGCAGGCTCTGCATCGACTACACCGACATCAACAAGGCCTGCCCCAAGGACCCGTACCCGATGCCCAGAATAGACCAAATCGTGGACTCCACCGCCGGCTGCGATCTCCTCTGTTTTCTGGATGCCTTCTCAGGCTACCACCAGATCAAGATGGCGAAGGAGGATGAGGAGAAGACAGCATTTCTCACCCCTTGTGGTGTGTATTGCTACGTCTGCATGCCTTTCGGCCTGAAGAACGCCGGCGCCACCTTCCAGAGGCTCATGAGGACGGCCTTGGGGCTCAGATGGGGAGAAACGCAGAAGCCTACGTCGACGACATCGTGGTCAAGACTCGCGAAGAGCACACCCTCATGGAGGACCTCGAGGAGACCTTTGCCAACCTGCGCAAGGTAAACATCAAGCTGAACCCCGCCAAGTGCGTCTTCGGGGTACCATCAGGCAAACTCCTCGGGTTCCTAGTGTCCCACCGCGGCATAGAAGCAAATCCCGACAAGATCAAGGCCATAGAAGAAATGCAGCCACCTCGTCGCCTCAAGGACATGCAACGCTTGGCGGGATGCATGGCCAGCCTAGGCCGCTTCATCTCCAAGTTCGGCGAGAGGGCCTGCCATTTTTCAAGATCATGAAGAGGTCTGGCACGTTCAAGTGGACACCGGAGGCGGACAAGCATTTGAAGACCTGAAGAAGTACTTGGCCAGCCACCTGTCATGGTCGCCCCAAGGCCTGGCGAGCATCTGAAGCTGTACTAGCAGCCACTCCACAAACAGCAAGCGGTCTTGGTGGCAGAAAGGGAAGAGCCAGTCCTCGCCAAGAAGGACACTGCCACGCCAAGCCCAGAGCCTCCCGACAAGGAAGCACCCTCTTCAGGCCCCGAGCCTCAAGTCGAGCCCGCGCAACCAGCAGGCACCCTCGCCGAGGGTTCGCCACAAGAAAACCTCGACAAGGCCCCTGAGGAGCCCAGCGCTGCACCCCATCGACAACGCTCGTCGAGCATCCCGTCTACTTCGTCAGCACGGTGCTGCGAGATGCTCGCGAGCGATACACCATGCAGCAGAAGCCCTCCTCGCGCTCCTCATTGCTTCCAGGAAGCTGCGCCACTACTTCCAGGGCCACCCCATCACGGTGGTCACTTCTTCCCCTGGAGCAAATCCTGCGCAACCCAAACGCCACTGATCGCGTCGCAGGGTGGAACATCGAGCTACAACCCTTTGGCCTGCGCTTCGACACCACCAGAGTCATCAAAGGAAGGGCATTGGCGGACTTCGTCGCCGAATGGACGGACACGCAGCAAGAAGAGCCTCAAGAGGCAGAAACCACGCCGTCTGGAGACACAGTGCCAAACCACTGGACCATGCACTTCGACGGGGCATTCGCATGCCAGAACGCAGGGGCTGGCGTCGTCCTGACCTCACCAAAAGGCGACAAGCTCTTCTACGCCGTCCAGCTGTGCTTCACGACTGACAAGGTCTCCAACAACATCGCCGAGTACGAAGGCCTCCTCGCCGGGCTCAGAGCCGCAATCGCCCTCGGCATCAAGCACTTACTCATCAAGGGTGATTCCCAGCTCCTCGTCAACTTCTCCAACAAGAGCTACACGCCTAAGGACGGTCACATGACCGCTTACCTCGAGGAGGTTCGCAAGCTCGAGAAGCACTTCAAGGGGATGGAGCTCAGGCACATCCCGCGAAGGGAGAACCAGGAGGCTGATGACATCGCCAGGCGAGCGTCGCGGAGAGAGGCCCAGCAGGCAGGCGTGTTCGAGGAAAGGCTTACCAGGGCGTCGGTGAAACAGCCAAAAGAAGCAGCCAGCGTGGACATCGACGAAGAGCTCCCATTAGCACCAACATCTGGAGCACCGAGCTGGTCCGCCCTCAGGAGAACGCCTGTTGTTGGCCATGACACATCAAGAGACGGGCTGGATCGACGATCAAGGAGTACCTCAGGGACGGAGTCCTCCCTGAAGAGGATGCAGAAGCAGAGAGAATTGCTCGACAGGCCAAGTCATACTGCCTTCACGAGGGAGACCTGTACCGCAACGTCCAAATGGAGTTGCATTGAAATGCGTCCCCCTGAAGAAGGCCGCCAGCTGATCAAGGACATACACAGTGGAGATGTGGCCATCATTCATCCTCGCGCACCCTCGCGGGGAAGGTCTTCAGGAGTGGATTCTACTGGCCCTCAGTGCTTCAAGACGCAACCACCGTTGTCCAAGCTTGCGAGGCATGCCAATTCCACGCCAAGCAGGTCCATCAGCCTGCACTGGGGCTCCAAACCATCCCGCTCTCCTGGCCCTTCGCGGTCTGGGGGCTGGACATCCTGGGACCGTTCCCACGCTCCAGCGGGGGCTACCGCTACCTCTACGTCGCCATTGACAAGTTCACCAAATGGGCGGAGGTCGAAGCGGTGCGCAGCATACCGGCGAGATCAGCGGTGAAATTCATCAGAGGCCTGGCCTGCCGCTTCGGCGTGCCAAATCGCATCATCACCGACAACGGCTCACAGTTCACCAGTGGCATCTTCAGGGCCTACTGCGAAAGCCTCGGCACCCGGCTCTGCTTCGCCTCGGTGGCTCACCCACGAAGCAATGGGCAAGCTGAGCGAGCAAACGCTGAAGTGCTCAAGGGCCTCAAGACAAGAAGCTTCAACCGCCTCAAGGCCCACGGCAAGAACTGGATTGAAGAACTCCCATCTGTGCTCTGGTCCATCCGCACCACTGCCACAAAGCCCACTGGAGAAACGCCGTTCGCCCTCGTCTATGGCGCTGAAGCAGTCCTCCCCACCGAGATCAAGCATGGGTCCCCACGGATCCTTGCTTTCAACGAGGACGACCAAGAAGAGCTCCACAACGACGACCTGCTGCTGCTCGATGGACTACGTCGCCGTGCTGCCCTCCGGGCGGCAAAGTACCAGCAAGATCTGCGCCGCTACCACAGCCGCCACATACGCCCGCGCACCCTCGAGACAGGCGATCTCGTCCTGAGGAGGATACTCTCCAGAGAAGGCCTCCACAAGCTCTCACCCATGTGGGAAGGCCCCTACAGGGTCGCGCACATCGCCAGGCCCGGCGCGGTACGGCTCGAGACGGAAGACGGCACCCCGGTCAAAAACCCGTGGAACATCGAGCATCTACGCAAGTTCTACCCGTGATCACGTCGCGGCAGGCATTTTTTGTCTCAAGAGGGAAGCATGCATCTTCACCTCCCAGCTTCACAAAGCTTTTCCCTCACGAGGGCCATCTCCACTGAGCTCTCTCTACAACGCGTCGCCACGGGCCGCGAGAAGCCTCAGCCACTCCATGTGGAACCCCATGCCCAGACATGGCGGACTTTATCTTGGCCACGCCAAGTGTAATGAACAATTTCGGTTCCCATGAACCTTTGCGCCTCAGCGCCGTTATGTAATATTGCTTGGTGAGTTGTTTTTCTTACGTTCATTCGCGCTCACATTTTTCCCCATGCGCACCTCGCGAGCGGGGGCTGAGCACGGTGTCTGTGCCTCGGGAGCATCCCAGCAGCATCGCAAAACCCAAAGGATCCGAGCTCTAACTCGTGGTTCTCCGCCCACGACCGTTATCTCACCAAAGAGCTCTGACTCATGGGCCTGCTCCCATGCACGTCACCTCACCAAGGACCTTGGTGCTTACTCTCCTCGTGAGATACACATGAGGAAACCTATGAGCGCGCATGAGTTGTACAACCGTGCATTGCTTGTGGGTATGCCTCTTTGTCCAACGCAGGGAACAGGACGCCCTACAAGGCTGCGGAACTCCAAACCAGCCTCAGGCAACCTCGAGAGGGAAAGCCTCACCAGGGAACACAACACCCTCTACGAGACAAACGTCTCGCAAAGCTAAGTCCAGAACTTACGCCTCATGAGTTTCTCTCGCTGGTTTTGTCGCCCCTCGAGCCTCTCTTTTCTCTCTTACGCCTCATGGGCTGCTTGCACGTCAAAGGGGAGCTCCCGAGCATCGTGCCTCGAGAGCTCTTACCTCTCTAAGCCTTACGCACCCCCGGCCTTGTCGAGCCCTGACTCCGGCATACCGAAGCGGCGGTGCTATTTGCGCTGAAAGTAGGGTCCTAACGACGTAGAGCGAAAAAGACATGAGAGGAGATAAAAGGCCTCCCGAGGGGCGCTCACACTTGCACATAATAGGTGTCTTTACAACCATTACAAAGTAAAAATAGCAAGTCCTAAGATAACTGGTGCTCCAGGCACATCTCTCCGTGGGAGCAGCTTAAGCAGCAGGGCTGTCGTCGTCTTCGCTGTCGACAGCTTCGTCGTCCTCCTCCTCAGCGCCTGCCTCGCCGTCGCCCTCCTGGGTCGGGT
This sequence comes from Poa pratensis, assembly GCA_947311845.1. Classification (NCBI taxonomy): domain Eukaryota; kingdom Viridiplantae; phylum Streptophyta; class Magnoliopsida; order Poales; family Poaceae; genus Poa; species Poa pratensis. Next base: position 21,423,709 of record CAMZMU010000063.1, read on the forward strand.
CCTCCTCGACCTCAGTCCTCTTGAAGCGCTGGATGTACTTCTCCACGTCGTTCCACACCGAGGCGTCCAGCTTCGAGGTGAGCCTCTGCTCCAGGGGCTCCGTCACGGTCGCGAAGTCGAAGCTGGGATGGAGATGCGCAAGGTTGGCGAAGATGCGGCCGACCGCGACGCCAAGGAGCTCACGGCTCTCAGTGTCGACCAGGTCGTCGAGGCTGTCACGACCTCCTCAAGGCTGGTGAGAAGCTGCTCGAAGAAGCCAAGGTAGGTGGCGACGTCAGCATTCCCCTCGACAGAGAGCGAGGGGGCCTTGGCTCCTAAGCGGTCCGCGACCGCCCGCGCGCGGGCCACCAGAGAGCGGAACATGCGCTCTCGCTGGCATGACAAGACCCGCACAGCCTGAGCACTCTCCCGGGCCTCCTCGACGAGCTCTACCACAGGCGCCACCTGCTGCTGCATGTCAATCATATCCTGCGTCAAGGAAGCAAGGTCCTGCTCCACGCGGGCCTGGGGCCTTGGCAGCCTGAAGACGGGAGTCGGACCGCTTTTTCTCCCGCTCGAGCTCCCTGATGCGAGCGTTGAGCTCGTCGCGCTTCTTCGTGAAGCACTCCTCCTGCAGCTTGGCCTTCCTCGCGAACTCCCTGGAGCAGCTATCGCGGAAGAGCTTCTCCTTAGTTGCAGACTCCTCCTTCATCTTCTCCTCCTTCTTGCGGAGGTTCTCATTGGTCTGCAGGAGGCGCTTCTGGTAGAATTTCTCGTCCTGGGCCACCTTGCTCTCGCGAGACTCCAGGCTCTCCCGCTGCGCGGCTTGGTCCTTCTCGATTTGCTCGACCTGCTCCTCGCGCTTGCGCAGCTCGGACTCACGGAAGTCGAGGTCTCCTCGCGCTTCACAATCAGCCCCTCGCGAGCGTGCAGGTCCTCGCGGAACTTCTCCAAGCTCTGCCGCACGTTCTCTAACTCCGCGATGATCTTTGTCTCGCGGTCCACGAGCTCTTGATGCTTGGTGGTGACTGCCGCCTCGCGCGCCGCAAGCTCCTGGTGCTTGGCCTCGGTCTCTGCCTCGAGGGCCTCGCGCTTAGCGCTCAAGTCCGCGAGGGTCTCTTCAGCCTCACGGACGCGGGTCTCCTCAGCAAAACGCAGCGCCTCCTCGCGCGGCGCCTGGGCCGCCTCGTCCCCTCGACGGCAACGCTCCACGGTCTCCTGGAGGCAAGCCCAGCCGCGCGCAAGCTCGGCATCTTCTTCCGCCTTGGCACGGTCTTCCTCGGCGAGCTGGGCCTCGAGCCCATCAAGCACCTCCCTCGCCGAGCGAAAGACGGCATCTCGGCGAACCGCAATCGGGCGTCAACCCGCAGGACCAAGGCCCACACATCGCCAGGGGACCCAGAGGCACCGGCGCCTGCTGAGGGCTCCGAAACGTCGCGCCTTGGGCTCGGAGTGGCCTCGAGGCGCACCTGGGGGCTCTGGTGAGAGCCTCCCTCTTCATCCGCGCCGGGGGCTTTCTGGGGGCTCAGAGCACCCTCGCCATCAGCCCCGGCATCCTTTTGCCCCTGAAGCGCTTCTTCCTCCCCTCTAGAGGCAGGACCGGCCTTCTCCGCCGAGGCCGCTCCCGCCGCAGCTTCAGTGTCCACCACCGGCGCTTCAGGGCTTGCGCTTGGTGGAGGTGGCGGCGCGGTGGCCTCCTCCATCTCAACGTCGGCACGCACCTCCGCCGACGTCGCGGTCTTCGCCGCGTTTTCCTCCGCCGGCGTCGCAGCCTTCGTCGCATCTTCCTCCGTCGCCTTCTCCTGCTGCGCAGGAGAAGCGCCAGGCCGCGCGGCCGGCGACACCGTCGCCTCAGCCTTCTCCTCCTCGCGGCGCTCATCCTCCTCGGGAGGTGGAGCCGCTGTCTCAAGAGGAGCGGTAGCCTCGTGAGGCACCGCTTCAGATGTAGGCGCTGCAGACGCTGCTGCAGCGCTGGAGCCCTCTCCAACCTTCCGGAGCCTCCGCCGCTTCGGCTCCTCGGGACGCCTGGAGAAGGAAACGCTCAGAAATCCCTCGAGAGGGTCACACAAGAACACGTTCAAAAAGAAAGGAAGTACGAGTCTTACGCGACGGTGTCGATCCACCTCTTTGTCGTCCGCCGCACAGGCGGAGCGCTGGGCTCCACGCTCTTCTGGGCCTCGGCGGGCTTGTCTTGGCCCACCTTGGCACTGGCCTCCGCCTCCTCCCGAGCCCCGGCGTTCCTGCCGTGGATCGCCTTGGAGCGGGGCTCGCAGTGGCCAGATGAGGCCTCATCGTCGTCGCTCTCCTCCTTCCCCTCGACACGCTGCGAGGGGACGACCAAGTACCGGTCGCCGCTGCCCGAGGAGATCTCGTGGATCTCAGCGTCAGGCGGCACGCCCTGGAGGGGCTCGAGAGGAGGCGCCAGCCGCACCTGTGTCAGACTCCACAGGCGTCCGCCGAGAGGAGGCACGCCCGCTGAGGAATTGGGGCCTCCTGAGGCGCCAGCCGCACCTGTGTCAGACTCCACAGGCGTCTCCGTCGTCTCCTCCTCGCCATCAGCTGGCGCCGCCTACGCCGCTGACTCCGGGTCCTCGCGAGGCCCAACTTGCCCCTCATGCACCAGGCCCCATTGGTCAAACTCCGGCATCGTCTCCACGAAGGTGACACGAGGCCCAAGCTCAAACCTGTGGAGCGGAACGGCTTTGTCGCCAGGCTTGGGGATGGATGGAGAGGTGAAAAGGACCTCCATGATGCCGTCCACTTCCGCCTGCGAGAAGAGGGTAGCGCTCAGGCGCATCTTGTCCCTCTAGTTCGTGTACAGCCACATCGGGTCCGCATGCCTCTGGAGCGGAGCGATGCGACGCCTCACGAAGTCCCTGGCCACCATCTGCCCAGTGAGGCCAGCCTCGCGAAGATCTGATAGACGCTTCACCACGGGGCCAAGCGCCGAGCCCGTGAGTGTCTTGGAAGACCAGCTTGCCCTCTTCGTCGGGGGCGCCTCAGGCAGCTCGAAGAAGGGACTCTGGCTCCCGTCGTCCACGAGGAACCAGCGCCTGCGGAAGTCCTCCACCTTCTTCGTCACGCTGGTCACGGGATTCTCGCCAGCCCACGCAATGGGGATGTAGACGCCGCCCATGCCATCAGTGATGTGAAAGGAGACGCATCCCGTCCGCTCGTTGTTCGCCGTGAACTGGAACGCGTAGAAGCTGCGGAAGAGGTCAACCGAAGGCGGAACGCCGATGTACGCCTCGCAGAGGTAGGCGAAGATGGAGAGGATGAGGATGGAGTAGGGGTGGAGGTGAAGAATCTGGATCTGGTAGCGCTCCAGAACCGCCAGGAAGAAGTCGGAGAAGGGAGGCACGAGCCCAGTGAAGAGGGTGTGCAGGAAGATGGGGTAGAGGCTGCCGCAGGAGTTGTTCGCCGGCTTGAGCACCGTGGCGCCGTGCTCGTTGCTCTCAGAGGCCGCCATGTGACACACCTTGTCCAGCTGCGCCTCCGTGCCGATGCGGAAGCCGGCCAGAGCCGGCTTGAGGTCGCCGTCTTGCCGCATCGCGGCAGGCTCACTCGCCTGCATCACCGCCTTGCCCTTCTTGGAGACGGTGGCCTTCTTGGGCGCCATTGCAGTGGAATTGCGAAAGGAAGCTTGGAGATTTTGCGCTGGGGAAGAAGGAGGCGAAAGGGGAATGAATGGAGCAACGGTCGTCTGCGCCGAGCTCTCCGGCTTTTATCGGCTCATCGAGCCGTTACCAGGACGTGGCGGGTCCAACCACTACGCCCGTTACTACAGAGGAGATCGTGGCATCGTGGGCAGCCGTGGCTCTCCACGTGTCTCGGGCCAGGCAGGCTTCTTTGGGCCCACGACGCTGCGCCTGCATTCTCGGAACTCCAGCGTGCCCATCGCGGGCCCGGGGGCTACTGTCGGCCCAGTGGAAACCAGGGTACCATGGGCCGGCCTGCCACATCCCTCGACACTCCACGGAGAATTCTGCTAAGGACCAGGCGCTCAGCCTGGCGAGCCTCGCGAGGGACTTTTCCCTCACGAGGGCTTCTTCACTCTGCTGAGTCTTTCTGCTAAGGACCAGACGCTCGGCCTGACGGGCCTCGTGAGGGAGTTTTGCCTCGAGAGGGTCTCTACTGCCCGGAAAGTCACTAAGTCCTGGCGCATGTCTGCGCCGCCCTCGCGAGGCGTCAAGTACTTCATAACCTCAGCGAGGCACCTGGCCCTCGCGGGGTTCCTTCAAGTGGAAGCAAGCTCTGCACCTGCTGCAGGGCGCACATGGTCTCTGCGCCCGCCGCAGAGTGACGCGCGCGATGACGACGACGCCGCAGTTGCCATTCTCGTGTATAAAGCAGTCAACAAAGCTGGGGCAAGCAAAGCGGACTCCTAGTATTGACACTTTGGTGATAAGGGGACCGGCGCCCGCTACGCTCCAAGCCGACGTCACCGTGGGGCGCGTCACGGACCTCTGCGGCGCCAGCCCATTGTCCTGGTTGGACGGTGGCTTTTTCTGCCAAGAAGACGTTGCTCTCTGCCATGGACCGCGTCCATGGACAACCCCGACGCCGTGCGCTGCGGTCCACCTTTGCCACCATGTGGAATCCCTTCCCGCCTGTTGCTTTCGGGGAAGAGGACCGAGGCAGTATAAAAGGAGGCAGCGTACGACCAAGGAGGGGATTCCGCCATTCCAACTGGATCCAACATTCATTCAACTCATTCCACACTCAATCAGCTACGTCGCAAGGAAGAAGACGGAGCTCCTTCCACCATAGCCCACCATAGCCATAGCTGTGCCCTCGGCAAGCACATTGTACTGTAACTTCCCCAAGAAGTGCAATACAACATAGCAGGACGTAGGGTCTTTACACCTCACGGTGGGCCTGAACTTGGGTAGCTGCTCGTGTTCACTCTCTGTCATGATGTTCCTCATCGAGCTCGACGAGCACCGTCGCCGAGGTTGTTGAGGATTTGTTTGACGTTGTGTTCAGCCCCTTACTCGATTCCTGGCATCAGAGAGACACCCCCAGTTCCTTGGAACTAGTCTCCGACAGGGAGGGCTCCCAAGAAGCCATGAAGGAAGGGGGCTAAGGGGCGGCGTTCCCCCATGATGCCGGTAGCGGGGTAGGAGCTCCCCGCGCCACCACCGGCGACGCCGCCGCCCTGCGCCTTTCGCTGTCCCCTTCACCGTCTTCACCGCCATCTCCATCACCAACTCCTCCTTGTATACAGTGGTTCATCCTCCCACACACCTATGTACCGTCCTATGTAAACATGGTGTTTGATGCTATAAGTTATTATCCTATGATCTATGTCATGTTTGTGTAGTTTATTTGTTCTTAGATTGAATGGTTGAATGTCTTTGGTTCATTAGAGTTGTATGTTGATATGGTACTATCCTTTGGTGTCCATTATATTTGTGCGGGCATGGATCAACATCTTAGGGTTGGTAGTATTTGTAAACGAAGGGGATAGGCCTGCCGGAGTGACAGAAACCTGAGGACTCGAACCGGTTAGTTGCACGTATGGGAGTAAGAGGACCATAAACTTAAGGCTATGGTTGGAGAAACCTTAATGCATTGCTAGTATTTACGGATGTCTGCTAACAATCCAATCATATAGTATGTGTAATCACAATTAGTTGAGTGCACATATATTTAGCCTCTCCCACATAGAAAACTGCATCGAAGACAATGAACCAAATATCTTCACTAATTAATCTTGGACAAAGCCATCACAATTACCACCACTTTTCCATACTCATGATACTGTTAGTTTATGGTTATTTAGTGTACTTTATTGCTGCAGCACTAACATTTACTTTCTTGTATTTATTTTGCAAAGCTATCTCTCATACCCGTATTATTACTCTAGTATTATTTCCTAGATAAAGTAAACGTTTAGTGTGCGTAGAGTTGTATCAGTGGTTGATAGAACTTGAGAGAATACTTATCCTACCTTTAGCTCCTCGTTGGGTTCGACACTCTTACTTATCGAAAAGGCTACATGCGATCCCCTATACTTGTGGGTTATCACCGTGCGCGGCCTTCTTTCTCTGGTCGATGTGTGCCGCAAAGGGAAATTGCTACGTTGCTCGCGAAGAGGGAGAAAAAAAAGGCTGAACCGGTACGACTTACTGGTGGCAGTGGGTAATTTTTCACCAAAATATGATTCTCACCGCGATGAAAGCAGGGGTCAACCTGCTGCAAAAATTAGACTAGGAGAAGCATCTGCGTTTGGATAATCAGCTGCGTAAATTAACCCCTTTGGTTCAACTTCTGCTTCTTCACCACGGAAGTTGGTTTTGAAAGCTGAACCAAACAGACCCTTTGGCTACACTCGAATACTCGGGGGTTGCGCCGCACAAGTCACATTACTCAACGCATGTAGATCGCACCCGAACATTCGGAGGCTGCGGCCCTACGATCAAACAATTATTGTCTTCGACAAACAAGTCACAAATTTACACTCGGGGGCTGCCCCCCATAGACATACATTGTTCATTTACAACTTCGCTCAACGAGCATACAAGTTACACCTTCTAATCTACAGGCTCATCGTTGGGACCCACATCCAACGGACCTACAAGACGCTCTGTCTGGCTCTGAACCTGGTCGATAACCTTCCTCGCCCAGCCAAGAGTATCTGCATAATGATCTTCCATAGGCAAACCCTCGGTATTCCTTTCAAAATTGAAGTGCGGACGGTGGAGTCGCACATAAGCAAAGGCAATATTCGCCTCGCTAACAAGTTCAGCGCGCAACATTTTTTGGATCGCCTTTCCTTCACGGAATCTCATCAGCAAGGTGGGTATACCTTGGGGTTGCTCATTATGCGGGAACAGAGCTCGATGCACCCGAGACAGGGTAGCCCTGCAGGACTCCAACATCAAGCCGGCGTGCCAAGCACGATCTAGCAAGACGGCGAGCACCCGACCTTTCGTTCGGTCAGACCAGAAGTACTGAGCACCAGAATCCGAGCCAGTCGCAGCTCCGTCCAAGCGCTCTTCTATGCGGACCTTCTTGGCTCTCCAGTCTGTGCAGACACCTGCATTGGCGCAACGAAGAAACAACATAAGACGCAGTCGAAGGAAATGTCACTCACAGCTGAGCATTCTTTCGGGCGCACTGACATTCTAGCTGTCGATTGATTATGTCCAGCTCTCCAATCAAGTAATTCTCCCGCTCGGACGAGGGTGCAGGCCTCGACTTCCGCACCTCTAGTTCACTCCCAGCACTCTTCAGCTCCTTCTCCAACTTCGCAATTCGTGTCTTCATGTACGTCATGAGGACCTCATCATTTCTGCTCCGAGCGGCCGGAGGAGGCTACGTGCTCATGGAGGGAGAATCATCAGGAGCATCAGGTGCCTCAGGCTGCCCAAAAGCAAATTCATCAACATGAGACGGCTGAATACAAAGAACCAACACAAGCAACACACTCGGGGGCTAGGCCCCGACAGAACATTCAAACAACTATGGACTGGAAGGCCACAAGCGGACATATATTGATAGTCGAGTGGCATGGGTTCATTACAAGGCAAATGAGACACGGAAGCTAAAGCTACAGCCTACGACGTCGACTCCGACTTGGACCTAGCCATGCGGGCAGCGACTTCCACAGCACGCCGCTCCATCATGGCCCCCATGTTCTCCGCTAGTCGCGCCGCTGTTTCCTTCACCGAGCTCAGGGGAGCAATTCTTCCATCGGGTCTCCGCGGAAAGTCAGCTACGACCTTCTCGAAGTCACCCACAATACCATGACCCAGCAACAGCTTGAATGTGGACTCCGAGCCACGTACCGTTTGGGCGCGAGTGAAGTCCGCCATGGTGGAAGATCTCGAGCCACGTACCATCAACAGTCGCGGGTGGCACCTCCCGTGGAAAGATGTTCTTGTGCACCGCAACAAGAGCACCAGTCGATTTGGCGAGCGCATCCTTCGCATGAGCGCACATGGCGTCGAACGCGCTGATGACCTGGTCCGGCGGGACGTTGTCACTAGTCACCCCCGTAGATGGCGCTACCCCAAAGGCATCTGCGCACAACACAATTCAAGTACGAGTTCAAACGAATTGGAAGATCAAGCTTCAAGCAAACAACACTTGGGAATAAGGTCTTACCTCCCAAAACATGGGCCAGTGCTAGCAAGCGCTCAATATGTGTCTTCTCGCGCTGCAGGATGGCATCCTCTCGGCCCTTGGCTTCCTTCAGCTTCCGCTCAGCATCAAGGCTTTGGGCTTCGAGTTTCTTCTCCAGCTCTCGCACCCGAGACACATCGTCACCTGCAGGAATCATGGAGTTTTTAACCGAAACTGTGGCTTAAGTGGAAGATGACCAAATAAAAACCAAAACGTCACTTACGCTCATACTACTCTAGAGCAGCGTGAAGCTGGTCCCTCTCCTCGTCCATCCGGACATAGGCTGCACCCGATTCCAGGAGGCCGCGGCAGAAGGGCTACAAGACACAAGAAAATTCATGACTTTGAGCCTATGCCCAACTATACTATTTGCACATAGCCTCGGGGGATACTCCCATCGGGAGCGCTGTCGTGCACCCGATAATCTCGAAGACCAGAAGACACTTACGTGCTCATGCAGCGACACATCACCTGAAGAAGATGGAGCGTGCGCTTCCGGAGCCGGCGGAGCCGAAGGCTTCACGACTTTAGTAGCGGCCGCCGGAGCCGCCACAGGCACAACCTCTAGCAGGGTCAGCTGCGACTCTGCACCACTCGAAGCCGATGTCCGCTCCAGGACAGGCGGAGGAGACACACCCGTACCATGCCCAGCGCTACACATCAAGTTTTCAACTCACGCAATCGCACAACAAGAACGACAGAGATCTTAACAACTACAAATGTGCTTACCTTATTTCCCTGTCTTCGTCGACGAGGGAGTCGAAGTCGAAACAACCACCAAACTTTGACGTATCACCAGCCTTGGTGGGAGGCGCTGTGTTCAGAGGAACAACCTCCATCGGGTCCTTCACACTTGGCGACGAGGAACCCGAATCGTCATCGTCTTCCAGCTCCATCCTCTGGGATGGCGAGTCCTCTGCAACAGCCTTCGCCTTGTCCCACCGTTGACGCTTGAGCGGCTGCTCATCTTCATAATACTGCTCCATCTCCTCTTCGGGTGAGGTGCTCGTGGAGGGAATGGAGAAATCCTCGTCGGCTGGCTCAACCTCAGGAAATTCCACCTCAAAAGTCGTTCCATTCTCGGGCAGAGGTGGAAGACAAGTTAGAATCGGGTGGCCCTGCCAAAGCAATCACAACTTCTTAGCACAACAGCAACATGAAGAAAATACAAACAAAATGCAAGTCGAATCTTACCTCAGGCAGTGGGTTCTCAACCCCTAATGGCTTCACTGGGCAGTCGACATTGCAGGCCTCGGTGGCCTTGATGCTGGTCACAGACCGCACCGCGTTTTCGACTTCCTTCTTCGACCGCTACTCCTTCGTTCGGCGAGAGGAGTCATTCGCGCCCTGGAACTCCCACATTGGGTGGTCTCGAAGGCGTAGCGGCTGCACGCGCCTCTTCAGAAAAATGGCAATAAGGTGGACGCCTGTCACCTCTTTGCCCGCAGTCTTCATCAACTTAGAGATTGTCTTCAGCAAGGGCGCCACTTCCACCATGTCTGCACTCGACAGCATGTGCGCCCAAGCGTTCGATTTCCTCAGAGGCTTGTTAGCCACGAACTCGGGGAAGCCCTCCTGCTCGACGCGGACGTAGAACCATTTCTTCCGCCAGCCTTGGGCGGACTCGACCTGCTTCAGCACGAAGTAGGAAGTGTCACCACGAACCTGGATGCCGAAGCCGCCAAGTGGATAGGTGCCACCAGCACCTACATTCCTCTTGACGTTGAAGATGGTCTTCCACAAGCCCAAATGCGGGTGCACTTCCAGGAAGCACTCGCACAAGACGACGAAGCAGGCAATGTGGAGGACGTCGTTCGGGGTCAGATCGTGCATCTGCACCCCGTACGCATATAGCAATCCACGAACAAAGTCATGGAGGGGGAAGGAGAACCCCCGAGTCAAGAAATCGGCGAAGCACACACGCTCGCCGGGCTGAGGTTGCGGGAATACCTCTTTCCCGGGGGCACGCGTGGCCAACTGGTCCACCGGCGGCAGCAGCCCATCCTCCCGGAATTCGTCCAGGTGGCGCTCCTTGATGGACGACTTGACCCAGTCGTCGGGGATCTTCTTCAGCGTGCCCACATCCGCGACATCAACAATGGCGGCGGCTGTCGTGGGTTTGTCACGTCAGGTGTCATGGATGACTTCGTAGGTGTGGGATTACGCGAGTCAAGCATCTCCGAGCTTGGGATCGCAGGAACAAAGATCAACACAGATTTACCCAGGTTCGGCCCCCTCAATGTGAGGTAAAAGACCTACTTCCTGCCTACCCTAGATTGGTATTGATATGATAATCGAGGTGTTACAATGGAGGCGATCCGATCTGGTACTCGCCGTATGAGCTAGGGTTTAGGGCTTGATAGCTTGACCCTCTCTAAGTCCTGCGAGTCCTCTTTATATACACAGAGGCTCGTCAGGTTACAAGAGTTCTACACGAAGCCTGATTATCTTTCTTGTCTTCCAAGGCAAGTTTGCACCGACCTTCTGGAACTTTCCTTTATCGAGTCGCGATGCGAGATTGGCCCATCTTTCACGTGGCCCAACAATGATAGCGCAGCCTTAAGTCGCGGGTTAATCATTCCCCCGACATTAGCCCCCAAGCGTGGCCTGAACTTCATAGTATTTCTTGATCTTGAATGTTTAGGCCGCGCTTTTCCTTATTTCGCGACTTATAATTGTGCAGGATTGGCCTTGACTCGCACCTGGAAGATCATCTGACTTCGTGAGCTTCTTTGTTAGAGTAGCCTGATAGCTTCAGAACTTGATGACGATCCATCTTCAAATTTTTGATGATAATATGATGTAGCCCCCAAGGATTGAGAGGATGTAACGTGGTAATCATCTCAATTCTTCTCAGAGAATTCTGAAGGTCATCACCTGTAACTTGATATCATGAATAAAACAATTGTTAAGATACAAGTAATTGTAATTGGTGTTGCCGTACTATAAGCAGTACATCGACCTCTAGTTAGGCCATCTGAATCCTTAAGTGGGCACTCGCGCGACTCAGTATTTCCTAGGAACATGTGTGTTCAGGGTCGAGAGCGGCCATGATAGGCAATCAAGCTCGATTGACGCCACACCCCAGTACTTTGGCCACATAATGCGAGTAGCAATCCAACTTAAGGTAAATTTGATAATTGCCAATAAATTGGCTGTTTCAGGGTAACAAAGACCCCAAGAAACATAATGATATTGCCATGATAGGCTAAGCTATGATAAGCTTTGATTATGATGACACATAAGGTCGCGCCTTGGTGGCAACCGAGTGTTATACATAGGGTTGGATCGCGCGTAGGTGGCGATCCATGGTGATACATGGGGTCGGTCGCGCCTAGGTGGCGACCAGAGATGATACAAAGTTTACGGCCGCGCCTAGGTGGCAGCCGGTTTCTGATACAAGGGTCGATCGCGCCTGGGTGGCGATCAGATGTTGCATAGGTCGCGCCTAGGTGGCGACCAAAGTTGAAGTTCTAGCCCTGAGTGGCTGTGATGATACTCAGCTATAAAGCTGGAAAGGATGATGCTTGGCTCTGATTAGCCTTTTCTTATGTATAGTACGGTCGCAGGTGTGCGACGTTCCAAGGGCGAGGTGCCTCGAGACGATCCTCGAAATCATGGCGTTCGCTGCTTTCTTCCCTTACATCCAGCAGATAGTACGACCCATTGTTTAGCTTCTTGCTGATGATGTAGGGTCCTTCCCATGGAGAGGACAGCTTATGCATTCCCTTGTGATCTTGTTTAAGTCGCAGTACTAGGTCGCCTTCTTGAAAGGTGCGGGTTTTGATGCGTCTGGCATGATAGCGTCGCAAGTCTTGTTGATATACCGCTGACCTTGATGCTGCCAAGTCTCTAACCTCTTCTAATGTGTCCACCGAGTCTTGCCGAGCTATCTCATTATCTGTCTCGATGTAAGCCGCAACTCTTGGTGAATCATGTATGATGTCGCTGGGCATGACTGCTTCTGCTCCATAGACCATGAAATATGGTGTAAATCCTGTGGATCTGTTAGGGGTTGTTCTTAAGCTCCACAGTACTGCTGGCAATTCTTCCACCCAACATCCTGGAGATGCTTCGACCTTTTCAATAAGGCGCGGCTTAATTCCATGGAGAATTTCCTGGTTAGCTCGCTCAGCTTGTCCATTGCTCTGCGGGTGTGCTACTGACGTGAGGTCCAATCTTATCCCATTGTCTGCGCAAAATATCTGTGTAGCCCCTTCAGAGGTGTTGCTCCCATTGTCTGTAATGATACTATGGGGGTACCCGAAGCGGAATATGACCTTCTTCAAGAACTTGACTGCTGTTTCAGCCTCGCAATCTCCCACAGGTTCTGCTTCTATCCACTTTGTGAATTTGTCCACCATGACCAGGAGGTGAGTTTTTCCGTTTGAAGACCGTCTGAAGGGCCCTACCATGTCAAAACCCCATACGGCAAAAGGCCATGTGATGGGTATTGTGCGAAGTGCTTGAGCTGGCATATGATCTTGCCTAGCGTATCTTTGACATCCATCGCACACTCTGACAATTTGCTCTGCATCTGCTAATGCTGTTAACCAGAAGAATCCATGTCGGAACGCCTTTGCCACCAAAGATCTTGACGAAGCATGATGGCCACAATCGCCTGAATGAATTTCGTGCAAGATTTTTCGTCCCTCTTCTGGTGAGACACATCTTTGGAATGCTCCTGACACGCTGCGCTTGTATAATTCGTTGTTGATGATTGTATAGGCCTTTGATCGTCGTATGATTTTGCGCGCCTCAATCTCATCGTCTGGCAGCACTCCGCGACTTAAATATGCCATGTATGGCTCTGTCCATCCTGGCTGTTCATGCAGGGCTGCGACTAAAGTTGAATCGTCCTCTGGCTCTGCAATGTCAATCTCTGCTGGAGGTTTGACTGATGGATTGTGCAGTTCATCCAGGAAAACATTGGGTGGGACTGACTGTCTGTTGGATCCAAGCCGAGACAGGGCATCTGCAGCTTCGTTTTGTCTCCGATCAATATGTTCAACTTGGTATCCAGTGAAATGTCCAGCAATTCTGTCCACCTCTCTTCTATATGCAGCCATGTTCGCATCCTTGCTGTCCCACGTTCCAGAGACCTGCTGTGCCACCAAGTCTGAATCGCCAAAACAGCGTATGCGACTGATGTTCATCTCCTTTGCTATACGTAGACCATGAAGCAGTGCCTCGTACTCCGCCACGTTATTTGTGCAGTTGAAGTGTATCTGTAGCACATACCGCAGCTTGTCTCCCTTGGGAGATGTTAGAACAACTCCAGCCCCCGAGCCTTGCAACTGTCTTGACCCATCAAAATGCATGGTCCAGTATTTGGTTTCTGCCATGCTAGGAGCGACTTGGATTTCTGTCCAATCGTTAATAAAATCTGCAAGGGCTTGCGACTTAATTGATGTGCGCGGCTCGTAGCTGATGTGATGTGGTCCCAACTCGATCGCCCACTTAGCGACTCTTCCAGTAGCTTCTCGATTACGATGATATCTGCCAACGGTGCTGAACTAACCACAGTTATTGGATGTTCTTGGAAGTAGTGCTTCAGCTTGCGACTCGCCATGAACACTCCAAACACCAACTTCTGCCACTGTGGGTAACGCTGTTTGGAAGCTGTGAGGACTTCGCTCACGTAATATACTGGTCTCTGGACAGGGTATTCCTTTCCGTTCTTGTCTCTCCACAACCATGACAGCGCTCACAGCACGGGAATTTGCCGCTATGTATAGTAGCATGGCTCTTTATCCTTTGGAGCCGCCAGAACTGGAGCATTTGTCAATTGATGTTTCAAGGCTGTCAGAGCTTCGTCGGCCTCTGCGTCCCAAACGAAGGTGTCTGATTTTTTCAACAGTCTGTACAAAGGTAGTGCTTTCTCTCCCAATCTTGATATAAAGCGACTCAAAGCTGCTACGCACCGGTAAGTCGCTGCACATCTTTTATCTTTTCTGGCTTTTGGAGATCCATCACGGCCTTTATCTTGTCAGGGTTGGCCTCAATGCCTCTTTCTGATACTATGAATCCAATAGCTTTCCTGCTGGTACTCCAAAGACGCACTTTGTGGGGTTGAGCTTCATGTTGTATTTTCTGAGATTTGTGAATGTCTCTGCCAGATCACTAATAAGATCCTGGCTAACTTGCGACTTAACCACAATATCATCCACGTAGGCGTGAACGTTGCGACCTATTTGCTCATGTAGACAATTCTGAATGCATCTTTGGTAAGTCGCACCTGCGTTCTTCAACCCAAAGGGCATGCTGACATAACAAAAAGCTCCAAAGGGTGTGATGAAGGACGTCTTTTCTTGGTCCTCCCTCTTCATCTTGATTTGATGGTAGCCTGAATAGGCGTCCAAAAAGCATAACAGCTCGCACCCAGCAGTTGAATCAATCACTTGGTCGATTCGCGGCAAAGCAAATGGATCCTTTGGACAAGCTTTGTTAAGACTGGTGTAATCAACGCACATTCGCCACGTACCGTTCTTTTTCATAACCAATACTGGGTTTGCCACCCACCGGATGGTATACCTCCGTGATGAATCCTGCAGCCAGCAAGCGAGCTATTTCCTCTCCTATTGCCTTTCTCCTATCATCGTGGAAACGCCGTAGTGGCTGCTTCACTGGTTTAGCCGCAGGGTTCACTTTGAGGCTATGTTCTGCTAATTCTCTTGGTACCCCTGGCATATCTGACGGCTTCCATGCGAAGATGTCCTTATTTTCCTGGAGAAAAGCGACGAGGGCCTTCTCCTGCTCTTCTTCCATGTGTGCTCCAATGCTGGTTTGCTTGGATGAGTCGCCAGGAACAAGATTTATCTGCTTAGTGTCCTGGGCCGCTTTGAATTTCATTGGTGGCTCGGCAGATGGCGTGGTAACTACACTCATGTCGTTTGGGTCCACCTGCGACTTATAACCTTTTAGCTCTTCCGCGGCACAGGCGGATTCTGCGAAGGCCGCATCTCCCTTTTCACATTCTATCGCTTTTTCTCTATCTCCGTACACTGTGATGACCCCTTTTGGTCCTGGTATCTTCAACTGTAGGTACACGTAGCATGGCCTGGCCATAAACTTAGCAAAGGCCGTTCTTCCAAACAAGGCGTGATATGGGCTTTGGAATTTTACCACTTCGAAGCATAGGAATTCGCTTCTAAAGTTCTCTTCTGTCCCAAAAGTTACCCCTAGGGTTATTTTCCCCGCTGGCCGTGCGGACCTTCCTGGGACAATGCCGTGAAACACTGTTGACGTGGGCTGCAGGCTGGAATCCTTGAGTCCTAGACGCTGGAACGTATCGTAGTACAAGATATTAATGCTGCTTCCTCCATCCATAAGCACTTTGGTCAGCTTGTATCCTGCAACGTACGGTGCCACAACCAGCGCCAACTTGCCAGGTTCCCGTACTTGTGGCGGGTGATCGTCGCGACTCCAGGTTACTGCGTATTCTGACCACCTTAACCAATTGGGTGTTGCTGGTATCACGGCGTTCACCTGCTGACTTCTGCGGCTCAATTTCTCTTCCCTTTTGGAGGTATCGATAACTATTGTGTGATACTGCCCCGTTTGCCTGGGGTTACTCGCGCCGTGCTGCCCAATATTTGTGTTATGAGCCGCACTAGGGTTTCCTTCATGGGAATTCCCCCCGTTGTGTTGGCTCTCTTCTTTCCACTTCTTGTAATAGTGGCATTGCGCCTTGGTATGGTCCGCTGGCCGTCCATCACCTGTCGCATGAAGGTCGCATGGCCGGTTAAAAACTTCTTGCATATTGATTGGACGGGAGCCGTATCCTCGACCCCTTCCACGCTGGCCTCTGAATCCTCCACGCGCATTGGCGACGAGCCCTGAGTGACCATCTTCGTTTTTGCGTTTGTTTTGATTCGCGTTGTTGTGGCTTGTTTGCTGCTGCTGGGGCTTGTTGGAGTTTTTCTTTCCTTTGGCAGCAACCTCCTCTTCTTCTCCGTCTGACGCGTCTCTGGTTTTATCTGAGCCGGCATATTTGTTAGCCGCAGCCATCACCTCGCTGAGGCTCTTGACTTTATCCTTCATGCGACCCAGCTTATGAATCAGCGGCTCAAACTTGCAGTTTTTCTCCATCACCAGGACGGCTGAGCTTGGTGGTATATTATCTGAGGAGTGTATTATTTCTGCCACCCTTTTCATCCAATGGCGACTTGACTCGCCTTCCTTCTGGACACAACGCTCTAGATCTTCTATATTGCAGAGTCGTTTGCAAGTTCCTTGGAAGTTCTTAACGAAGGCATCCTTCAGTTCCTCCCAAGTATTTATAGAGTTGGGAGGCAAATTTTGCAGCCATATGTGCGCTGCACCTTCTAGCATCATGTTGAGGTACCTTGCACATATTTCCTCTGAGGCGTTCAAAATGCTCATCCCCATCTCGTAATTGTTCAGCCAGGTGGTTGGATCCATGCTGGCGTTGTAGTTTGCCACCTTGCGTGGCCCTTTGAAATCTTCAGGAAAAGGTTCCGATCTGATCCTTTCAGTGAAACACGCCGGTCCCTTGAGTCGCGAGGACAGGGCTGTGGGCGCGCCGCGGGGTTATCTGCGGGCCGCGTTTGCACCACTGGCATATTCGCCTGCGCTTCTGCGACTTGCTCCTGCTGCCTCTGTGCGACTCCTGATACGTTCTCTGGTGGCCTGCTTTGGACGCTTCTTTCTGCTGCAATCCTGTGATTGGCTGGTACGAGGGGCAGCTGTGCTTCGGCTTCCGCCCTATTGGCTTGTTGCAGGACTGCCGTACTTAGCATCTGAATCGCGCGCCGCGCCTCAGCATTGACCGGGTCATCGCCTGTTGGTACCATCTGAGTCAAGATATTAGCCGCAGCATACATATTATCGACAGGGTTCTGGTAATGGCCCTGCGGGGTGTGAAACCTCCTTGGTTGTTGCTGGGTCTCTTGATTTGTTGGTACCCTTCCTTCCGCAGTCGTCTGGATTCCCGTTCCCGCGGCTGGAGTGAGCGGGATTTCCACTGTTGGTTGAGTCGCGCGCAGTTGTGTTTGCGGGTCAACCTGTCGTTGAGTCGCAGCCAGCGCGGCTACTCTCTGCCGCTCCTGTTGGATTCCTTGGTTTATCTGATCGAGCCTGCGGCGCTCTTCTTCCATCCTTCGAACCTCATACAGGAGCTCGGCCCTGGCGGCCTCAATTTCTGTTGCACGGAGGGCGGCGTTCGTGGCTGACACGGGGACAAGAAGTGGGTTGCTTGGGGGTGCCGATGCCTCGGTTTCTCCAGCAGTTCCTGATGCGCCTGCTCCTCCGTGTGTAAACCGCGACTTGCGCCGTCTCTCGATCTGGTGATAATGCGATTTCTGGTGGGTAACCCCAGCAACTTTCTTCAAAGGCAGGTATAATGGACCCAAACTCTTGCGAGTCCATGCTTTCCACGGATTCTTCCCCATCATCGGCGACTTCTTCTACTGAATCGCCTTCTTGGACCGATCTAACGGACCTGCCACCGATGAAGCCAACGAAGACGTTGATGGATCCAAACGGGATGACGTGGCCGGTCTCCAAGTAATCTGCTTCCGGCCCCCAGCTTGAATCGTCGATGAGGGGTGTGCCATTGACCGTGATGATACGGCCAACAACAAGATCTTCAGCTCCCTTCATGGATCCTGCGCGGAACGTGACGCTCTTGACCGCAGGCCCCACGGTGGGCGCCAACTGTCGTGGGTTTGTCACGTCAGGTGTCATAGATGACTTCGTAGGTGTGGGATTACGCGAGTCAAGCATCTCCGAGCTTGGGATCGCAGGAACAAAGATCAACACAGATTTACCCAGGTTCGGCCCCCTCAATGTGAGGTAAAAGACCTACTTCCTGCCTACCCTAGATTGGTATTGATATGATAATCGAGGTGTTACAATGGAGGCGATCCGATCTGGTACTCGCCGTATGAGCTAGGGTTTAGGGCTTGATAGCTTGACCCTCTCTAAGTCCTGCGAGTCCTCTTTATATACACAGAGGCTCGTCAGGTTACAAGAGTTCTACACGAAGCCTGATTATCTTTCTTGTCTTCCAAGGCAAGTTTGCACCGACCTTCTGGAACTTTCCTTTATCGAGTCGCGATGCGAGATTGGCCCATCTTTCACGTGGCCCAACAATGATAGCGCAACCTTAAGTCGCGGGTTAATCATTCCCCCGACAGCGGCGCTCACCGCACTACTCCCTCTCTTGGCCTTCGTCGTAGCAGCGCCGGCGGTGGGCGCGTGGATGAAGCTTGGGCAAAAGCAGCAATGGCAGAGCGGTGCAAGGAGGAAGAAGAAGCACGAAGACGAAGTGGCAAGAATGGGGATAGAGATCAATCTCCCCCCGCCGCGGTGAAATAAATATACCGCGGTGCAGCCAAATCTCAACCGTTCGAACGGCATCGGCCGCAACGGCCTGCATCCAACCCTCCACGTGGCCGCCACGGAGAGCAACCGTCGTAGGCCACGCCGCCGACTACGCACGAGAAACGAGGAAGCCATCATCACGTCCCAAAATTTTCGCGCCGTGCGGTCAAATCAGAACTGAAACGGCGTCGTTCCTGGTCAACACTGACACTAGGACCACAGTGTCGCATCCCATCAGCGGCAGCGCAAGAAAAAATCGTCATGCATGACGTCAGCTTCACAAGCTGGATAATCATTCGAGTCAAGCTCATGATAACTTGCAAAACAAAGCCAACAGGCTATCGAGTCCCCTCAACGAACTCTCGCGTCACTCGACTGTGACGCATATCCGCCACAGAACTTCAAACAGTAGGCCAACAAGCTGAAGGGACTCCTTTATCTGTCGAGTCCCCAAATCATTCTTCATTCACTCCCATCGGGAGCGTGTTAAAAAAATTCGTTCGACTGGGACGGTGCAGGTTAATCGAGATTAACCTCAATTGCAAGCAATTCAGCTTAATCTCGGGGGCTACTCCCATCGGGAACGCTGTCGCGCACCCGATAACACAAGACCATTGGACCATCGAGTCCCAAAGCTACTCAGCCTCATACAAAGCATACAATGACAACAATCACAAAACATTCTATTCCGAGATGGGTCCGCCGCATATGATCCTCTGATGCTGCACCACGGTGCAAAGATAAGACTCGCCGATCAGTCGAGCTGGCCACGGTTCCCACCCGTTGCGTTCACCCTGTAATTCCCATGCTAGCAGGCGTGAAGAAAATCCTGACAGACTTATTGGGTACTCAATTTATCATACTGCAGTTCGACTTCTGTAAGACCTCCGCGGCCTGAGTCGAAACTGACAGTTATTTCCAGGCTCGAGCCCGGGGACTCGATCTTGAGGAAGGCTAGCTAGGTTTTTGCCCAAGTGTATTTAACTGGCCCCGATCCGTCGAGTGAGCCAGGCCTGCTATGTCATCATCCCTAGAACCTATCGACTGGACAACAAAACATGAGCATAAACAATGGTCGATGCACTGCCGACTCAAAACAAAACATCTTACAGCAGGTAAAAGACAACATGCACTCGGAGATGAGTCCTTACCCGATTCTTCGACTCGACCAAGCACTCGGGAGCTACTGATGTGGGCCTACCTATCGGGTGCCCACCATGAAGATACCTAGTGCACGCAAGGACTAGGGCCCAACTGGCGGCCTAATAGGAGACAACGCTCAAGGCCCATGAAGGGGGCCCAAAGAAGATAGAGTGCGCCTCAAGGCAGGCTAACCTTAGGTCGGTAGAACCTACCTTACCTGTAAAACCTAATTGGTAGCAATCACCCGAGACCCAGCCTCCCATATAAAGGCTGGGAGGGACACCGATCTAGGTTACGCCTTACAGCACCACCAAAACCCTAGCGAGATCGACATCTCACCGGGATCGCCATTGTAATACCTCCAAATAATCCATCTCAACAGTAGGAAGTAGGGTGTTATCCTCCGGGAGTCTGAACCTGGGGTAAATCGCCTTGCTTGTCAGCTGTTGTAAGTACCAGCACTTCCATCTTTCTCCCTCTCAATCAACCTGGGGTACTCAACCCTGGGACTTGCCGTGGCCACCCCACGTCAGCATTGTGAGTCGAAGTGCCGGTTTCAACAAACAATACCATTCTGCATTATGTGAAAGGTGCATAATCCATGCCATGCTCTATGAATACTTTCCAAATAGCATTTCCCATTGTAGTGTCATGATCGGTGTAGATAGTTCTAGGTTGTTTTCCCTTGTATGTAGCGAGAAAAGTATCAAATATCCAATATGTTGCAGCCATGGAAAAATCAAAATATTTTTAATTTTAGAGACAAATCTAAAATTACGATAATAAAGAAGGATAAAAAATACTACCTTCGATCCGATAAAAATATCGTGAGCTGTAGGTATAATATGTACGTGAATAGTTCATGTCTAACGACACTTAAATCGGATCGGAGGGAGTACCATCCATACCGAGAAGGAACGGCGAAATCGCTAACTTGCTGGAACAGACGAGCATCAACAATCGCCGTCTCAGCTAGAGCTCGGACCTAGTCTTGCTATTGTTTAGAATGGACCTCGTCTTGCTGCTGCTCGCCTAAACTAGTGTAAACTATTCCCTGCCTGCACAACGTGGGCTTTCTGGGCTGAAACTGCGCTGTTGTCTTTTGCGCTCAACTCTCCCCACATCATCTACTCACTAAAAAAAAACTCACTCCGTTTTTCAATATAAAATGTTTTAGGTGTTGCACATATTTTCTAGATACATATTAAAGTGAGTGAGCATGCGCACTAATAGATGTCTACATACATTTGGGTTGAGACTGCGGCGAAGCGGGTGCGCGAGCAGGAGAAGGAGCTTAAGGCTCAGCGTAACGATGCCGAGCGGAAACTGAAGGAGGCCAAGGACCGCGAGGATGCCACCCTCCAGGGTGAAAAGGTCCAGGTGGAGCGCCTGCTCGCGCTCGCCCATGTTGTAGGAGGTAATGCGTCCTTCTCGTTTGTTGTTTGCTTGAAGTTTGTTCTCCCAATTCAGTTGAATTGGTACTCAAGTTTTCCGGGATGCGCAGGTGCTTTTGGCGCGTCCCCTCCTACGGAGTCGACGGACGAAGATGTCCCGCTGGAGCGTGCTGTTAGTGTCTTCGACGCCATGTGTGCACATGCCAAGGATGCCTTTGTCAAGTCGATGGGTGCACTTGCTGCGGTACACAGAAGTGTCTTTCCACTACGCACGCCACCTGCCAGTGTTGATGTCTGGCCGCGGTACTTGGCCCAGAGTCCTCCACCATGGAGTACTTCACTCGCACCCAATCGGTACGCGGCTCCGAGCTTACATTCAAGATGTTGCTGGGTCACGGTGTTGCAGGTGACTTCAAGAAGGTTGTTGCGGACTTCCCTGGTACGATGCCATGAAAGGTGATGTCTGAATTGCGGACTCCAGAGACCTGCCCATCTTCCGGAGAGTATCGGCGAAGATGATGTTGATGCCGCTGCCACGTCCATGAAGACCTTGGTCATGTGGAATTGTCCTATCTGCGCTTCGAGTACCAGCGCGGCGTGGCTTGGGCGTGGTACCTGTGGAGGGTGATCCTCTCGAGAGAATGTGATGCTGGTCTCCGATCCCTTGAGGTATTCGGGTACAGCTGGTGGCATCGCGGCGGCCTGGTAGACTTGGCGGGTAATCAACTTCTGGCACCAGTTTGATGGGCGCCCCTTCTGTATCATATTCATCTGCCCTCGAGCTTGAGGGTACTGTTTCCCTGGCTGACGTGGGCATACCCTCCGGGCACCCGACCGTTGGCGTACCCGATGCAGCCCAGCACCTGGAGGCCCATGAAAGCCCAACAAACTACAACTTGAATTACAAGACAAGAACCTCATGTAAACCCTACCTGGCTCCCTTTATAAAGCCAGGCAGGGGCACCCCATAGATCAGATCCCCACGAGACCACATCTCTCATCGCCCTCGCGGCCACCATGTAATATCATCATCATCTATACAGATCAGACAAGCAGGATGTAGGTCTTTACCTCACCATGAGGGGCCGAACCTGGGTAAAACGCCTTGCTTGTCAGCCGACGGAACTACCAGCGCGCCATCTCTCTCCCCTCAATCAACCCGGGGTACACAACCCAGGGATTTGCCGAGTCCACCCCTCGTCAATTGGCGCCGTCTGTGGGAAAGAACGCGCGCTGGATTCAACGTTCCGGCGGCTCCAATCTTCATCGACAACCATGGCCAGATCGCATCTGGCAGGCATCCGTCTCGATGCATCCAAGTTCTTCAGCGGCGGCCGCCGTGCCATCGGGCAGATCGCATCTGGCTACTATGTTCGCTGGTACGGCCGGCAGCGGCCAGCGGACGCTACCTCGACTTTGATCAATCTTGATCAGCCGCTCACACTACGTCAAACGTCGCTCGAAGACGCAGCCAACGCAGAGCACGATTCCTACGGAATCCGTCCACGCGATCTGCACATGGCTCCATGCATCGATACTAATTCGATCTTCTCTCTCATTAATTATTCATCCAATTAATTATTATCTTTATTCCTAATCCATGCGTGCATGTTTTTGCCCATCGTTGGGAGGATCTGGTACAGATTGGAGCAAGTCCCAAGAAAGGAAAGAGAACGGAAATCGCTGCTGCTTTCCGTGACCATCCATGACAAAAAGCAGTGCACCTGCGTACACACATGCAAATACAAGCATGTGCATGGGACTCGACCTCCTCGCGACTCCACCGCGAAACGAGCAGGCAGCCGGCTGCGGCTGCGATACCATCGACTATGACTCGCTGGCGTCAACGCCCGCGACTCCGACAATTTCTTCATCGACAAATCAGCGAGTCGGCGACTCGTTCGGCTGCCTCGGCTTCAACTCGTCAACCACCTCGTCAACCACGGCAACAACGATCAACGTCGTCGGTGCCGACACATATAACCGGCTCCCTGGGAGGGCGAAACAAAACCTCGGGGGCTGGCGGCCTCGCTCACCTTCATCGGCTCCGCCTCCGACACTCGGGGGCTGGCGGCCTCGATTCGTCTTCATCGACTCCGCCTCCGACGCTCGGGGGCTGGCGGCCTCGCCTTCATCGACTCCGTCTCCGATACTCGAGGGCTTGCGCTTCGTCAACGACAAGTTCATTGCTGCACTCGACACACGACTCGTGTGCCTTCATCGACTCGGCACCGTCGACTCCCCTTCGCCGGCCTAATAAGGGACTCGGGGACTGAGCGTTGCCCGCGCCGCGTCGACTCCGGTCCGCCGCATCGACTGCCTCTACGGCACAACTCCGCCGCGTCGACTCCGGTCCGCCGCGTCGACTGCCTCTACGGCACAACTCCGCCGCGTCGACTCCGGTCCGCCGCGTCGACTGCCTCTACGGCACAACTCCGCCGCGTCGATTCCGGTCCGCCGCGTCGACTGCCTCTACGGCACCACTCCGCCGCGTCGACTCCGGTCCGCCGTGTCGACTGCCTCTACGGCACCACTCCGCCGCGTCGACTCCGGTCCGCCGCGTCGACTGTCTCTACGGCACAACTCCGCCGCGTCGACTCCGGTCTGCCGCGTCGACTGCCTCTACGGCACCACTCCGCCACGTCGACTCCGGTCCGCCGCGTTGACTGTCTCTACGGCACAACTCCGCCGCGTCGACTCCGGTCCGCCGCGTCGACTGCCTCTACGGCACAACTCCGCCGCGTAGACTCCGGTCCGCCACATCGACTGCCTCTACGGCACAACTCCTCAGCGTCGACTCCGGTCCGCCGCGTCGACTGTCTCTACGGCACAACTCTGCCGCGTCGACTCCGGTCCGCCGCGCACAAACAAATTCGCCTTGGCCACACCTGATGCTCTCCCAGGTGTTGCGCCGCACAGGCCACAAAGAAATTTGCCTTGGCCACACCTGATGCTCTCCCGGGTGTCGCGCCGTACAGGCCACAAACAAAAAACCTAGGCCGCACTCGAACACTCGGGGGCTGCGCCATACAGGTCCAACAAAAAACAAAAAAACCTAGGCCGCACTCGAACACTCGGGGGCTGCGCCATACAGGTCCAACAAGAAAACCTAGGCCGCACTCGAACACTCGAGGGCTGCGCCATACAGGTCCAACAAGAAAACCTAGGCCGCACTCGAACACTCGGGGCTACGCCATACAGGTCCAACAACGCAGTAGGCCGTTCGGCTGAGCAAATACTCGATATGTTTGTCGAGTCCACCAAGTAGGCCGTCAGGCTGAATGAGCACTCGAATCTCATTCGAGTTCCACAAGTAGGCCGTCAGGCTGAGCGAACACTCGAAACTCATTCGAGGTCCACAAGTAAGCCATCAGGCTGAAAACTGCAACATATAGTAAGCCCACAGGCTGAAAAAAAAGACTGTTTTATCAGTGATTCCTTAAGTTACTCCCATCGGAGGGTTTCAGAAATTTCTTTCGACTGAGAGAGGTTTTTTGAGATTAACCTCAATTACAAGCAATTCGGCTTAATCTCGGGGGCTACTCCATCGGGAGCACTGTTCGCGCTCCCGATAGACTCAGTCGAAACGTTACCGACTAAAGCCCTCAACGGCCGGAGTCGAATTTCTTTAACTATCCTTTTCAGGAACAAGACGGCGTGCCCAGGAGGAAAGAGTGCTTACCCAACGCATCGACTACGCCTACACGACATGCTGCTTTGAGTCTCTGCCCGATTCTTCGTATCGACCAGACACTCGGGGGCTCCTGACGTGGGCATACCCTCCGGGCACCCGACCGTTGGCGTACCCGATGCAGCCCAGCACCTGGAGGCCCATGAAAGCCCAACAAACTACAACTTGAAGTACAAGACAAGAACCTCATGTAAACCCTACCTGGCTCCCTTTATAAAGCCAGGCAGGGGCACCCCATAGGTCAGATCCCCACGAGACCACGTCTCTCATCGCCCTCGCGGCCACCATGTAATATCATCATCATCTATACAGATCAGACAAGCAGGATGTAGGTCTTTACCTCACCATGAGGGGCCGAACCTGGGTAAAACGCCTTGCTTGTCAGCCGACGGAACTACCAGCGCGCCATCTCTCTCCCCCTCAATCAACCCGGGGTACACAACCCAGGGATTTGCCGAGTCCACCCCTCGTCACTGGCGTAGGAGGTGCTTCCTGTCTCGACTGGTACTGGATTGCTGCTACTATGTGCGCGGTGTGAGGTCCTGCTGCGGGTGGTCCCGGGAGGGCCAACTGCGGTGCTGGTTGCGGTGCTGGGGCTAGAGTCAAGATTTTGGCAAATGCTCCGTTGTTGCGAAGCATCTTCCGACAGTCCTTCAACAGGTGAGTAGAAACTAGCTTGCCGGTTTCTTCGCTTATGAATAAATGGAACTTGCACGGTTCTTCGAGCTCCTGCTCGGGTGTAAGGTCCGTCGCGAGGTATCGCGGGGCTTGCGCCGCCACTCGCGTCTCTGGTTCCCATCGTTCATGTACTCTTCCCGACCTCGACTGCTCTGGCGATTGTTGTCACGGCTCCGGTCTTCTCGGGTGTCAGTGAATCCGGCCGCCACTAACTCGGCTGGCTCGCTTTCGTCGAAGCGGGTCTTGCGCTTGTGGCGGCGATTGTCGGGGGAATAATTATCCCGCGACTAATTCAAGCAAATCGCGACTCATTCACAGTCGCACCACTATTGGGCTTACACAAATATGGGCCGACCCAAGATCATGGCGTATTAAGAGGAAGGATCTAGAAGACCGGAGAAGATATAACTTGGGGGACACGAAGATTAGTCTCCAAGTAGGACTTCGGCTCATACTTTCCTTGGGAGAGAAGTTTCCTTGTAACCTTACGAGCCAACAGTTATTATTCTTATGATTTCAGCTCAGTCTTACACCCAACAGGATAAGGTGGTTTTCACCAAAGGCTTCGCCGCCTCCACATTAACTCAGAAGCCTCAGCAAGATTTCTTTGGCCTCAAAGGCCCGCGATACTATATCAACAAACGTCAGCGGCTCATCGCTTCTACATCAACGGCTCAATAAGCCGCTACGCTCGCGACTCATCATCAGCGAGTCGCCAAGTGCAACATCGACAAGTCAGGCAAGAACTACATACGCAAGCCCGCAAGATCATCATCAAGACAGAATCTTCCGCCTGATCCTACGAATCACCCGGAAGCTTGGGGGCTAATGTCGGGGGAATAATTATCCCACGACTTATTCAAGCAAAGCGCGACTCATTCACAGTCGCACCACTATTGGGCTTACACAAATATGGGCCGACCCAAGATCATGGCGTATTAAGAGGAAGGATCTAGAAGACCGGAGAAGATATAACTTGGGGGACACGAAGATTAGTCTCCAAGTAGGACTCCGGCTCATACTTTCCTTGGGAGAGAAGTTTCCTTGTAACCTTGCGAGCCATCGTCCTTATAAGGTGGACTCCAAGGACCTAGAACCCTAAGCTCAAAGGCTATCAAGCCCTCAAACCCTAGTTTCATACGGCGAGTACCAAGATCAGATCGCCTCCATTGTAACACCTCATATATCATATCAATACCAATCTAGGGTAGGCAGGACATAGGTCTTTACCTCACATTGAGGGGCCGAACCTGGGTAAATCTGTGTTGATCTTTGTTCCTGCGATCCCAAACTCGGAGACGATTGACTCGCGCAATCCCACACCTACGAAGTCATCCATGACATCTGACGTGACAAACCCACGACAGCGATCGCTGCCACGGTTGTTTCTGCAGCCCCAGTTGCTTGGTTCTCCTTGCTCGTCCGGGAACTCGTTGCGCACAGAGTCTTCGCCGTCCGCCCACTCGTTGGTGATCTTCATGAGCTCGACTATGGATTGTGGCCGAAGGCGACCGAAGGCCTCTCGAAGGTCGTGTCGAGTGATGCCACGGATAAATGCGTCGATTTCTCTATCCTCTGAAACGATTTCGACAGAGTTGCGCATGAGTGTCCAACGCTAGATGTATGATCGTAGTGACTCGTCTTTCCGCTGCTTGCAGGCTTGCAGTTCCGCGAATGTCGCAGGCCTTGAGTATGTTCCGAGGAAGTTCTTGACGAAGCCATCTTCAAACTGGTCCCAAGAACTGAAGGAGTTCCGGGGCATGTTCTGGAGCCAGGTGCGTGCTGACCCTACGAGCATCAGCTGGACATACCGCATGGCCGTTGTTGTGGTATCTCCTTGACAGTTGACTGTGATGATGTAATCGTCAAGCCAGAGTTTGGGATCCTACGTGCCGTCGAACTTGACTGACTCGGACGTGAGCTTCCAGCCTCGAGGTATTCTTGTGGCGTGTATGCAGTAGTTGAAGCAGGCAAGACCGCATGGCTCGTTGTCGTTGTCCAAGTAAAGTTCCTCAGTCGGGGTATTGACGGGTCGTTTGGAGCGGTTGCGGTCGACTGTTCGCTGCGTAATGACGTTGCGCAAGTCTTCCCCCTCTTGCAGGTGTCGAACGGGTCGGTCTCCGCGTGCTGCGCGTTCACGGTCGCGTCTGTCGCGATCTCCGCGTGCTTGGGGTTTTGTTGCGGGTGTGGCTTCTGGGATCAACGCCTCCTCTGCTAAGCGGAGCGCCTGGATTTGTTGCCGATGTAGAGCTGCGTGAGGGTCGCCTTCCGGAGGCTGTGTTGCCCTTAGGTATGTGGCTACTGACATAAGAGCTCCAGAGGTTGTTTTGGGGATGGGTATCCCGTCAGCGTCTTCTGTCATAAACGATGAATCGAGGTTGCGAGTGGTCGCAGCCCTCTTGGTGTCTGTCATCAGGTGAAGGCGCGGTCTGGAGCGCCTGTTGTCTTGCGTAACGGTGGGTCCTGAGGAGGAGAAGGAGTAAGCTGCTCGGCGAGCTCTTTACGTCTGGCTAGATAAACTTTCTCGCGCAACAACTTTTCGTTTTCCTTCCATACGAGGTACTGGTTGTTGGAAATATGCCCTTGAGGCAATAATAAAGAGTTATTATCATATTTCCATGTTCATGGTAATGTTTATTCTCCATGCTATAATTGTATTAACCGGAAACCTAATACATGTGTGGTTATGTAAACAACACAGAGTCCCTAGTAAGCCTCTACTAGACTAGCTAGTTGATTAATGATGGTTATGGTTTCCTAATCATGGACATGAGTTGTCAATTAATAACGAGGTCATGTCATTGGAGAATGACGTGATGGACAGACCCAACCAAGCATAGCAATATTGATTGGATCAATAAGTATATATTGACATGTCTTGTATTGTCAAGTATCCTGTTTCTTTGACCATGAGATTATGTCTATCCCGGGTACTGAGGAATACGTCTTGGGGACTTCAAACGTCACTTCGTAACTGGGTGACTATAAAGGTGTCTTACAGGTATCTCTGAAAGTACTTGTTGATTTGCATGTATCAAGACTAGGATTTGTCCCTCCGTGTGACGGAGAGATATACTCTGGGCCCACTCAGTAATGCACATTCGGTATCGCTTGCAAGCATGTGACTAAAGAGTTAGCCACATGGAATGTTGTATTATGGAACGAGTAAAGAGTACTTACTAGTAATGAGATTGAGCTAGGTATGGTGATACCGCCGATCAGATCTCGGGTAAGTAAAATATCGTGAGACAAAGGAAATGGAATACGTTGACATTGTGGTTCACACCGATAACGATCTTCGTTGAACTTGTGCGAGTCATTATGGGCATACAGGTCCCGCTAATGGTTATTGATCATAGAGGAGTCTCGATCATGTCCACTTGTTCTCGAACCCGTAGGGTCACACACTTAAAGTTCAGTAACGCTAGAGTAGCTTTGGGATAATTATAATGGTGAGACCGAAGGTTGTTCGGAGTCCCAGATAGGATCCAGGATATCACAAGGAGCTCCGGAAGAGTCCGGAGATAAAGTTTCATATATAGGAATGTGGTTTTGGGGTTCCGGAAAGGTTCAGGAATTAACCGATATTGTATCGGGGTTTTTCCTGAAATGTTCCGGTGGGTCCCATGGTGGGCCCACTATCCCGAACGTCCCACTTCCTTCCTTGAGAAGTCATGGCAGCCAAGTTCCTTCCTTGAGAAGTCATGGCAGCTAGGTTCCTTCCTGGGGAAGCCTTGGAGACGGGTTCCTTCCTGGGGAAGCCTTGGAGGCTGGTTCCTTGGTTGAGAAGCCTTGGAGGCTTAGCAACCAAGTCTCCCCGTGGGCCCGCCAGCTCCAAGCTTAGGAGGCAAGCCTCACAGTTCCTGCCCACATCCTACATAAGGAGGGTACCATTTGGGGAAAGATAAGGATTGATTCCTAAGCCGGTACACTTCCTCTTTCTCCTTTCTCTTGTGGTCTTGGCTTGGCGAAGCCCTGCCCGCGTGAGAGCTCACCGAACCACCACACCGTCGTGCTGCTGGTTTGGATCCCATCTACTTCTCCTTCAAGCTTGCTGGATCAAGAAGAGGAGACGTTGCTGAGCCGTACGTGTGTAAATCTTGGAGGCACCGCTCGTTGTGGTGCTGATCGGAGTGAACCACATCAAGGTCTACACCAAGCTGCGTTGTGACAAACGTCCAACACTCGTGTTCTTCGAGGGTATGTTGATTACCCTCCACGTTACTTGCATCTCCTTAGATAAGATCTTTGGGTGTTGCTTCCGCATGTGAGAGAAAATTTTGATTTTCTGTCGCGCATATCCCTACACTGGTATGCCATCATCTCTTCTCGGGTCGCCTCCGCAGGGGAGAAGGTGCATTCTTGGACATGTTTCATGTCCTGGACTCCCATCTCTTGAGTGATCACTAGGGTTGTTACTTTGTCTGGCATGGTGACCTCCATTGGAAATACGGGTTCCTCGCGGCGGGGGCCGCCTCCGGGGTTTCTGTTTGGAGTTGCGTCCACCATGAAAACTTGGACAGGGTAATATTGCGCGGTCGAGTTCGCGTTGCTGCAGCTGCTCTCGCCATCGAAGCTATCCTCAGAGCTGAAGATGAAGGCGACATGGTAGACGCCGCAGTCGACGCAGAGCTCGTTCGGTGAAGTGGCAGTCGATGGTGTCGCAGGTGCCGAGTCGAAGCAGATGCGATCTCCGTAGTCGACGAAGACGTAGGTCCCATGGTCGGAGCAGACGCGATCTCCACGGTCGAAGAAGGTGTGAGTCCTGTGGTCGGAGCAGATGCGATCTCTACGGTCGAAGGATGTGCGAGTCCCGTGGTCGGAGTAGATGCGATCTCCACGGTTGAAGACGCGAGCAGGTAGTTGATGCAGGCGCGATCTCTATAGTCGACGAAGATGCAGGTGATGTAGTTGAAGCAGGCGCGATCTCCGTAGTTGACGAAGATGCTGGTGATGTAGTTGAAGCAGGCGTGATCTCCGTAGTTGACGAAGATGCCGGTGCGCGGTCGGAGAGTCGAAGCGTCCCCCACTTGTTCACATGGAATCACATGCTACCGAAAGTAAGGCACATACCTCCGTAGAGATCGGCGTACACCGATCGGTGGGCCGGCGGGTGGGGGTCGAATTCGAAGGAGCCGAAGCGGATCGGCGCCGTGATTGTCGGCGTGTTGATGGTCATTGCAGATGGAGACGATGCAACCATGATTCCAGTACTCTTCTTTCCCACAGACGACGCCAGCTGACGTGGGGTGGCCATGGCAAGTCCCAGGGTCGAGTATCCCAGGTTGATTGAGAGGGAGAAAGGTTGGAGTGCTGGTAGTTACCACGGCTGACAAGTAAGGTGATTTAACCCTGGTTCAGGCTCCCGAGGATAATACCCTACTTTCAGCTTGTCTGTTATTGATGATTTGGAGGTGTTACAATGGCGATCCCGGCAAGATGTCGATCTCGCTAGGGTTTTGGTGGTGGAATATGAGCGTGCCCTAGATC
Source organism: Poa pratensis (assembly GCA_947311845.1). Taxonomy (NCBI): domain Eukaryota; kingdom Viridiplantae; phylum Streptophyta; class Magnoliopsida; order Poales; family Poaceae; genus Poa; species Poa pratensis. The sequence continues at coordinate 21,454,561 of CAMZMU010000063.1, forward strand.
GGTGGCCCTCCCAGCCTTTATATTGGAGGCCGGGTGTCGGGAGTTCGCAACCGACTAGGTTTACAGGTAAGGCAAGTCTCTACCGACCTATACTACACCTTCCTTGGGGCACACTATGTCTTCTTTGGGCCCCCTTCGTGGGCCTTGAATGTCGTCTTCTTGTAGGCCGTCCGTCGGGCCCTAGTCCTTGCGTGCACCAGTTATTTTCATGGTGGGGCACCCAATAGGTAGGCCCACGTCAACATGTGTATGTGGATAAATACTAAAACATCTTATATTAAAAAATAGAGGGAGTAGCACTTTGATCTAGCTACAAACTGAGAGGAAAATTTTGGTATCGTCGTTTCCAAATATTTTCCAGTGAAGTCCGTTTTGATTTTTTAAGAAAAACCAGCATATTTAAACCAAAGATAGAACGGAAAATCTAATTGTAAGGCGCCTGCTGGGGGGGGGGCGAATCCGTACGCACGCCCACGAGCCGTTCGATCGCGATGGACGGCAGATATCGCGCCTCGTGTGGCTTTCCATCGCGCACGTCACGCACGGCCGTCTCGCGCATGTTCCCAGTCGATGACAGGTGGGCCCCACCCAGGAGATAACCATCCCCAGACATCGCTGTCGGTTTTCGAAATCTGAGCCCAGACGGCCGTCTCTCTCCTCCGAAACGGCTCTCTCCCTCTCCGCTCTCCTCTGCTCCTCGTCCGCCGGTGGCGCCGTGCGCCGCCGATTTCCCACGGATTTCGGCCATTATTTCGCTGTCAGTTAGTGCGCCGGAGGTGAGGATCCATCTCCACCCCTTTTTTCTCACTTTGTAGCTCGGGTCGGTCGCCATTTCCACATCTTAGGGTTTGTTTTGTTTACGATTTCACCGCGATTCGCGTGATTTAAGCCTGATTCCGGCGATTCATCTGACCGCCGTCCGTGCGTCGGCGGTGAAGATCAATTTCCGCACCTTTTTGGTGGTTCGTTAGCTCGGTCAGTGACCATTTCCTTACCGTGCGGGTATTTCTGTCCGAGATTGAGGTAGAGCGGTATCGATTTCATTGCGCATGCTGGTTCCCTTGCCGATTTCGGGCGGTGTTCTTCTCTGTGAGCCTGCGCCTCGGATATCAGCATTCATTTCCATTGATTTTAGGGTTGATTGCATCGATTCCTTCGGTGACTGTCTGTGCGGGGTGAGGTTCCATCTCCGTGCGTCCTTCTTTTTTGTTTTGGTAGCTTGTGTCAGTTAGCGGTTCCATACTGTGCAGCAAACCTGTTTTCGAGCTTCTTGTAGATGCGGTTTTTGTTCTATAGGCATGGTGGATTGGTGGTTTCCCTGTCTATTTTCATGGCCGTGTTCTTCTATGTGAGCTATTTTTGTCTGTCAAGTTAGTTCTGTATCTGGTGGTGGATTTTGGCATTTTTCACTCACATGTGTGCATACATGAATGGACAATTGTAGCTCGGTATCTGTCGTGGGTTCCTTTTTTTTGTTTGTTGCGCCCAATTTATCTTAGGAGGAGTGTATGGCTATATGATATGTGCATTTTTGTCATGACAGAGGCAATTGGCCATGTAGCCCATTGCTCAATCTTACACTAAGTGATCTACTTGATTTTTTGTACTTCTAGGCGTTGCAATGGGGAGGAAGCGGAAGGCCGCTGATGCCCCTAGATACCATGGTGAAGAAGGTGATAAGAAAGGGCAGAAGCGGAACAGGGCATCGCCTCGTGGGATTTGCAGTCTGTATGAACACTTGTCAGATCATCAGATAAAGGTTGTGGGTGAAATGGAGTTCGATAGCATGCTTGATATTAAGTGTCCAGTTCTGCATAATGGACTCATCAGCTGGTTTGCTGGGACATATGACAAGCATAGTCGCGAATTTGTTATACCTGGCCGCGGAAGGATCCCGCTGAATGATCATTCAGTTTTCCACACACTCGGACTGCCCATTGGAGATATTCCTGTTTTGTATGGTATTGATAGGGATATTGAGGCTCTGATTGGTCCCACCCTTTTTCCTGATCATGGCAATACGCCTAAAGTAACTCGAGTGTTCGAGATCTTGAAGGGTATGACAAATTATGATGACGGCTTTAAGCAGACCTTTTTGATGTACATTATGTGCGCTATCCTACGCCCCACCACGTGTTTTAAAGTCAGCAGCAGGTGTTATCCTGCCATGGTGAGTGTGTTTGTGCACGTATTTTTCTTTACGTGGGTTATTTCTTCGGTTTGTGCATGGTAACTTATATTCTTTGCATGTGATAACTTTAATTTATCTCATCCCTAGACATGACAATAGTTCTGTATGTCTTTCTCAGGCCAACATTAAAAATGTGCGCAAGATGAATTTCTGTAAGTTTGTGGCAGACCAACTGCATGAAGAGCTTTCTGTTGGAAAGTTCAATAGAGCGTGTTTATTTCTCATGCTGGTACGTTTCTTTGTCTTGTGCTGACTGCAGGTTGTTTTTCTTTACTGTTTTTGTATACATGGCCTCCTTTTTCTCACTATTTGTTTTCTGTAGCTCTTGTACGTGGACTCTATTGATTTAAGCGCTCTGAACCTCAGTCTTCCAGAGGGCGGTTTGCTGCAAACATATGGTCTAAAGAAGACATTGATAAAGTTTTGGCGGCTGATTTGCAACCTGATGGAAAATCATATGGCAAGCTTCAGGTACTTGTGTGCTTGGATAGATTGTGTGCTTTTTTGTTGTATGCTGAAAACATTATGGGTAACTTTATTCTTTTTCTCCTGGTAACTAATGTTGGTTAGACATGTGTAACTTAAGTATTTTTTTTAGCGATATTCGACTTGTTAAGCTTGTGTAATTTTAGCTTTTTTCCTCTGGTAACTAATAGTTGCATGCATTGGTAACTTTAGCCTTTTGCCCATGATAACTACTGGTGGCAGGTATATGTAACCTATATTTTTTCTAATGATGGAAAAATATGGGTAACTTTAGCTTTTTGCCCCTGGTAACTAATGGTGTAAGGCATATGTAACTTAAGTTTTTTTAGTGATATTTTTACTTGCTAACTTCAAGCATGGTTAACTATAGTTATTATTTGTCCTGGTAACTAATAGTTGGAGGCATGTGTAACTTTAGGTAATCGACCATGGTAACTAATTCTTGCAGGCATTATCAATGGATAACTTGTCTTCTTTTTGCTTGATAAGTTGTATGCTTTTTGCTGGATTTCGTTTTAATCATTTTTTATGTGGAGTAACTTTGCATTCTTTTATAAATTCGTAATATCTTTTTTTGTGTTGTTGATTACACAGCTTAAGCCTTGTTTCGGTTTCAATTACTCGCTTTTTGGTGGAGTTAGCTGGTTTGATAGATGGGTTGACACATGCTCTCATCCAAGCTGCTCACTTGAGGTACATAAATAATTGTGCTTTAGTTCGAATTTCTTATGAACAACACATCTATAAGATGGGTTGACACATGTTTATAATTTATGTGTTCTTGTTTTTGGTTTGTTTTCAGCAAAAAAGGAAGTTGCTAGTTTAATGGGCACTATGGTTGGGAGGTGGACCCAAATGCTACCATCTACTTCAGCTACAATGGCTCATGAGTTTGGTTCTTTTACAGACAACTTAGTCGGCTCCAAGACCACCCCAACTCGGCCGCTACGTAGGCGAGCACGATCATCTGGATCTCCAGGTGCAAGTAAAGTCCCGGCATCGGCTGGTTCAGAACGCAGTCAACCGACAGATGAACACTACCGTGGCGCGGATGAGTCAGGTAGGGATGGTCACAGTTCTCGTAGGGTACTGCGTTCGGCGGCAGTTGCAGGTTCAAGCAGGGGTGTTTTCTCTGGTGGTACAGATTATATTGACCCCTGTGTTTCCGCTGACCAGGTGGATGTTGATGATATAGCTCTGATTGTGACACCACTTTTTCTGCTGACGACATGGATATTGAGGATAAGAGCTCTGATGGTGATTTTGGTGATGATGATAGCAGTCCTGATGGGGATTATGTCCTTGCTGCTAGGAACAAAACAAGAGACTCTCAGGAAGATAACACTGTCCACCCCGACCATGCACTTGGGGACTCAACTTCATCACCGCCCGTTGAAGAATTTCCTCCGCATAGCCCCATTATTGTTGGTGCAAACGCTGACGCGGGTGACACTGCCATCCCCCAAGGCAATGCAAGTTTGAGTTACATCCTCATCACTCCTGATGGTAATGTTGCTTCTGACCATTCATCGATCCCAGAAGCTAGTGCACCTGCAGATGAGACTGCCACACCCCAAGGCAATGAATTTTTGGACGACTTCCTGAAGCGAGCGCACGTGCAGATGAGGTCAGCAGCCATGTTGATGGAATGGATATGACTGTGATGATCGTAGCTGATCCGCAGGAAGGCATTGGTTCGGCTGTTGATGCTTCTATTGTTGATGCTCACACTCTACATGATACGGGAATTGAACCGGTCAAAAGGAGGAGATTGCAAACTATGGGGCATGTGCACACTTCTATTATTATAGATGTTGTTGCTTCTGAGCTTCTTAAGGTGGGAGTTGACCTTCGTGCATAGACTGATGTTTCTTCAACGTCCACCAAGCACAATGATCTGCCAGCTCCGAAGAAGATGACACCTAGGACGTACAATTATTGTCATTTTTTTTGGTGTGCATGGCATGAAGTTGTTATATTTTAGTGATATTTTTTTAGTTCTGATGGTTGGTTTACTTTAGTTCTGTTGCATGGATAACTTATGTTGTGTACCATGGATAACTATACCACATTGGCATTGATAAGTTATAATTTTTTGGTCACATACGCTGATTTTTTTTGTTCTTTATTACACAGGAAGCAAGTCCCTAAATCTGTTGCTCAAGCTACGCGGTCATCACCTCACTGTTTGGCTAAAAAAGACCTGCGGGGGCTGTGAGTACTTCTGCTATTTGTTCATCAGATCCTGATATTGGTGTTGTCAGAGAACTAGATGTTGCTCGTAAGGTTGTTACCGCAACATACAAGAGGTACAGTCGTAACCTTTGTTTTTTGCTTTTTTACTTTTTAGTCATGCTAGGGGTTTTTACTGGTGGATAAATTTAGTTAATGTGGGTTGATTACTTTTTCTTATTTTGCACTGATAATTTGTTATTTTGTATGTGTGTATAACCTGTATAAGTTATCCTATTATTCCCGTAACATTCAATCCCTCTTTTCTATGTCACATGGGTCCATAACTTTAGGTTTCATGCATGTATAACTTATGTGTTGTATCATGGGTAACTATAGCCCATTACCATTGATAAGATTTTTTTTTCTTGTCTGGGAAACCCTTTTTTTTAGGTCCTGAATATTGATTACTTTTTGTATGATTCTTCATGGTTACTTTAGACCACAAACGCTGATTGTTGTTTTATGTTTTTGCAGGAAGAAAGGATTGAAAGATGCGGCTAAACCTACGAGGACATCACCTTGCCTTTTGGCCAAACAGAAACCAGCAGGGGCTGCGAAAACTTCTGTTATTGATGTGGATGTTTGTTCACCACGTCCTGATCCAGACGTCGTTGAAGAAGCGGACGCTGCAGATAAAGGAATTTCCGGGGGGGTGGGTGCAATTCCCGATAACACCTATACTGCAGCTTCTTCTGTGTCAAGTCCAGTGGCAAACATTGTTAGCGAGTCTGCTGCAACAGATAGCTTGGATATGGATTCTGCTCATGTATTGCTAGCGTCCAACATAGCTTCGGCCACTACAATTGTTCTGAGTGACACGCCATTCTTGGCTCCTGACCAGGGTGTTTCATCTCGCATATCTACAGTACATGTGGATGCAATTCATGTTTCCAGTGTAGTCGCTGGATCATCTGTCGGAGTTGAAGGATTTGCAGTTTCTAATGACTCAGCTCCGCATGCCCCTTTGCATGCAGTTAAGGCTGTTGGTGCTTCTGGGTCGATTACTTGTACACTCAGTGTTGCGGCGCCTATTTTTTCTGATGCTGTTCGCACATCTGCATCCAAGACAAGCGACACCATTCTCCATGATGTGCATGTTCCAGAAGCTCAAGCAACCCATACAGGCGTGACACCTCCGAGCAATGTCTATGGACCATGTGGACCGTCAACAATGATCAATGTTCCTGCAGCTATTACGACTCCTGCCCCCTTTGTCAATTTGAAAGTCATTCAAGAAGTATCTGATACGTGGCAGAAGAAGATCGATGAAGTAGCTGCAAAGAATGATGGTTTCTTTCCTGCGAGTATGCTGTTCGGCCCTTTTATTGAACCTGGTTGTAAATCTGGTAGTCATTTTGACTCCCCAGGTAATCCTCCTCATCATGCTCCTTGATACGTCTCAAACGTATCTATAATTTCTGATGTTCCATGTTGATATTATACCAATTGTTACATATTTTATATACACTTCATAGCATTTTTATGCATTTTCTGGGACTAACCTATTAACAAGATGCCACAGTGCCAGTTCCTGTTTTCTGCTGTTTTTGTATTCCAGAAAAGCTAGTCTGGAAATATTCTCGGAATTGGACGAAACTTGGACAGGACCTCCTATTTTTCCAACACGTACACGGAGTCCAAAGGAGAGACACAGGGGGGCTGCGAGCCAGCCACACCATAGGGCGGCGCGGCCCCACCCTCTGCCGCGCCGTGGGGTGGTGTGGGCCCCACGGGCATCTCCAGCCGCCGCCCTTTCGCCTATATAATCTTCCCGACGCGAAAACCCTAAAAGAATCGACGATTTCTCCAGAAGAGTTCCGTAGCTTCGCCGCCACCAAAAACCCTAATTCGGGGGACAGAAGTCTCTGTTTCGGCACCTTGCCGGGACGGGGAATTGCCCCCGGAGCCATGTCCATCGACGCCACCGCCATCTTCATCGCCGTTGCTGCCTCCCATGATGAGGAGGGAGTAGTTCTTCATGGGGCTGAGGGCTCATGCCGGTAGCTATGTGGTTTATCTCTCTCTCCCATGGTGTGATCTTTATGTGATCATGAGCTTTGTAATCTAGTTGAATCCATAGATGTTACTCTTCATTATCTTATATGCTACTTGAGTGGTTTTATTAATGTAAACTCCGGAGTCACCTTTGTCCCACGGTGCGAAGTTGACAGTGTGCGCACCGTGTGTGGCTCTTAGGCTAAAGATTACAGGAATACTTATCATGAGTTATTATTTGTGTTGGATGTCTCTATGAAATTGTGGTGTTTGTCTAGTACTATTTAGGGCGCTCAAGTTGACAGTGTGGGGTTCCCTAGATGTGGAATGCGACTTTAAGGTGTGCTTTTATAGCCCTACGCAGTGGATTGGTGTTCGTTATCCAACGAGAGAATAATTCAGAGTAGCATAGTGAAGAGGAAATATCTATGTATTCAATTATATTATTATTGTTGAGAGTGTCCACTAGTGAAAGTATGATCCCTAGGCCTTGTTTCTAAGCATTGAAACACCGTTTACAACCAGTTCTGCTACATGTTTGCTTGCTGCCATTTTTATTTCAGATTGCAATTACCACTTATAATCATCCATATCACTTGTATTTTAATATCTCTTCGCCGAACTAGTGCACCTATACATCTGACAAGTGTATTAGGTGTGTTGGGGACACAAGAGACTTCTTGTATCTTAATTGCAGGGTTGCTTGAGAGGGATATCTTTGACCTCTACCTCCCTGAGTTCGATAAACCTTGGGTGATTCACTTAAGGGAAACTTGCTGCTGTTCTACAAACCTCTGCACTTGGAGGCCCAACACTGTCTACAAGAATAGAAGCGTGCGTAGACATCAAGCTATTTTCTGGCGCCGTTGCCGGGGAGGTAAGGTAAAAGGTACTCACATCCTCCGTCTACTAAGCTATTTTCTAGCACTGTTGCCGGCGTGTGAGTGCTCGAAGGTATTTCCTTTAGATCTGCAGTTATATCTTTTTGTTTCTTGTTTTTATTTCACTAGTTAGGCTTAATGGAAAACAACAAAAAAAGAGAGCTTATGAAATTTATCTTGAGTTAGGACATGAGTGTTTGAAGAGAAAATTAAAAAACCTATGGAAAATTATTTGCATGATGGTAGCAATGTTATTACTATAAATTCTTTGAACACCATTATTGCTAATGCTATGGAAGAATTTAAGCTTGGGGAGGTCGGTTTTGATGAAAATGATCTTTTTAGTTCCCCGGTTTTGGAGGAGAAAATTTGCTTTGATGATACTTTGCCTCCAATATATGATGTTTATAATGATTGTGATATTTTCACTCCACCTACTATTGAGGATATAGTTTATGTTGATTATGATATGCCTCCTATATATGATGTTTACAATGATGAATATGATATTTTCAGTCCATCTACTATTGAGGATAAAATTCATTATGATTATTCTATGCCTCCAATTTATGATGATTACAATGATGGATGTGATACTTTTACTCCCACTATTACTAATGAAACTGTTTATGCTTATGTGGAGAGTAATGATACTTATATGCATGTGGATCATGATAAGAATGCTTTATGTGATAGCTATATTGTTGAGTTTATTCATGATGCCACTGAAAATTATTTTGAGAGAGGAAAGTATGGTTATAGAAATCTTCATGTTACTAAATTTCTTCTCTTTATGATGAAGGTTTTGAGCTTTCTCTTGATTTGCTGGGTACTTTAAGACCTACTGGTCCTTATGAGAGAGGGAGACACGGTTTCATATATCTCAATAATATTAAGTCTTCTCTCTTTATGTTGAAATTTTGAAGTTGCACTTGTTTTGCCTTCCTATGCTAGTCACTTTGTGCTTCATTGATTTTTTCTTACAAGATCCTTGCATAGGAAGAGTGTTAGATTAAACATGTTTTATATTGCTTCTTGATGCTCTCTTTATGTTCAACTCTTATCTTATGTGAGCATCATTAAAATATCTGCCTAGCTAAAAGGCTTTAAAGAAAAGCGCTTGTGGGAGACAACCCATTGTTTTATTTCTGCAATTTTTTTTTTTTGAGTCAAGGAGTTGTTTACTTCTGTAACAATTCCTTTGTATCTTTATTTTATCGCATTGTTGTGCCAAGTGGCCTCTAATAGGAAGATGATGCTAGATTTGGATTTCTGCGCAGGAACAGATTTCTGCTGTTCACCGTTTTACTTCTGTAAAATCACAGAAAAATTATTTAAATCTGCAAATTTTTGTGCGTGATCCTCAGATATGTACGCATCTTTCGTTAGTTTTGCGTTTTTCGATCTGAGCAACGTAAGTGCCTCGAAAAAATTCGTCTTTACGGACTGTTCTGTTTAGACAGATTTGTCTTTTATTTTTCGCATTCTCTCTTTTACTAGTGTTGAGTGGAATTCTTTTTTAGGGTGAAGAGCTTCACATAACATCAGTGGCAGTAGTTAATGTTAAAAGTAACGGTCATGTTTGTGTCCTTATAGAACATGTGAGTTTTTGATTGTGCACTAACTCTAATGAGAATTACTCTGAGTTTGGTGTGGCGGAAGTTTTCAAGGGTCAAGAGAGAAGGATGATATAATGTGATCAAGAAGAGTGAAGAGCTTAAGCTTGGGGATGCTCCCATGGATCACCCCAGCATATTTCAAGAAGACTCAAGCGTCTAAGCTTGGGGATGCCCAAGGCATCCCCTTCTTCATCAGCAACTTATCAGGTCATCTCTAGTGAAACTATATTTTAATTCTTTCACATCATATGTGCTTTACTTGGAGCGTCTGTGTGCTTTTATTTTCAGTATTTTATTTTTATTATGGTCAACTTGATTGGACCCTAGCATTCTTGATTGGGAGAGAGACACGCTCCGCTTTTTCATATGAATACTCCTATTCTTCACTTATACTTGTTGAGTATTCTTATCTAGCTATTGCTATGCTTTTAGCTCCTTTTTGCATGCATCTCTTATTCAGAGCTGTTAGTTCTTTTAAAAAAGTACTCTCTTGCTTCACTTATAATTGTTTGGAGAGTTTATGTTGAAATAAGTTGATTGGTGTTTGGTTGGAACAGAAAATGTTGCATGTGGTAGATGGTATAATGGAAAAAGCTTACATATTCTTGTAGATCACTGTATTGGATAATTTGATACTTGTCAATTGTTTTGAGTTATCAAGTAGTTCATGTTTAAGCTTTTGTATCATGTAGTTAAAACCTATTAATGAAGAACTACCGTAAAGCTCGTTGAAATTTGGTTTGCATGATTGGTATCTCTAAGGTCTAGATATTTTCTAGTAAAAGGGTTTGGTTAACAAGGAAGACAGTGTAGAGTCTTATAATGCTTGCAATATGTTTTCATATAAGTCTTGTTGTCGGTTGATATCCTGTGTTTGCTTCAAATAACCTTGCTAGCCTAAACTCTGTACTGAGAGGGAATGCTTCTCGTGCATCCAAAACCTTGAGCCAAAATCCATGCCATTTGTGTCCACCATAACTACCTATATGTGGTATTTCCTTGCCACTCCAAGTAAATTTTTCATGTGCTACCTTTAAACTATTCAAAAACTATTACTCCTTTTTGTGTCAATGTTTACCAAGCTCATGAGGACGGGGTGGATGTCTTTATGTCAACTATCAAACAGACTTTACCACCGGACTAGCGGCATATACATCCGCTTATCCATTAATTTTGCAAAAAGAGCTGGCAAATGGGGTGCCCAGTCCCAATTAATTACAACTTTAACCGCTTAATTCTCTTCACATTTTTGCCCTGATTTATCAGTCAAGCAATGACAAACAGTGAAATATCTGCATGTGTAAACAAAAGAGAAGAGGGATGATCTGCCTTGCTGGTAGAAATAACGTCCTTCATGGGAGCCGCTCTTAAAAGTCTGGTTGGCAGGGGTCATATTGTACTTTCCATTTTCTGATTCGTTGACAATTAACAAACACCTCCCAAAACTTATTTTTACTCTCTATATGATTTCAAAAACTTAAAAAGCTCTAGCACATGATTTAATCCCTGCTTCCCTCTGCGAAGGGCCTTTCTTTTACTTTTATGTTGAGTCAGTTTCCTACTTCTTTCTATCTCATAAGCAAACACTAGTGTCAACTTTGGTGCAACAATTTTTATATGCTTGTATATTGCACTTATCATATTGCTTTGTGTTGACAAATATCCATGAGATATATATGTTGAAGAGAGCCGTTTTGCTACCCGCATGGGTAGCTACACACCCATGCGTTATACGGAGATGCAAGCCGTATGTATCCGTCTTAGCTTGTTTTCCTAGTAAAACACGGATATTTGGTGTACAAAACTGGTTTCGGAATTTTCAAAAAAATATTTTTTGGTCGTCATTTTTAGCTTTTTTTCATAGTTGACTTTTTTGTTGACTTTTGGGTCAAACTTTACTAAAAAAATCACAGCGGATGGAAAAAAATTCGAAAAAAATTCAAAATACTTTTTAATAATTCTATCAACTCTACTAGTGACATCCCCCTTGTCTACTTGAGTAAACTCATTTTACCGTTTCATATACGTTTCGGTCAAACTTAGGGTGTGTAGCTACCCATGGGGGTAGCAGGCTTCATTTGATATGTTGAAAGTTGAAAGCAATTGCTGAAGCTTAAATCTTCCTTTGTGTTGGTTAAATACCTTTTACTTAGAATCTATTGCTTTATGAGTTAACTCTTATGCAAAACTCTTTGATGCTTGTCTCGAAAGTACTATTCATAAAAAGTTTTTGCTTATATGATTCAGTTGTTTGCTCATTATCTACTTGCTAGCAAACTATAGACCATTGACCTGGATCACTTCATTCATAACATGTGCTTTACAATACTATTTGATCAAGATTATGTTGGTAGCATGTCATCTCAGAAATTATTTTGTTTTTATCGTTTTACCTACTCGAGGACGAGTAGAACTAAGCTTGGGGATGCTTGATACGTCTCAAACGTATCTATAATTTCTGATGTTCCATGTTGATATTATACCAATTGTTACATGTTTTATATACACTTCATAGCATTTTTATGCATTTTCTGGGACTAACCTATTAACAAGATGTCATAGTGCCCGTTCCTGTTTTCTGCTGTTTTTGTATTCCAGAAAAGCTAGTCTGAAAATATTCTCAGAATTGGACGAAACTTGGACAGGACCTCCTATTTTTCCAACACGTACACGGAGTCCAAAGGAGAGACGGAGGGGTCCGGGAGCCAGCCACACCATAGGGCGGGGCGGCCCCACCCTCTGCCGCGCCGTGGGGTGGTGTGGGCCCCACGGGCATCTCCAGCCGCCGCCTTTTCGCCTATATAATCTTCCCGACGCGAAAACCCTAAAAGAATCGACGATTTCTTCAGAAGAGTTCCGTAGCTCCGCCGCCACCAAAAACCCTAATTCGGGGGACAGAAGTCTCTGTTTCGGCACCTTGCTGGGACGGGGAATTGCCCCCGAAGCCATCTCCATCGACGCCACCGCCATCTTCATCGGCGTTGCTGCCTCCCATGATGAGGAGGGAGTAGTTCTTCATCGGGGCTGAGGGCTCATGCCGGTAGCTCCTGTGGTTTATCTCTCTCTCCCATGGTGTGATCTTTATGTGATCATGAGCTTTGTAATCTAGTTGAATCCATAGATGTTACTCTTCATTATCTTATATGCTACTTGAGTGGTTTTATTAATGTAAACTCCGGAGTCACCTTTGTCCCACGGTGCGAAGTTGACAGTGTGCGCACCGTGTGTGGCCCTTAGGCTAAAGATTATAGGAATACTTATCATGAGTTATTATTTGTGTTGGATGTCTCTATGAATTTGTGGTGTTTGTCTAGTACTATTTTAGGGCGCTCAAGTTGACAGTGTGGGGTTCCCTAGATGTGGAATGCGACTTTAAGGTGTGCTTTTATAGCCCTACGCAGTGGATTGGTGTTCGTTATCCAACGAGAGAATAATTCAAAGTAGCATAGTGAAGAGGAAATATCTATGTATTCAATTATATTATTATTGTTGAGAGTGTCCACTAGTGAAAGTATGATCCCTAGGCCTTGTTTCTAAGCATTGAAACACCGTTTACAACCAGTTCTGCTACATGTTTGCTTGCTGCCATTTTTATTTCAGATTGCAATTACCACTTATAATCATCCATATCACTTGTATTTTAATATCTCTTCGCCGAACTAGTGCACCTATACATCTGACAGGTGTATTAGGTGTGTTGGGGACACAAGAGACTTCTTGTATCTTAATTGCAGGGTTGCTTGAGAGGGATATCTTTGACCTCTATCTCCCTGAGTTCGATAAACCTTGGGTGATTCACTTAAGGGAAACTTGCTGCTGTTCTACAAACCTCTGCACTTGGAGGCCCAACACTGTCTACAAGAACAGAAGCGTGCGTAGAGATCACTCCTGAAGCCGAAGCATGTGAAAATGTGGGTTTCGCGGCTGCCAGTGTCCCTGGATCTTCTAGAACAGGGCATATTCCAGAAGCAGGCGCTAGTTTGCCGACCGATGCACCTTCTGTCGCTTGTTCTAGCATTATCCGTATTGTGGAACCTAATGATGCGCTCCCTCTATCGTTTGCGATGCCAACTTCCAGTGGTAAGTTTTCTAAAATGTTCAGTTAGCAATTATGCATGATGTAGTATAATGGTAACTTCTATGTATTTTTTTGGCTGATAGTTATCCATTGATATTTTTGTCTGCTAACTTCTATGTAAATTAATTTGTTTTTGTTGTGAACAATGCCTGGTAATTTATTTGCACACTGATTTGGTAACTTTATGCTTTTTGCCTGGGTAAATTCATTGCTAGCTGACTGGTAACTTTTTTTTCACCTAGTATTTTTATTGTATCAGACTGGTAACTTATATGTTTATTTGCATGGTAACTTTCTCTTTTTTTTGTAGCATGTGCTTGTTTTTATTTTTTGGGTTTCTTGTTTTATGGGGGCACTAGTTTATTGTGCAGATTTTTAACCGAGGGAATGTTATCCTTACGTCCACCTCACACGGAGCGGCAGATTTTGGCAACGATTGTGGCAAAGGCTCGAAATAACTTATATGGTTTCATGAAGTATATGAAGATTTGAAGATCAGTATGGGGAGGGGAATTTTTTGGGGTTGTGGCTGGGGCTGTATCGTTGTATGGTTTCAGAATGTTTTAAGTAATGTTTAGTCAATGCTTTTGCAAGACGACATTTCCTATTACTATGTATAACACTTAATGGATCATCTCGTATCTATCATTATGTCTTTTGTTGTAATAACGTGCATCCCTTTCCTTCTTTTATTCTTTTTGATTGATGTTCGGTTGTGTGATGTTTGTTGTATATTTCAGTTATGAGTTGTATCTGCTTTGGTTGTGCAAATTTTTTTGGTGATTAACATGTGGTATTTTTTGAATTCCATGTGGGGCCCGCCTTTTTTCCTTCTATTTTCATTCCCTTTTTCTTCTTTCCCTTTTCTCCTTTTTTTGTAGCTCAAACTGAAACAGTAGCTCGTGATAAAGTTAAATCGCGTGCGAAGGATGGATCTGGCGTAATTTCACTTGATGATTTGTTGGATGAGAAGATGGCAGTTCAAAAGTCTTGCAGTTCAAGTAAAACAGTTCCTGTGGGTAAATACAGTGGGTCTGAAGGTAATAAGGTCATACTGCTTTTTTTGTACACATGTGTAGCATGATTAACCCTTCACCTTCATTTTTATGTAGATGTGCAAGTTTTTTGCACTCCAGCCATGGCTGCTCCACCTTGCATTATTGATGTTCCTAGCAGTACTCCAAAGTCCAGGATTCGTATGGAGAGAGTTGTTCAACCTTCCCAGTACCTACTGCCTCCTTATGTAACTATCAGAAGCACTGCTCATCAAGACGCCTTGTATTGGAAGCTTATTATACACACCAGATCTTCCAAAGTGTCGAGGCTTAAAGAGTATGTAACTATATAATGCTTTCTGGTGTGGTAACCCTTGTTTTTATTTTGTGGTGGCAACTTTATTCTTTTGTTGTTGGTAACTATAATTGTTTATGTTTGTGTAACTACAGTGCTTTCTGATTGGTAACAAAATCGTTCCTACTTTTTTCTCTTATGTGTATTGTTTTGTTCTTCATGCCTTTTACTGCTGTGGTAAATTTATCTCAATATATGTTTTTCTGACATTTTATTTTTCTCTGTTTGCAACACTATAATTTTGGAAATTGGTCCTATGTGGGTGTCAGCGGGTGAGCTTGCTGATAGCATGAAACCTAATGGTGAGCTATAAACACTGTTGTTGAAATCGGAGTATATGTCCTACAGCAATCTTGTGGCGACAGCAACAAGGTCATATTCCCCTGGATTGTGTCATCCTATCTGCTTGATCACAAATTTCAATCAAACGTTTTAAAGAAGCACTTCCGGAAAGATGACAAGTACAAACTTAGCCACAAAAACTTGGTACGTTCTTGTTCGTTCATTTTTTTGGATTTTCCACAAAAACTTTTGGTGTGCTTCGTTTTGCATTTATTTTTGTGGCTTATACTTGATCAATCATTTTTTTCCCCGCTAGCTTTGTTTCCCTGTACTTTAGAAGCTTGGAACATCTACTAAGGCCGTGTCACATTGGTATATGCTGTCGTTGAATCTGGCTGCAAAAAGGTTTGAGATCCTTGATTCCTAACCACTAGTTAATTTTCATCGCTTTTTTGTCTTCTTTCCTACAGATTTGATTGTGGGTTCTTCACTCTTAAGTTCCTTGAATTGTGCGATGGACGTGTTTCGCCTGCCATATCATTTGATCAGATCCCAGAATTAAGGAAGGTGCTGGCAGTAAGGTGGTTGGAGCATGGAGAAAATAAGCTTAAAGAATGGAGGAATCTTCTTGACAAATATGTGTTTTGAGGTATTGCATACTTACCCCTTGTTTTTTCACCATTCGTGGTCCAGATGATGATGGAATGATCGATCATGCTACCAGGTTGATGGATGCGATCAAAAGAAAGTTCCTTGTTAATTACAAAGATTCTAGAAAACAGATTCAAGATTATGAGTTGGTGTACATTCCTGCACCAAAGCAAGATAATGAGTAAGTTTTTTATTCATCTGTCATCTAATAATTTTCTCACAGCTCCTATTTTTTTGATGTGGCATTATCTGTTGGGATGGTGTAACTTTACTTTTAATCTCATGATCACTTTACTTACATCTACATGGTAACTTTATTTAGAAAATCATGTGAAAAACCACATGGTAATTTTGTCTGATAACTTTAGTTTGAACCAGATGGTAAATTCAGTATAAGCTGTCTGGTAACTTTACTTATTAGCCATTACATTTTTCATCCTGAGTCTGTCTGATATTTTTAGCAAAACCACATGGTAAAGTTAGTTAGAACCAAATGGTAAATTCAGTATAAGCTGCCTGGTAACTTTACATATCAGTCAGGACATTTTTCCATTCTGAGTCTGATATTTTTAGCAAAACCACATGGTAAAGTTAGTTAGAACAAACTGGTAACTTAATTGTCAGTAGATGGTAAATTCACTGTAAGGGGGAAATACATGTCTGCATAATAAACTAGATAGAACCATGACCACATCATATAGTCTTAACATAAATATTCTTAGGCTATACATTAGCCGATACTACCAAAATTTGTGCATCTCATTTTCTTCTAGGGATGGAAGCATCTTTCTGATCCCTACAGTAGCATATTTTCATGCTTGTAGCAAGATATATGCGTGGAGTTCTTCATACGATGTTCATTGCTTGTAGCCCCAACTTTTTTAGTCTGTCCGGGCATCTGCGAAGGTCGTGGTGTACACTCTTGCAGCCGCTGCATTTTCTTGACTTTTTTGGTGCAATATCTAGCGGATTTTGGTTTCCTGTCTCACATGGCCTTCCTTTGGTCTTAGACCTGGGTGGGTTTCCTATTTTCTTCCTAGTCGACAAGTTAGTTGCGGAAGCGCTTGATGCGGGAACCTCCGCTGCGTTGTTGGCTGAATGATGGGCAGTTGCCTTTTTGTGCGCTTGATGCGGGCACATCCGCCGCGGTGTTGCCTACATGTTGGGCAGGTGCGTTGGGTGCGGTATATGACGGCATAGTTGAGGCTGCAGCTGCTGCATCTTTTGCCTTCTTCTCCTCTCTTTTCAGCCACATTCTAATGTCTTCTTTCATGTTTCGCATGTGTGTCTTAACTATGCATATTGTATCGTTAGCCTTGCACGCCACCTTTGCAACCTTTCTGAAGTCGTCCCTCATCGACGCCATTGCCATCATGCTTCGGTCATCTGCTGACATCCCTTGGCGTGGAGCGGACTTTTGGGCATCAGTGTCCGGGTCACCTAGGGCAGCTTCAGCATCCCAACCCCATCGTTTTAGGATGTACTTGTCTGGTATTTGACGCACGTTTAGGAATGTCATCACCTTTAGCACGTGGCAGCATAGTATGCCGTCACGCTCAAACTTACAACAGTTGCACGAGAAAACGCCCGCTTCAAGGTTAGCAATCACCGAGTAGTTTCGGTAGCCATAGTGCGGAACAGGAGCATCTACTATGCTTAGGTCATGCAGGTACCCTCCTACGTACTGACAGTAGTATGACATAGTCTCACGGAATTCTGATTGGAACCGGTTGAAAATGCCACTTGTGTATGCTTTAGCCATTTGTATATCTATAGGATTGCGAGGAGACGACATATCTGGTTCTGTCAGAGCTGTGTCTGCCTGCTGTAGGAAATCCACAATAGAGTTCTTTGGGCTCACATATCTTTTCAGTAATGCGTTGAATCCCTCGCTTCTTGCTGTGGTCTGCACGAAGGGAAAGAAGGCGTGCATAAAGTATGCCGGAACCCAGCATCCCTATGTTTCCAAATTTCATATAGATCTGCGTTCCCACGTTCATTATGTGCTTCAAGCATTGCGTCCTAGTTATCTGTAAACTCCTGCGGTGTCAAGCTGGTGTTTATACATGCTTTAATTGCTTCATGCAGTTCAGGGTGTGCGGCCATGTATGACCCATACTTTTCTGTTAAATTCTGCACCACATGCCACCTGCAGTTTCTGTGTATTGCCTGATTGAAAACAGAGTGAATAGATGCACGCATAGCAAAGTCTTGATCTGTGATTATGCATCATGGTGCCAAGCCACCCATTGCTTCTAGGAAGGTTTGCATTAACCACACATAGCTGTCAGTGAGCTCATTGCGCAAGAATCCACAGACAAATTGCACGGATTGCCCATGGTTATTGATCCCGATGAACGGTGCACATGGCATCTTGTAGATATTTGTGAGGTAGGTTGCATCAAATGAGATGAAGTCCGCGTAGTGTTTGTATGATCGACGTGATTCACCGTCTACCCAGTACATTCTCTCAACACAGTCATCTTCATCCAGTTTGACTTTATAGAAGAAATCCTTATCTTTCTTCTCCATCTTCTTGAAGTATGCCAAACATTCCTCCATGTCATTGACCCTGTTCTTATGTCGGAATTTGGCTCCAGGTTTGCCAAATCTTTGTCGTGTACGGCACATCTCCGCGTTTCCCGTAAAATCTGGACATTAGATGCATCTGCCGGAAAGTTGGTATGTTGCATTCGTGCAGCATCTTGAGGAAGTGTTTTTAGTCTGCAGGATGTTGCGATGTGCACGTAGGAACTTAGTCAGAGATGGCTTCTTGATCAGCTGGTGGTTGTGTTCATCGGAGGATTGTACAACATGGTACCAGCCATTGAGCTTCTTGATGTACATGTGCGCCTGGCATCCAGTTCTGGGGATTGTACTCCTCTTTCTTTTCTTCACAACTGACTTTGGGTTCTGCGTGTCTTCTTTCGGAACTTGAGTTTTGCCACCTTTGGTGCAAACAAAGAACACCTTCAGATACTCTTTATTAGCATCCTTCCTTGACCAAGCAATCCGAATACTGAAACCTTTCCTCTGTGAGTACTCCAAGTAGTGATCCCTGGCAGCTTCATAAGTGTCGAAACGCATATGCAATGTTGGGGCTTGTGGTGTCGAGTTTACATCAGCTGTAGCATCATCCCACCCTTGCTGTCCTGACTCATCAGTGCCCAACGATTGTTCTTCAATTGTTTCTCCAGTCTTTGTTGTTTGCTTGCCACTTGCCGACTTGGTTTCCATGCCATCAGCCACTGACAACAATCCATCTCCACCTGCATCTGTTATGAATCATATATCAGCCTAAATTTCACATGTTTTATGTGTTCTTTTTTGCAACTTCCAATTAATAAATTTATGCGTAGAAGTTCAGTACTAAGTAGGTGATAACTTTAGTAGATTGTGGTTGGTTAATTAAGTTCACAGTAGGTGGTAACATTTCAGTCAACCACTAACCAATGGTCTAAATGTATGGGGTAAATTAGAGATGGGTAACTTGTTAACATAAGTGTCGGTGACTTAAGTTATATTATCTTGGTAACATTAGGAAGGGATGGATAATTTCATCTGTATATTGTATGGTGGTATATACCTGCATTTTCGACATCAGCATTGTTGTGTGACAAGCCATCATCAATGTCATCAGTTTCCAAGTTTATATCCATATCCATGGTTGCCCCTGTTCAAAAATAATGTCAAAACTTAAGCATGGTAACAATAGTATACTGTGGCAGGTAGCTATAGCACATAGTGGCAGGTAACTTCATGTACATCTTTAGTGACATGGATAAATATTTTCTGCATTATTTATCCCCCTGTTCGAAGTCATGTCTATAACCCTAGTATGTTAAACTATAGCACATAGTGGCAGGTAACTTTAGTGTTACTTCATTGATAACTTTACTGATTATGCATGATTAGTCATCTCAACATACAAGTGTATGTAGCCTTATGGTCGAAATCATGTTGAAACTAGATACCAGTTTCTTTTTATAATACACTGGCTGGTAACTTTAGTGCTGCTACATGTATAACTCTATTTATTCTACATCGATACATTTCTGATTTTCGCGTCTGCTATGTCACATGCAGGTTTTTCACTCATATGTCAGGAATATGAGGCATATCAGGATACAATACCATGATAGGGGAACTGAATGAACTACATGGATTCATCATAAGGAATAGGAGTTTATAGCAACCTAATTCATCAACATTCATCAATAGATACCACCGATAAGTAGCAATTTTTTCTACTTGATCACCAGATTGATTTCTTACTGATTCTGTGCACCCATATGTGCCCGTGTACCTAGACTACACCTATATTACAGATCGTGCATCTAGACTACAGATCATGCATGTGTATCCCTCCAACAATCATGTGGATTTTATCTGGTTCAGTACTGAACTAGGCAGGGAGTGTTGTGTTTGAAGCAGTCTACCTGTGTGTTGTCTCCTTGGTAGCCTTTGATTTTGTTGATCTTGCTCTCTTGTTTTTCAGTTTTTCTCTGATGCAGATCTAGCAGTCACAGCCATGTCGATGAGAGCCTCTCGAAGAAGAAGATGCAGGGGACAGAAGAGAAAGTTGTTGCCCTGGGACCGTGGGGATCGGAGAGAAGAAGAGAGAGAGAGAGAGAGAGAGAGAGAGAGAGAGAGAGAGAGAGGTGTTGCGCTGGGAGCCTGGATCGGGGGTAGGTAAGGATTTGTGTGGCTCGGTTTTCTTTCGTGCAGTACAAGTTCTCCTACTTTCTGTGTGGTCCGGATTAGCGTGCCAGATCGGGACTTTTGTCGCGTAGCGAAGCAGTTGCTATCGGTACAGCTGGGCCGCATGCTGCGCGCGCTCACACGGCAGAAGTGGTGCGTATACTTTTGCCACATAGTAGGCGTCTGCTGCATAGTCGCTCCCAAGATAGAATGAACCAAGAAACCAATGCCCGCGCCTAAATAAACCATCACGTCAAACCTGCGGGCCATGGCGACTAAGGATGCATACACTAGGGTTCGTGCTCCCGCATATGACAAGAAGGGCCTATCGGCGTCCGGTTTCTTCACGCTAGGGGCACTACTCTCGATGACCATCGTGGTTCTTCTCTACCGACTTTACCATTTCATCACGCTGAAAATCGCCTTTGGACGAAGAAAGATCCCCTTCGTCAGGTACCCACTGAAGGGGTTGGCATACTCAGCGGGCGACGTGCATGCTATTTGTGCAGTCTGCATCTCATATTTCTCCCCTGCAATCTCATCGGGATCCTCCCGTCTTGCGGGCATGTGTTCCACCACCACTGTCTTAGGGAGGAAGTAGCACTGGAGAGCCCACGCTGTCCAATGTAGAGGGCATCGCTAAAGGACATTTTGACTACATTGTATGGATACGACTAGTGTCAGAGCTTGCCAAAATTTGTTGTTGGGGCAAAAAACACAAGACTATTTAATCTAAACTCTCTAAAAAAATCTTCATGCATGTATAAATCCTGGGGGTTGGGGGCGTTGGCCTCCCCACCCCCGACATGCAGTAAGCTCTGCCACTGGATATGAGTACAATGTATGGATACGACTACTTTCGACTACCACATTTGACTACACTGTATCCATGGCCTATTGTTTACTATATGAAACATTTTTTATCCGCGATATCATTCTCAATAAATATGTGTTGATGTTTCTGCTGTTTAACTTATATTGATTTGTGTGAGAAAAACCTACTGAGCTAGTGTGTGCCAATGAATTAGTGATGCATTATCTAGTTACTTTTTTATGGAATTATCAACTAACTCACACATTATCTAGTTAAACGTTTGATTGAATACTCACTATTGATACATTGTTAGGTTATTGCTTAGTGGTGAGATAATTGGTAGGTTATTACATTTTAAGAAAAAAATATTTATTCTTTTGGAATATTATTTGGATATATTTTTATGAATATATGGATTTTCACTAATGTTCGTACGGAGAATAACTTGAGAAGTCAATGCCAACACATGAGTGTTCAGCTATATCAACACAGAACACATGTTTAGCGTGAACCAATTAGAATATTTATAGCCGTTGCAACACATGGACAATTACCTAGTTCCATCTATATCAACACACAACACATGTCTTTCTCCCAAAAAAATTATCATGAAACTATAGCACATATCTCCATGTTGCATCAGAGTTTCTGAGATAGAAATCTTTGTCAAGGACTCTCTTGTCCGAAAATCGCCGATTCAGTTTTTATGCTGCCCTGTCGCTGGTGGAACATCGTGAATCATTTGACCGAAGATTAGCGAATCCAGTTTCGGTTGAGCACAGTTAACATGGGTCAACAGTCAAAACTCTGCACAAACCAGCACGGGACGGCAAGAGGAAGAAAGAAACCAACACGGACCGGGTCTAGCCCAATCGCACGCGCACAAATCCAACGGAAAAACAAAGCCTGCCGGAAGAACAACTAACGGCAGAGCATATGTTCAAAAAAAAAAAAAAACGGCAGAGCAAAAAAAAAATCAAGAAACGATCCGATCGAGCTCAGCTGCGGTGGTACGGAGGAGAGGACATGCCGAGCGACGGCGAGGTGCTGTTCCTCGGCGGAGTCGGAGAGGTCACCGTCACCCTCGGCCACGACGGCCTCTCCTTCCAGCCTCTACACCCGGTACGCCCCGCCTCTGCTCGCCGATTGCTATTGTCAGATCCTGCGGGTTAAATTCGTTCTCTTACACTTAGTTTGAGAGAACTCTTCTGTGCACTAGTGGTAGCCGTGCATATGCGCATAAGGGCCAGGTCCCGGGTTCGAGTCCTCACTTCTACCTTAATGACAAAGCCGGGTGGAGTCCCCCTCCGGTCTTGTTGTTGTTTTTTTGTTTGAAGGAATTTTGTGATTTCCTAGACGAATTTTTGGGAGGGTCGTAGATTTGCAGCCCCAGGGGTTGAATCGAAGAGTTGGGTGAGGAGAAGTGGAGACGGGGTAAGCAGCTGCAGATTTAGATGGTGGGCCACTTGATTAACAATACTGTTACAATTAGGCCTATTGGGAACATTAAGAACATGTTTTCAAACTATGAAACTGTGAAGGATCACCACCCCGGACAACATTAAGTTTTTTTTGTGTCGAACAGAAGTAGCATTTGTGAGCGACGAAAGAGGGGTCTAGCTGGGCCACTGGCCAGCTGAAAAATTAGTTTCGCGAAGGGGATAACATAATCCTTTTAAGTAACCAAACTAAAAATCGAGAATCCTATTGTTCCTTTGTGGACCCATCTTTTTGCAAATCGCAATCTCAACCTCAGTTGTCATCTTCAAGAAAAGTGTTCCGGACAGTGTGGAGAGATGACATTCCATATGCATCTAATTAGTTGTTGCGAAATTTCCGGTCCCTTGAGGGTTACATTCTTTCTTGAGCTGCAAATGATATGTACTTGCAGGAGGGTGTTGTTTTTTTCCCCTTTGCCTGCACATCATGCTACATTTTTTGCAGGAACCGAGTTCTTCATGTCTGACATCCATAATATTGCAACCAAAATTGGAGAGCGAAATCAAGTTTGCAGATGTCTATGCCGTGGAGCTTCTTGATGAAGGCCCTGTATGTGGGCCTTGGAATACAAGAATCGTCGTCCAAGGCAAGAAAAGTACTGAGGTTATAGCATTTCTTCTAATTATTTTGCAGAGTTCATTTTCTGTAGTTTATGTCCAAGGCTTGTGCCTTTTTAGACAAATGCATCATGTTCGATTCATGTTTTATGATTGTGTTCTCTTTAACAAAGTCTGTTGCTCGTGCAGATGCACCGTTTTGCCATACATGTAGTGACTAGATCAAGAAAACACCCTTATCAATGGGTACCCTGTGAATATCTTTTTGGACAGAAAGACCTGGAGACCTGCAAAAGCTGGGTTGAGCATCTCAGTGCGTGCACAAATAATCAACATGATAGGCCCAAGAATCTACTGGTAGTCCTCATGCGCTTCTTCCGTATATCATCATTGCTCTGATATATTTAGCATTTTGGTTAATTAACTCTTCCACATGCTGTAGGTATTTGTCCATCCACTATGTGGAAAAGGTAGAGGTCGCAAAAATTGGGAAGTGGTGGCTCCTTTATTTCACCGAGCGAAAGTAAATACCAAGGTAATTTTTTTTCCTGATGGAAGCAACGGAAATAAGAGTTAGAGACGAGTCACTGTGCTCATGCCTGATTTTCTTTTGCTGATGAGTTTGTGACATCAAAATTTCTTAGTGATTTTATTAACAGCCCTCAGTACTCTAGCTTATGTTCACAACATATATACATCTTCAGGTGATAACTACAGAGAGAGCAGGACATGCATATGACACCTTATCATCATTATCAGATAAAGAGATCAAGAAATTTGATGGTGTTATTGCAGTGGTATGTCTATTTATTTATTATGGCACTTTGTTCATTTTTCTGTTCTATATTCTCTGCATTTTATGGGGCAGCATTAAATTTATCACGAGTCTCAATTCCTTTCCAGTGACCTGAAAGTTTAAATGTAGCACTTCCGCTTCGGTCCTCCCCCCTGGCCTCATCGAGCGCTCTGATTGGCCGATACCCCTTCGCGAGAACGTATAATACGTTCTGTGCGAGCCGTAGCGGAGCAGAGCTGAGCCGAGCAGGTCGGCTTGGCCGACTTGAGCCGATACTTTTTTTTTTACATGGACTGGAGCCGATCTTGAAGCTGCAGAATCCAGCGTGGCCGAGCTGGTAAACAAAATTTTAAAGAGCGGAGAGGGGAGTCGAACCAAGGTCTCCTTGGTCGTGCGCAGACGTGCAAAGCCAATGGGCTAGGCATGCCTCAGTGATGTAATATCCATCTGAAGGAAGATAATTTAACTATCTGGATTTTTTTAATTAAATACTCCCTCCATCCCAATATACAAGGCGTCTAAGCACCTCTAATTTTTCCCAAAATATGAGGCGTGTAAGCCTTTTTGTGGCATTTCTTCCAACTCTGCCCCTGCATGCATGCAGCCATGCGCTGAACAGAGCAAAATAATCTTCGGTGATAGTTTCCTTTCCTTTTTTTCTGGATTAAATAGTTTCCTTTCCTAGTGGATGCTAACAGATTCATCACGGGGGCTGGAAAAACTACCAAAACTCACACCACGCGTCTCATATACATGGAAACAGATTTATTACTGTGTTTGCATGGACGGAAATAAATCCCTGGAATCACGCTCGTTTCCTTGCATTCATTTATCGCTAATCAAAAGAGGCCGGGGTAGAAGGGTTAAAATTAGCGTGCGCTAATTTTCGTGCCAGATCGCTTAGGCGCCTTGTATATTGAGACGGAGGGAGTAGGACCCAACCGTCCTCTTCCCCACCGCGCTGCCTCCTCCTCTCCCCAAATAAATGAGAGATGTGAGTCTTAGTCCAAACCCTGCTCGTCGCGTGGTTACCCGAGTGTACCTTGAAATGAAAGATTAGAAGATGAAAACCGTGAAATGTAAACAAGGGACATACAACCCTAAAAAATGAGACACACAATATGCATGAATATATAGACATCTAGAATTAAGAGTTGCAACCCTAAAAAATGGTAGACCCATAGTATGTAGTCCATTACATGAAATGAAAGTACCATGCATAAATAACCACATTGACCTAGAAAATGTCCCAAGGGTGTTAGAATAACCATCTAGACTAAGAAATTGTAACCTTACATCTTTGTGCAACAACATGCCAACCTAAATATGACTAATTCAGGAAATGTAACTTTACACATTAGTGCAACAACAACCCTAATTTTTTGCTGGTTCCACAACATGCAATATGGACATATTATTGCATGTGGATCCCCTTGGCCCAAAGGTGGCAGTGGTAGACCTAGTTTGGTCTATAATTAGGTCAACATGCAACAAAGATAGGGGTGTTGCACGTAGATCTACATGGCCCAAAGGTGGCAGTGGTAGATCTAGTTCGGTCCACAATACATAATTATCGGGATTTTTGTATTGGAAAATTAAGTTTCACTGAGGCACTATAAATATTAGAAAATTCAAAAAATGGCAAAACCTTCACATTCTCTCTATGATTGTCTATGAGATCATGTGTAATAAATTTGAGATGATTTGGAGGAGGTCGAAAAAATCATCGTCCTAGAAAAACTGGTTTAAGTGAGACCAGACGGTCTTGTCCCTAGGAAGGTGATTTTTTCGACCATCTCCAAATCACCCCAAATTTGTTGTGTATGGTGCCTAACATGTAGTAAACATGAATACAAAAGGAGAACTTAAAAATTGGAAGTTTAAACTGTCCCTTTAGGGTAGATTCCGAGATTTTCACCTAAGTTTCACTGAGGCACTATAAATATTAAAAAAATTCAAAAAATGGTAAAACCTTCACATTCTCTCTATGTTTGTCTAGGAGATCATGTGTAATAAATTTGAGATGATTTGGAGGAGATCAAAAAAATCACTTTCCTAGAAAAAATGGTCTAAGTGAGACCAGACGGCATGTCCCTAGGAAGGTGATTTTTTCGACCATCTCCAAATCACCCCAAATTTGTTGTGCATGGTGCCTAACATGCAGCAAACAGGAATACAAAATAAAAACTTAAAATGTGGAAGTTTAAACTGTCCCTTTAATGTTAATCTCGAAGTTTTCACCTAAGTTTCACCGAGGCACTATAAATATTAGAAAATTCAGAAAAATGGTAAAACCTTCACATTCTCTCTATGTTTGTTTAGGAGATCATGGATACACAAATTGAGATGATTTTGGAGGACCCCTACCACCTTTCTTAAATGTGGACCCACATGCAAGACACCTTCTGCCCTGGACCCTTTGATACGCGTGGACCCACATGCAATAGTCCCTGCCATCTAGGTACACTTCTAACACCTCTAGCACATGTGGACCCACATGCACCACTCATAGCTAGTCAGGTATATTTGCCCCTTGCCATTCGGTGAACTGATCTAGCTTTTTAAGAGTGGTTCTACATGCTGAGAGTGTTTCATGTGGGTCCACATGCCCCAAATGCGACAATGTACAACTGGACAGATATGAGTGTTGCATGTTTATCAAAGGTGATAGGCTAGACCTAGATGGCTGAGAGTGTTCTAGGTGGCTCCATGTGCCCCAGTGATAATAGATGTAAGCGAGATGGCCAGAAGTACTACTGCATCTGGGTCCACATGCCCGAAATGTGAAGACATAGCTGGGAAGGGTCCACATGCAACCAATGTAGGCAGGGGTAAACCTAGCTGGCTAGAATCCTTGCATGAGGGTCCATGTGCCCCCATCACATGATATGTATAACTAGATGGCTAGGAGTGTCGCATATGGGTCCACATACAACTAGACGGCTATGAGTGTTGCATGTGCATCAAAGGTGATAGGCTAGACCTAGATGGCTGAGAGTGTTCTAGGTGGCTCCATGTGCCCCAGTGATAATAGATGTAAGCGAGATGGCCAGAAGTACTACTGCATCTGGGTCCACATGCCCTAAATGTGAAGACATAGCTGGCAAGGGTCCACATGCAACCAATGTAGGCAGGGGTAAACCTAGCTGGCTAGAATCCTTGCATGTGGGTCCATGTGCCCCCATCACATGATATGTATAACTAGATGGCTAGGAGTGTCGCATATGGGTCCACATACCCCATAGGTGATAGATGTACAACCCTATGATTAGGAGTGTGTATATGGGTCCACACATACCAATGGTGGTACATGGTAGATCTACTATGGTCTCTTGTTTTTGTTTTTCTATTCCAATGTTATATTTTGCACAGTACTGGCTACATAACTAAGTAAGAAAATTTAGCATTCACTAGATGAAGCCATGCACTGACTAGTGGTGAAAGAACTATTAGGGCTCGCTTTGGATCAGCAATGCACTTGTAAGATTGTAAATTTAACTACAAACTATTCATTTCGAAATAAACACCTACAAGATTTTCTGGTACGCAAATTCAAAGCACATTAACTACAAACTATTCATTTCAAAATAAACACACACAAAAGTTGATCAATTTTCCTATTAATCAACGACAGATAATTTAAATATGAGCTTAACAATTAATTCAGGGAATTTTCTTCATAGGTGCCTGTCGTCTCATATAACTTGTGCTCTCTATTTCTTAGCCAGTGAGGTAATGGAATTTTTATAATACAACACGCTGGCACATAAATTGACACAGTCCATGCCTAGACACTTAACCGAGCCTAAACCCTAGGGCGTTACACAGTGGCAACTTGGCCGAGCACTAATAAACATGACCCTACGTGTGCATCGACGATGCATGCTAAGATGGTTTCGGCGTTGGAAGGGTGTACCTCGTTGTGAGCTAGCTCCGGCTTGGTGACGAGGCTGGTCTTCAAGAACGAGTTTGCCGGCCGGGCCCCGACGTACGTGAACGGCAGGCAGTCGCCTGTGCCCCCCGACGTGAACGACAGGCCGACGTAGAAGAGGTCTCTGATGACCCGGAGATCGAGAGGTCGCGACGACGTTGCCCACGGCAGGACTCACCACCGCGAGCGCCGCCGACGTTGAAGATTCACAAGTGGAGGCGAGATGAGGAGCGTGTGGCGGTCGTGGTGAGAGGAAGTCGACGTAGCGGCGTTCGGCCGAGCGGGAGCGGGATGCAACCGCCGATGGTGCGGCGACCCCCACTGGAGCGTCGATCGGGCGGCGGGATCAGGATGGAGGTCGCGGCGATCGGGCGGCGGGGGATCAGGGATGCAGGCCACGGCGATCGGGCGGCGGCGTTCTACGTCTACCAGGGCGCGGCGATCGGGCGGCGGCGTCCTACGTCTACCAGGGCGCGCCGATCGGGCGGCGGGCGGCGGCGTCCTACGTCTACCAGGTATCAGGGCGCGCGATTTTCGCAGTTCAAAGGAACGTGGGACAGAAACCCTACGTCGATTGAGCGGTTCGAAAGAACGTGGGGCGCGATCATTCCTTTGCTGCAACGATCGAGAGAACTGAATAAGAGGAATAAGATACATGATACATCACACAGGCATTGCTAGTACAGTGGCTTTGCATATGGGTGCATTGCCCTGGAGACCCAGGTTCGAGTCCCTTCTCTGCCGATATTATTTTTCCCGGCTCGCCATCCGGGATCGGCTCGGCTCAAGAGCAGATCGGCTGTAGCTGAGCCAGCCGAGTTGTCCTGCGAAAAACGGCTCGAGCTGTGCCGAGTTGGCTCCTCGTATTATACGTTTAGGGGGGGGGCGGGGGGAGGACCGAAGCAGGCCTCAGAGTATACAAGGTATACAGGGCCTGCAACACCAACATCAACAGGCCAGAAGCTGGCTCGTGAGTAAGTGGATATCATCAATACAGCAATCGGGGAAACGAAGAAGTACAAGTGAAGATCACGACGCTAACACCAGACCCAACAACAGCTCGCCACCTATCAGTCCATCTACCAGCCATCGAGTATTTTGCCTAAGATATAGCATGTCAATATGGGGTCATTGTTGGGGTAAAACCAACCAAAAAAAAAGAACCATTTATCTTACGAAGGAGTAAAAATTTTGTGCAACGGTAGTTGTCAGGTGCAAGGGTGGCTGCCACGAAGGAACTGGTTTGTGCAACAAATTTTTCGAATCACTGGTCTGTGCAAAAATGACCCCAAGTTACCGCAAAAAAAAAAAAAAAAGACCCCAAGAGTTGCTGATTTCTGCAATTTCCTTGCACTGGGAGGCGGAGCAGAGGGAAATACGTGCTGGAGGTGCCACGCTTCTCCAAGTTGCAACAGGAAGTACCTCACTCGGGCTATAGATGCTGGTTTATAGTCTGTATGCTGTAGAGTTCCCAGCTCGGGCAGTTTGAGCTTTTTCCTAGTTAGTTCATTGCAAATATTCGATGTCTTGGTGATGAGCCACGCTTTTGGACGTTTAAGCCTTGTTTGATTCACGGGATTTTCGTAGGAAAAGTGTAGGATTCCTATTCCTACAGGATTTTGCACTGTAGCGACGTTTGAATCGTAGGAATGCACCAAAGGAAAGCTGAAGGAAATTTCCCTATGCAGCCGAATTCTTAGGGAATGTACAGGAATAAAACAATTCGGTCTGACCTCATTTTTCCATTCCTATGCGTGGAACGAGGCAGATGTAGAGTTAATGATGATGCAGCACGGCCAGAGGTGCCGCTTAACGCTGCTGCCTTGCTTATTATTTAATCTAATCAAGTTCCTTAAGAAAGTATGCTAAATTCCTCTACGTTTTCCTTTCCTACATATCAAACGAGCCCCAAAGGAAATATTCCTGTACTCTCCAATCCATTGGTTGCCGGTTGCATTCCTACACTGTTCCTATTCCTGCACTTTAAAATCCTACGAATCAGTCAGCTGGTGGTTTCGGCTTTGTGCCGTGTGATGTAAATATGGGATGTCACAAGCCCTATGAACTTCTGGATGATGTTGGGGGGGGGGGGGGGGGGGGGGGGGGGGGGGGTTACCCTTTGGGAAAAAAATGTGAGTTTCTTATTTGTAACATGATGTGCTTACTGAAAGCTTTCCAGGCAGCAATCGTTTTGTCAGCTTGAAGCTCAAGTTGGTCAGTGTAAATTGCTGACGAGTTTGGATCACGGGTCACTTGCAGCTGCAGGCTTGCCATTATACTAGTTATGTCATGCTTCCTCAACTGTTATCAGCTTTT
Source organism: Poa pratensis (assembly GCA_947311845.1). Taxonomy (NCBI): domain Eukaryota; kingdom Viridiplantae; phylum Streptophyta; class Magnoliopsida; order Poales; family Poaceae; genus Poa; species Poa pratensis. The sequence goes on from CAMZMU010000063.1 coordinate 21,484,944, forward strand.
TAGGTGATTTTTGTCAGTTACTTCCACGATTCAAGTGAGACCAAGTCTGGTACTCATCAAACTGATCCGTACGCTGCACCTGCTAGCTCCAATTTAGTTGTCAAGAAAGTGGCGTCTTTAGCTGTGTCATTTGACACAGCCAAGCCCATGATCGAGCCCAACATATTCAGTTACTGAACGGGTCACAGCTGGAAAAGAAAAACTGACCGAGTTCTTGTCTCAGGTCCACATGACACAGCAGAAAAGAACCCCAGGTTCACATGATGCATCAAACCAAACCAAGCATCATCATGCATAAGATAATGGCACCAGGCCGGTAGTGGTTAATTGGCCATGCATGTTGGTAAAGTTTCACTAATATAGTACTGGAAATCTATGCATGGTTGATTCCAGCTATACACACGAACTCTTATTGTCTCACTCACCTGAACAGGTCAAATCAAGTCTCTCAGAGACTGAAACAAGTTGACGAATGAGGTTAGTTTTTTGTTTCCGGGAATGAAGTTAGAATGTATACAACACGTCGGTTTCAATCAGCGTCCTCGTGATCTCCCGTTTTATAGCTTAATACGACAAGTCTAAATCTCAGGATACAGTTCTACTCGGTCATGATGGTGGTGACTGGTTATTGGAGATGGGAAGACCGCAAATTTTTGTCACTCTCCGTGGCTTGGGGGGTGCGAATCCGAAGGGTATCGCCCCTTCCATTTTTGTTATTATCTCCAAGCAAAAAAAATCTCTCGGTTCATAAAGCATTGCATCATGGTTTTTGGGTGGGCATCTTAAACCTTTCGGGGGGCATTTCCGTTACCCACATTTCCGAGTTATTTAACCTTTGGAGCAAGGTACAAGAGATTCATCTTCATGAGGGCACCTCGGACACCATTTCTTGGAAGCTTACCAACAATGGGCAATACTCCACTGCCTCGGCATACCTAGCGCAATCATGAAGCCGGGGGTGTGGGACAATTGGGCTCCCCCGAAGTGCAAATTATTTGTGTGGTTGATTCTCCAAGATAGGGTGTGGACGGCGGACCGCCTTACTCGTAGGGGGCGGCCAAATTGTGTTCTTTGCCAACTTTGTAAGAGGCATCCGGAGACCGCGGCGCATCTTATGTTCCAATGTAGATACTCTCTACGTATTTGGAGCAGTCTGAAGGAGTGGATTGGCTTGATCGATTTCGACATGTCTCAAAACTTCGCGTCGGTTGAGGCATGGTCGAGTTCTACCTCCGGAGTCATTGGCCGCCGTTGCAAAGGCCTCTCATGTTTGCTGCTTCTCACCGCGTGGGAAAATTGGAACGGAAGAAATGCAAGGGTTTTTCGCAACAAAGTCTCCATGCCTTTCGTGATCATTTGTAGTATCAAGCGTAGTGCTGCCCTTTGGGGTGTGGTGGGGGCCAAGTTTTTTAGCAACATTTTGCCGCGAGAGTAAATTTTGTATCCAAGACTATGGGCTTGTCTTGTGTGTTATATTTCTAAACTCTTTAGTCAATCAAATGGGCAAATTTTTGCCCTGTTTTTTTAAAAAATGGTGGTAACTGGATTGCAGGGCTCGGATTCCCGCCCTCGGTGTCGTTGCTTGAAGCGATCCGCGTTGTCTCCCGCTGCGGGACAAATCTAGAGCAAATTAAGCTGCACGAACGGATCAAACGCACACCGCCACGGAATGGAGTCCAAAAAAAAGCCTTTTACGCTTTCGTAGTCAGCACTCGACACTCGTAACAAGAGTCACACCTCTCAGCGACCTGATATGGTCCTCATCTGGTAATTGCACTGCAGCAAAGGCGTCGTCGCGCCGAGGTGTCCGGATTTGCGAAGGGAATCATGCACACGTACTTGCTTACCGACGGCTCCAGAGTCCCCGAGAACTCGGATTGCTCGCCTCGATCTCAACTCCCAGGAAGACTTTGATTTGGGTATATACAGATGTATATACCGCTGTATTCTAATGCTTAAAAAGTCTCAGCGGCGTGACAAGCACTCTGTTCCTTCCTGCAACATCGATAGAGTTTTCCTTGAAGAAGGATTGGTACCGGCGGCATCCTCAGATCGAGCTCACCGGTGGTCGCATTATTCTAGCGATTCCGCTCGTTACAACCCAGGGGAGACAGAGCGACGGGGCGATGTGGATGCTGCGGTCTCTTGGCAGGATTTACGACTTTTTTACCCGGCATGTTCCGATCGCGTATCTCTGTATCTGGCTGTCGATTTCAGTTCGTTGGTGCCTAGGGCATGTAACCAGTTACAGCCAGTCTCTTGATAGCTAAGCCTTATACAGGGACTGTGCCGTCATAAAATAATACAGTAGTTACTAGAGGACTGCGGCCAGGCGGCAATCTTTTACTAGGATTAAAAACGGAGAGCACTGCCCCTGCCCGTAAGCAAGCGAACGCGTCGGCGACCTCGCCGCCGCCATGATCTGGCTGTGCGCACCGTGTAAGAAGATTGGCACGTATGAATGCAGCGGTATGAAGAGTCGGAAACATCCATGCACGGCGGATTAAGGGAGAGTGTGACGAAAACCGCGTGGCCGATGGAAGACGAGTACGCCGGTCCAATGGGTGACATCAAGCCAGGGACCTGGCGCTCTGTGCCGTGCCATGCGTGTCTAGACGCTCGGCCGGCCGGCACGCACCCAGTTCACGGACGAGATCGAGGCTTGCGCGTAGTCGTAGCAAGCGTCCAAAGGAGGGGTTTCGGATTGTCTCGGCCCGGGCGCGAAATCACTGGACGAGGACCGGGAATGGGCGTCGGACGGACGGGGTCCAAGCCGATCGGAGCGCGAGAAAATCCCGTTCGGCACGGCGGCGCAGCTCGCCGCTCGGGACTCGGCTGGGTGGCGCGGCCGGCGCTAAATTGGCGTCGTCTGGCGCCGGGGGAATGCGAGCCGCTGATTGGGCTCAAACCGCAATGAGTCCACTTGTTTGACCTGGTTCGCCTGTTCCGACTCCAATCCGGGCCCCACAATTTAACTTTGGGTCCGAGCTAACTTTGGGTCGACCACTCTGCAACCATGTTGAACCGCTGATGATAGGAAATAGGTCAACTCTCGCTCCATGGTATTTTCGGGTTGAGCTATCAAAGGTTAGTCCCACAATTTATGGACACGAGGAACAAAAAATGATCGTCTGTTAACTTTTGAATCGACATTTTTAATGGTAAAGTCGCTATGTTTTTTAACTTTGAGATATCTAGCGCTGACCGGACAAGTAAGATTCACATTGAGCAAAAGGGTCATCTTTATTTTAGTTACAGTTTTCGAATACGATCAATATTTGATAAATTTTGAATAGCGGGTTATTTTTGTCAATAATCACACTTCATGCCTCGTCATTTTAGAGGGGGGGAGGGGGGGGGGGGGGGGGGGGGGTGATTATGTTTTTTTTTTGTCTTATAAGCCAGAAAATTAGCTAAGTATGTACTTTTGCTTTGAGCTTTTGCGCTATACCATCACGCAAAATTATCTAGTCAAAAGCCAAAAGCACATTTTAGCTGTTTTTTTTACTTATAAGACAAAATCCAAAAGTCAGAAATAAGTCTATCCAAACAACCCCTTAAGCTTCTCTACAAACTCACATTACCCACAAAATAATTAAATGTGAAGCGTCTCTAATTTTTAATGTCGGTACAAGTTGTTAATTTGCAACTTGTAAGATGCCAAGGTATGTACTGTACGAGAGTCTACCGTAACCCTGAGATAATAGCGTAATACTACATGTTATCGTGCAAAATTTACCGATTGGTACAAGTCGGTGTCTCAGGGGAGCTCTGTGCTGCACCACCGCCGTCGTCCGGTCGGAGCACTGGGAGCATGCTCTCGGGGGGCTTCGTGCGCCGCCGCGCGGGGCTCCGTGGACGAAGACGGCGCCAAGGGTACACCCGGCGGCTGCCTCGCGGCGAGCACGCGCGGGGCTCGGTGGACGAAGACGGTGCCGCGGGCGGCACGCGACGGCTGCCTCACGACAAGCACGCGCGACGGCTACCTCACGGCGAGCATGCGCGAGGGCACGTGGACGAAGACGGCGACGTGGTCTTGGCGGCGTATGTGCGGCGTGCTCCTGGCGTCGGCGGCGTGCTCCTGGCGGTGAGGAAGGCATCGGCCGGCGGCGCTGGGGCGTCGGGGTCGGCAACACGCACGCGGGAGCACTCGGGTCTGGCAAGCTGGGGCGCAACCGGGATTTTTTATATATATATTTTTTTTATTTTTTTTGCTTTTTCGGATTTTTTTCAGATTCATTTATTTCTTTATTGGACTGACAAGCGGGACTGCTTGCCACGTCACCTTACATGTGGGACAGGGATGTTAGAAACACTGTCTAAATTGAATCAGACAACCATTTGGGCATTCTGAGAAAGTTAGCGCAAAATGTTGTATGAAAATGCTATTGAGACACCAACTTGTACCAATCGGTAAATTTTGCACGAAAACAGGTAGTATTACGCTATTATCTCCTGTAACCCTCCATGCAAGATTGCCCATACTTTCAAGACACAACCTAGAAAATAAATACCAAATGTTTTAGAAACGGTTTTCTATTTCTCAAGAAAAATAAGAAATAAACTAGGATCACTTTAGGATAAGAAAATATTGACTATCGCCGGTTGACTACTTTTTTCGAGATCTGCGCGTCATTGTATTAAGCGGAAAGACTACTAGACAATAGTGAACTGAATGGCGAAAAGTCATTTTTGAACCTGAGCTCGAACCGATCCCTCTATTTTCTTAAAAATATATTTAAAAGTGTCAAAAAAATATGTGAAAAAACATTCCACATGTTCTCAATGATGTATACTATGTTCACTATACTCAGGCATGTATATTTGTCTTTTTTTGTAGCTAAGAGTACAAGTATTTCGTATTGTGATTTTGCACGGTTGTATGATACATCACTGAAAACATGCATATTTTTCGAAACTTTTAAATATTATATTTTTTGTTTAAAATAAAAAGATCACTTGATCTCAGGAGGCGGAAATCTCCACTCAATGAATGAGCAAGTCACTTGTTCCAAAAATGAAAATACACACGGCCAATAACAAAAGAAAACACTCAATACTCAATGAGTGTTGATGAGTGTGCATATGATCCTCGTCTTCTATATAATTTGTTCCGGTGATCTACCTCTATTTTCCTAATGCTGTTAATTGGTGAATCTCTGGTGTTTCTGAGCCTTTTTCAATTTCATCGAGTGGCAGGTCGAGGAAGAAGTGGCCGAGTGTACTTTTATGCTGCTTCTCCCATCGTGTATAATTTACCAGGGAAGTAAGTGCATCATCGATCTCTGTTTTGCTTTTTCATGCGATGTTTGTTGAATAAAGCGGTGTTGGTTTTCCTCCGAAGTAACCAGGCTGTGGGCTAAACAGTATTTGCTTTGTAGGTTCCAAGGACAATACCACTGCTGAATTCAGGGGCGGAGGCAGGATTCACGTATAGGGGGGCCACATAAGATAATCTAGCCATAAGGGGGCCGGCCAGCCTAATTGGAGCTGATTAGACAACTAATTTAAGCTAAATCATGAAAAAAATCTTGCTGCACGGTGTCATAGGGGGGCCATGGCCCCTGCTGATCCCCCTAGCTCTGCCACAGGCTGAATTGATAGAGGATGACCAGGGGGATATAATGGTCAATTTTGCGTTGGATGCAATTGATCGGGAGGCACATAATTCTACCGATTCAGATTGATAGATAGATCGTTTCTGGTTTCCGAATTGTATGTTCGGTTTATGTAAATGTCTATTATATTTATTAATAAATTGAGGCTATGATCGTTTGATTGTTCAGATTCTCTTGTCGCTAAATCAGTGTGGTTGGTTGCCACATAATGTTGCGATAATAATTCTACAATTGGTTGAATGCACTGTTGTATAAAATAAAGGAAAATGCTTGTAATCCTCCGGGTCTCGAGCGCACGCGTCTTCACTCCTCGCGACACCACGTTGAGTGGGCCCCACGCACCACGTCCCTATCCACTCCGAGCCATACGTTCTGCCTCGCATCTCTCTTCTCCATTGCTTTTTCTCCTCACCGTATTCCCCATGGCAGACGCCAACAAATCCAGCGCCGCCGCCGTCCATCCAGTGTCGTCGCGGCCGTGCAGCACCTCCCCAAAATCCCCTCCTCGTCTCGGCTGTTGGGGCTCTCTCACGGGACCTCTTTTCCCTCTCCCTGCGTGGTGTAGAGTACCTCCCCGACGAGGCTCCGCCGTTGCTGTCAACGGCGCCATGGCCAGCTTCGCTGCTGCGAGCAACCGGCGCCGGAGCTGCAAAGCCAGCGGCGGTTCTACAAGCGGATACCGCCGAAGCTGCAAACAGCTCTCGCCGGTGCTGCCAAGGAGGGTGATCGGTGCTACGAGGCTCATCGCCGGAGAAGACGCCGCTGCCAATTCGCCGGTGCTGAGAGGCAGTGCGCCGATGCTGCACAGGGAGAGTAGCGGTGCTACCGTCGTCTATCGATGTTGCTACCGTAGGTAGACGGCGGTGCTACATCGTCAACGGCGTTTGCTTCCATCGATAGGCGGCGATGCTACTGTAGGTCAGCGGAGGTGCTACCAGCAGCGGCGGCCGTTGCTGCGAGCGTTGGACGGCAGTGGTGTTGCTTCCAAACCAAGGCGGCGCTGCTAGAAGAGGGATGCCGGCGATGCTACCGACGACAGCCGGCGGTGCTGTCAGCGGCGGACGGCGTTGCTCCCATGGGCGGACGGCGTTGCTCCCTTGGGCGAATGGAGATGCTCCTATGGGCGGACGGCGTTGCTCCCATGGGCGGCGTCTTCTCCGACGACGGCGGTGGTGCTGCTATGAGATGAAAAGGTGATGCTGCCATGTGGTGTTGCTGCCAGCAGTGTCCGTCGTTGATGCGTCATGTGGAGGCGGCCCTGCTGCCACCGGTTGTTGCCGGCGCCTCGAGGACCTGGCGCCTTCTCCGGTGACGGCGGAGTGCTGCGCGCGTGCGGGAGATGAAGATAAGAAGGGGAATTTGTTTTGGTTTTTTTTTTAGCCATGTTTGCATTAGGGACGGCTGGGTCCAGTTCATCCATGTGAACGGGGCGAAAGAAAGCGACATGTGCACATGGTGGCCCCGAGTCAGACACGTGTCGTCTTCTAAATGCGGAGGATCGGAGGAAAGTATCCTCCGGGGGACGCTCAGCACTGCCCTAAAATAAAAGTGGCCATTCAAGTGTATCACAATTGGTTGAATGCACTGTTGTGCAACTTGGCAGGGTGATCGATCGAGGTTACTTCACATGTCGGCCTTACTCCGTCCGCATGCTTGCTGTTACCGTGTTGCTGCTAGATCAATCGATCGCGCTTAATTCGCCGTCTTGTGCAGGTTCATTTGCAAAGTCTCACCTCATCTTCCCCTATGCGTGAGTAGAGTACCGACGATGGGATTAACTCGCTGCGCTGACAATCAGAGCTCGTGCGACACCACAGAAACCCTGGAGCATGACATCAACGCAGACACAGGTTGACAGGGACGAGTACGGGATGGTTAAATGAGACGGTTTTGGTCCCGCTCGCGCGGCGCGTTGGTGCGTACTGTACGTGTCATCCATCGGACGGTGACAAAAAGGCCCATCAGATCACCTACTCACGGCCGCCCGCTACACTGCAGGCACCGGCAAACTGGTCGACACGTATTCGGCCTCCTTCTCCTCCTTTCCCACAGAGATGACCTAATCTGGGGTTGCGTTTCAACTCGGGCCTGTACAGTGTACACACTTCCAGTTCCAGGAGGAGAGACCCGGTAGACGGACTGGCGTTGATGAGCGAGGGCTTGGAGATGTGAAATAGGGTTGGCGCCCTGGGTGTTGTGCAATTGCAGATCGGAGATTGAGTTTGTTACGGGACTGTATCAACAAATAACGACTGAGGAGTGATGAAGATGACACCGGTGGGTAACCTCGGCGACGACCGCTCTTTTCAGCGGTGTGTGTGTGCAGCATGTGTTGGTAGCCAAGTTAGATATGTCCGCACTTGAGACCCACATGAACTTGCCACCACATGTGCATTTTGACCACCAACTTGCATTTTTTTTCAAAAGCGGATCATGAAGCTGCCATGAGTATGCTTTTTTTTTTTGAAGCAACAACGAGTATGCATATTGGTCATTCAGGGCGACGTCTGTTATTTCTACGAATGCGTACCTCCCTAAAAAAAATTACAAGTGAGACGAGCCAGTACGTGGCTATGAACACGTTCGTCATGTATCGGAAGTTCGATTCTAGTTGAGCTAGCAAGCACGGGTGGTTACAAAAATCAAAGAACGGCCTTTGGCCATGGACGAGCATACAGGAGCTCGTGGGCAAAGTGCACCACGTGGTCTCCTTCTTTTCTAGTGCTGCACACCACGTGTTTGATGAAATGTCGGAAACTAAGAGGCCGAAAAAAATATTAAACAAGGTTTTAGGAAGGATTTGCAAAAGAAAATGTCTAAGCAAACTAACGGCTCCGTGACTGAATGACCAATATACACACTCGTGGCAACTTGCTTTTGACAAAATACAAGTTTGCAACCAAAGTGCACATTTGGGGGCAAAGTTCACGTACTAAATTTGCGTTTTTCTCATATATTTTCACCACGTACTTTTTTTTATTCGTAAAGATTGGTATATTTTGTGTAAACTTGGTCAAACTATGAAATACTCCCTACCAAACATCTTATATTTGATACGGAGGGAGTAGTTGATTTTAATATTTATAAGTACACTCTTTGCAAGATGGATAGAGTACTACTTCCTCCGTTTTTTAATATAAGATGTTTTAGTGTTCTACATGTTGTCTACATGCATACTAAAATGAGTGAACATGCACACTAAAATGTGTCTACATGCATTTGTATACGTGTGCATGTAGACAAATGTTAAAATATCTTATATTTTTAGAAAAGGGCAGCCCAGCCTCTGCATCGATTGATGCATGCGGCTTTTATTTCATTTATTTTGAAGTCAATTCTTATAAAAGATTACATCAAGGATCACACAATGTTGATACATGTATCAACCATCTAAAAAATACAGACATCATGAAGAGACACTGCATCAACATGATATCCTTAGATCAGAACGCCAGCTGAATCGGTTGTACAAATCCCGTGCCACCAATTCTAGCCGGTTGCACCCAATATCCAGAGCGCTGCGGTGATCCGTGGACTGTAGGTAAGACCACGTACGGATCCAGTGGGTAGCCAAAGGTATAACCTGCAAGAAGGAAGATGTTTTTGCATTGTTAAAGATATAATCATTGCGTATGTTCCATATAGCCCAGAGTAAAGCACATACACCCACTCGGATTTGTACTTTCTCTTTTTTATCAACACCCCTTAACCAATTGCCAAACAAGTTATCTATACTATTAGGGGGATGTAAGTTTAAAGCCATGAAAACAATACGCCAAACTATCTTAGCTAAGGGACATGATATAAATAAATGCTGAATCGTCTCATCTTGATCACAAAAACAACATTTTTTAGAACCATCCCAGTTTCGCTTAGCAAGATTATCTTTAGTTAAAATCTCTTTACGCATAAGGAACCACATAAAAATCTTAATTTTTAGTGGCACTTTCATCTTCCAAATATGTTTACGTAGAAACCTAGTATGATCACTCATGTAATCTAAATACATAGATTTAACCGTAAACTTTCCTGATTTAGTTAAACCCCATGTAAACTTATCAGGTTCAACCGTCAATTGAATGCCCATTAACCGGTTAACAAGATGCAGCCATCTATCCCACCTATCCCCGGTTAGAGCTCTCCTAAAACTTATATTAGGAGGAGGCGCATTCCTCAAAACCGAAGCCACTGAGACCTGTTTATGATGAACAATGTTATAAAGGGAAGGGTATTCGTTAGAGAGGGGCTTGTCCCCCAACCACGTATCCTCCCAAAATCACACACTTTCGCCATTACCAACAACAAAGGAGCCTCTGACAAAAAATCATCTTTGACTTTCATGAGGCCCTTCCAGAAGGGTGAGTCATGGGTTGCACTTTAACCTGGGATAGAGATTTAGAATGTAGATATTTATTGTGTATTAGCTCATGCCAAACCCCATCCTCTGTCACAAGTTTGAAAAGCCATTTGCATAACAAACTTTTATTTTTAGATTCTAAATCCTCAATACCGAGACCCCCCTGATCTTTTGGCCGACAAATGATGTTCCATTTAGTTAGTCTATACTTCCTTTTATGGTCATCGCTTTGCCAGAAAAATCTTGATCTAAAATAATCCATTCTTTTGCGTACCCCTTTAGGTACCTCAAAAAATGATAACATGAACATGGGTAAACTAGTTAGGACTGAATTGATTAGGATCAACCGGTCTCCATAAGACAACAGTTTTCCCACCCAGCTAGCTAACTTTTTTTCAAACCTATCTTCTATAGGTTTCCACTCTCCATTTTTCAGCTTTCTGAAATGAATGGGAATACCCAAGTATCTAAAAGGGAAGGAACCTGATTCGCATCCAAAGATACTCATGTATTGTTCCTCCACCTCCTTCGCTTTCCCAAAACAAAATAGTTCACTCTTGTGAAGTTTATTTTCAACCCCGATAGTTGTTCAAACATACACAAAATGAGCTTCATATTCAAAGCCTTTTCTAGGTCGTGACTCATAAAAAGGATAGTATCATCAGCGTATTGTAGAATTGACACCCCTCCCTCTACAAGATGTGGTATCAATCCATCTACCTGACCATCCTCCTTGGCCCTCGAAATTAAGATGGCCAACATATCCGCTACGATATTAAATAAAATAGGAGATAGCGGATCTCCTTGTCTCAATCCTTTTTTAGTCTGGAAATAATGACCTAGATCATCATTAACCTTAATACCAACACTACCACGACTAACAAAATTTTCGATCCAGCTACACCACTTTGGATTAAAGCCCTTCATACGCAAAACTTGTTGTAAAAAAGGCCACTGGACCTTGTCGTATTCTTTTTCAAAATCTATTTTTAGCAACACACCATCCAATTTCTTCCTTTGAAGTTCATGAATAGTCTCGTGTAGAATCAACACCCCCTCTAGAATGTGACTCCCCGGCATAAAAGCAGATTGAGTTGGTCGGATCACCTTATGTGCCACCCCATTACTCTATTAGTGCCAACTTTAGTAAAGATTTTGAAACTAACATTTAATAGACAAATAGGCCGATATTGTTGGATTTGGACGGCATTCTCTTTTTTGGGTAGAAGAATAATATTACCATAATTTAAATGAAACAGTGGAAGTTCCCCTTTCTGGAAGTTTTCAAACAATTTCATTAAATCTGGTTTTAGAATGTCCCAAAACTTTTGGTAGAACTCAGCAGGGAACCCGTCTGGTCCCGGTGCTTTATTTTTTTCCATTTGCATAATAGCTTCATACACTTCTTTCTCAGAGAAATCAGCTGCAAGAAGAGCATTCTCCTCTGCCGAAATTTGTGGAATGTCTGAGATTTCAGATTCCACCAAAGAGAAGTTATTTTGGGCCGGTGCCCCAAACAATCTCTTGTAGAAAGTTGTGATGTAATTTTTGATATTGTCCTGCCCTACAATAGTTCCTTCATCTTGTTCCAGCTGAAAAATCTTTTTCCTTCTATGTTTGCCATTAGCAATTAGGTGAAAATACTTTGTATTGTTCCCCCCTTCTTGAACATGCTTAACTTTGGCCCTCTGAGCCCATTTAGACTCCTCTTCACGCCTCAGCTTTGCCACCTTCTCATTAGCATCCCTCATCGCCTCTCTCTCAGAAGTGCTTAAGAGAGATGATTCAGCTTTGATATCTAGTGAGTTAATAAGTTCCAGGAGACGTGCTTTCTCCATCTTATAGACACTACTAAGGTTTTTTGCCCATCCTCGTAGGAAAGAACGGAAGAAGTACCTAGCTTAAAATGCATATACAGTACATCGCATTTCAATTGATGATTTATTGGTTCAGCAAGGATCCAACATCCAAGGTTGCCTTTGCACATTGATTAGCGAGACTCTTGATTAGCCAAGCCGGCCGGACCCGGACAGGGAAGATGATCGACGCCATTACCATTTCAAGTTAACCGATCACGGCATCACGCTACGGAAACGTACTTACGTGGCCCCTACAGTTCGCGCGTCAAATCGCCGAGTAGTTTCACACTTCCCGCCCCCTTCATCACCACTCTTGTTTTACTACACTGATGAAACACGGAGGAAAGAGAGAGATTTGTCTCTCTCTCGGCCGGCCCTATATAAGTACCCGAAGCCAGCTTAGCTTTCTCCACGCAGCTGCAGAGACTTGCACATACACACCTCCAAATCCAAACGATCTCTCTCTCCCTCTCCATAGGCCACCTCTCTGGTCGCCTCGCTCTGCTTCGATCAACCATGGATTACTTCAGCGGTGACATCGATGACTTCTCGCTCCAGTTCATCCACGACCAACTGCAACTGCTCGGCGCCGATCAGTCCTGCGGCCTCCAGCCCCTCCCCGTCACAGAGGACTTCGAACCTCAGCCGGATTTCATGCCCTCCGAGTTCTTGCCGCAGCAGCTGCCGCTGCCAGGGTACGTCGACCAGCTGTTGACAACAAACGAGTACGCGGATGCCGCTGCCGCGGCGGCGTACCGGGCGGCGGCGGAGCCGGTGATGATACGGTTCGGCGGGGAGACATCTCCGGTGTCAGACCCTGCCCGGAGGCCGTCACTGGCCATCTCCCTGCCTCCGGCCTCCCACGCCTGGTCGGCGGTGGCGCCTCTGCCGGCAGAGGCGGCAGCCGACGTGAACGACTTCCGGAAGTACCGCGGCGTGCGGCAGCGTCCGTGGGGCAAGTTCGCGGCGGAGATCCGTGACCCGAACAAGCGCGGCTCCCGCGTGTGGCTCGGCACCTACGACACCTCCGTCGAGGCCGCGCGCGCGTACGACCGTGCCGCCTTCCGCATGCGCGGCGCCAAGGCCATCCTCAACTTCCCCAACGAGGTCGCCTCCCGCGGCGCCACCGACTTCCGTGCCCCGCCGCCGCCTACGCAAGGCGCGCGCGCGGCGCCGACGACGTCCCAAAACAAGCGGAAGCGGCACGAGGCGGCCGAGCCAGACGTCGAGGTGGTCCGGGATGCCACGAAATGCTTCAAGGCCGAGGCCTCCGCGTCGCCAGCGTCATCGTCGCTCACCTCAACGCCAACCTCGACGGTGACGTCCTGTAGCACCGCTACCACCACCCCGTCCTCGTCGGATACTGGCGGCAACTACGAGATGTCCCAGCTGACGTCGTCGACTAGCTGGACGTGGGAGCAGTTGCTGGCGGAGGGGATGTTCGGCAGCCTGTCGCCGCACCACCAACTGGGCGGCTTCCCGGAGGTCACCGTGAACTAAGCGCCCGCCGGTGTCGGCTAAGCGTGGCGGTAAATTAATTAGGTGTAAGTAAAGCAGCCAATAATTGCTAGTGGCTCCTAGTTCTCGACGGACGGCCTATGCTTTGGACTCACCGGGAGCTTGGCTTGGAGCTGTGCACTTGACTGTACAGGAAGGGATACATCAGGAATTCAGGATTGAAGGTGATAGCTACTCCGTAGATTATTATTAGGAAAATGCATGTCACGGGTGAGCATCGAAATAGATATTACATACATATATGTAAATTAAGTGAAGGCCGAAGTGTGGGTTCATGTTTATGTATACTGGGACCGGTCGATCTATCGATCGATGTCTATACAGTTGGGTTTGCCTTTTGTGCTATAAATTTGATTGGGACTACATATGCTGACATAGTATGCGTAGCACGAGGAACAAGGTTCAACCTAACGTGGCTATAGCAATAGTGGATTTTGCGCTCTGTCCCTTCATTTTACTCCATTCGATACATATTAATTGTCGCAAATTTAGTACAAGTTCATACTAATTCTCTTACAATTAATATGGATCAGAGCGAGTTGAATATTCAAAAACTGAGTTACAATATTTCAAACGATTCAAAATAATAGCATGTAGATGAATTTGTCGTTAATCGTCATATGCTAGCAAGTTTTTTTAAGATCATTGATTTGACTTTTGGCTAAAAAACAAAATAATGAGCTTGTACCGGATTTTTTAGGATTTAGAAAAGTGTTTTTTTTTCACATTTCGCAAAAAAAAAATCGTCATGAAACATGAAATCTGGAGACGAAATCAAGTCATTTGCACCTGACATTTTGTTTTTTGATATTTTAGATGAATCAAAGTTTTTCTATAGTGCAAAGCAGAACTTTTGTGTCTTTAGAATATATTCTAGTTTGGAAGTTTAGAATGTAGGATGTAGGTTGTTCCAATGTTCAAGATATCGTTTATCGTTTACTACTCGGTCGGCTCAGATTAGAGATTAATCGCTTACCGGCCGGTTAATTGATTTTATCGGTCGCCTATTTATCGGCTAGTTTTTTTTTTTTTGTAAATTCAGTTACAACACAAAAATTATAAATGTGCTATGCAAAATCAGCATTGGATTATTGGACATAAGTGTTATCTTGATTTCTTGCCTTTGAATCAACAAAAATGGCAAAATTCTAGCTAATATATAGTTCTACAAGAGTATCGGCCGATGAATCGGCTATCAGACCGATAAATCGAGGTAAGATACATGATATGTGGCGAGAATCGAGCTAACTAGGCCGATAAATCGGTTGTCGGACTAATAAATTGGCGGCGATAAACTCAGACGATATGCTGGTCACCGAATGATTCACGATAAATCGGCCGATTAATCGGCATATTGGACGATTTTTGGAACACTGGGAGGTCTTATATGGTTACTGTACCATGATGGGCTAATGACATCGTGGCTCATGTGTATGTGTCAGGTGGTGTTCTAGAAGGGACATAAATTGATGTCCATCCGTGTAAATCCCAAATGATGGTTTGCAATGTGTTCTTTTTTGTCAGTTTAAAATTCAAGGCCTCTATTTTACTATACCTGTCATTAGCCCATCATGCACACCAGCAATGACGCGCATATAAAAAGTACTGTCAAAGTACTCCACTTATTTAAATAAAGTTCATGAGCAATGGCGGAGATTAGGTAAGTCGGTAATTTTGTAAATTTAGCAAAACTTGTCACATTGTCATAATTTAAATATTTGTAAAGTACTCCCTATGTACCAAAATATAAGAAGTTTTAGCAAGCTAAAACTATTCATATCAATAGAATCTATAGTATTCGTATAGAATAAGAATAACAATAAAGACAATAAACTTCGGATTCTTTCTTTCTCTTCCATTCAAAACAGTTTGCTAAAATGTCTTATATTATGGTACAAAGGAAGTAGAATTTATTATCTTGATTTTAAAGGAAACCACCCACAAAATTAACAAGCACATGTGTTTGCTTCAGTTACAGTACTTAACATCCATCATATTTCAATCAACCTTAAAAAAGTGGAGCTTTTGACTAACACTGTTTGCATAAGCGGCACCCATGCATGCATCTCAAGTTGTCAACTCCTGTCAGAAGTACGTTAAGTCGTTAAGATCTCGTCAGAACAGAATCCGGAAAAGACATAAAAATTAGAGAGCTGACTGACACATGGCTGCTCGGCATCGCCTCCTTTCCACAATTGGAATCTAATCAGGAACTAGTCTCACGGAAGTTCCACGTTGTTAATTAACGGATAAGGAAGATCACATGAAGCTGCTACATACTTATAGCGGGCTGTACCTCCGTGATTTCATCGATCATCGCCGCATCAGAGAATGGATCGCACACATGCCTATGTACTTCGGTTAGAAGGAAAAGTAGACATTGGAAGACCACTCTATCTAGGAGCAGTAGCATTTGAGTCAACGGGGACACAGAGATTTTCATTCACGTAATCAAATTCAATTGACTGGTTAGATAATGCCGAACTTACTCAAGCAGTACTTGAAGATCCACTCCCATTTTTTTTCAGCAAAAGAAACGGCCATACGAGATAGGCGCAACTAACAAAGCAAGAAATGACCTACTCCCCACGACAGCAAAGCCAAAGCCATGGCCGGTGAATCCATGGATGTGTAGAACAGTAGAAGGCGAAGAAGCTTACGCAGGTTAACCAAAAAACAAGTTGCGTGACTTGCGCCAATCGGTCAATGGGTGAACAAATCTAACAACTACTCCAGAGTCAAGCTGTTCGATCGCAGGCGGCCCGGCCAAGTGTTTAGGGATTCTTCTATGAATAAAAAAATGCCACCAAGGGTTAATCCTGGGTAGTGGTAGGTCTCGTTTTTTTGGCAAAGCGGGAGCGAGCCACATGGAAACAAGGCAGTTCAAACATTTCATACGCAAAATGGGGCTAGGTCTAATTTTCAATGTCCTTACTATTCACACTTGTAGGTTTGAATGCTCTTGCTGGTACGATTTGATCAAAGCAAAAGTCGGCCGACCTTCAGTGTACGTAGTTGGAATGCAGAATGAACAACGAGGACGAGGTAGAATGATCCTACGGAATTAGCTTCAATTGCACATCAGGTTTCAGTTGACGTCGATGATCAGATGCAAGCAAAGTCTCGAGTAAAACAAACCCTACCTACGCAGGCCAGGCTACACCACCAGGGTCAAAGCGATAAGGATCGGGGCGCTAACCCGCTATTAATACCCCTGCCCGCCTGCAATTCCAGCTTCCTTATCCTGAAAGCTCCCTGTCTCTCTTTCCGTGTGCAAGCTGAAAAAGTCAGAGATCTCGTTGGTGAATCTGTTTGCCGTTGGCAGTTCGAGACGATGACGAAGCAGCAGTGGTAGGAGCAATAGGTGGCGGGCAGAATGTGGCTGCAGGTTGGTTAAGTTGAGCGCTAAGAAAATACTGTGAATGATTCAAGGGTTGACATTTGATTGTGGATGATGATCATGGGTTGGCCAGGCACTGGACGATGTCAATCAACAGATGAAAGCAGGGACGGGCCGACGACCCCTGCCCGTACGAAACAGGAGGAGCAGGAGTTAGAGTTTTTGACTTAAACGTGCTGGACTTGAAGTCGCGTCGCTCTCGCCATGGGACGACAAGCTGTGTGCATGATTGGCAGAGTTGCCCGGCTACAGGTGTCGTGTAAGTTCACTACATACGTAGGTGTGTGGCATGGCAGTCCATGTCAAGATAAATAAGAACGGCAGAGGAAGAGAAAAAACTTACGGCCGGGGGCGTGAGACTCTCGAGGCTGATAAAATGTGGTTCCACGACGGCCATGCAGACAGACTGATGGAACTGTCTTGCCACTCCACAAATACAGAAGACTAGGGATATTAGCGCGGCAATGCCGCGCAAGTTCGGTGAAATTGAAATTTGAAAATGTTGACATTTAAAAGTTGAGGAGATTTGAAATTTTTTGGAACTCAAAAATTAACTGCGTTTAAAAATTGTTTAGTTTTCAAAAAAAATTCCAGTTTGGGAGGTTATCAAGATTTAAATTGTGTTCAAGCTTGTAAAATGCTCAGTTCGAAAGGCATTCAAAATTTTGAAATATTTAAGCCAGGGACTTTTTTGCAAAAGCAACCGCAGAACTCGTCCTTCCTCCTCTTCCTCTCTCTCCCGCGACGATCGTTTAATCATTACATTTTCCCGCCCGCTGCTAAAGACCTTCCCGCACGGATCCAAGCACGCGGGGAGCTCCGGCGTCGCTTCCTCCACCTCCTCGCGGAACACCGCGTCCCGGGACGTCCGAGGGATGCCGGAATCGGCGCCGCCGCGCTCGCCGCCCGCCGCCACCGTTTTGGTCACCGCCGGCGGCTCCGGCGACCAAACGGTCCGCAGCACCGCCCCTCCGGCTCCCCTCGACGCCCTCTCGCAGATCCGCGCGGTCCTGGCCCGGCGCGCGATCGCGCCTGACCGAGCGCGAGCTCGGCAGAGCGGCCGCGGCCACGTCCATCGCCGGCGGGCGACGTCACGCGATGACGTCACCGTGGGCCCGCCTGTCAGATTTTCCATATTTTTTGAAATCTGAAATTTGATCGTACGCTGCAAGTAGCCAGCGTTTCTTTTTGTGTTCATGTTGGTATAATTGTCATATTTGAATTATTTTTCATTTGTTGAATGCTCAGATCTGAAATGCATTCAAAAATTTGGAATATCCAAATTTGTAATTTGTTCATATGCTATAGATAATCAACGTTGTTTTTTTTGTTCATGTTCATATATTTGTTATATTTTTCGGACGGATAAATTCGAAGTTATTGTTATACTTCACATTCCACAGTTCTCTTATCTTTTTTTTTCTTGCTCAAATAATATTCCAAATATTTGTGTTTTTTTTAAGACAAATGTCTTCGCTATTATAAATTGTAACATTGCTTATGGTTCTTAGACAAATGATTCCATTATTAAGAGAGATGTAAAATGTTTGGAGTAGTGTAAAAAAAAATGACTCCATTATCATTTGTTTAAGGAATGGGAACGTTGCCTAAACAGTATCTTCTTTTTTATCTTTTTTCTTTGCTTAAACAATTTTCGGATTATTTTACATTTCTCCTATCTTTTGTGGGTCATAAAAAATGATCGCCTAAATTAAATAATAGTAGCTCTTATATTCCATTACCGGTAAAGCCCACCGTGAACGTTGTGATTCAAAATGGTAAAATTCGTTGTAATTTCGCTTGGAGTATTTGCATATTTTAAGCAAATTTAAGTGTTCACATATGTGTGTAGTTTGACGGCGCGGGCGTGTGATCGGTGATTTTGTTTGTCAGTTGAAAATGTAATGATTAAACAGTCGTTAGAAAAAGAAATAACGTCGTGTCGTTGTGAGGAATTGTTGTTTTGAGTAAGTTTCAAATCGAATAATATTTTACAGTTTCGATGTAAAAATATTTTTGGAAAGATTCGAATAATACATTCGGGAAATACTGAAAGAATATATTTATACTGAATTAGAGGAAATTATGTTCAGGTCCTTTGCGGGCGGTTTTCTGCAAAAATGTTGCGCCAAAGATCGTGCGCGGCCTCTGATTGGTAGAAAGTCGCCAGCTACAGTGCACACGAATTTTGGCGCGATCTAGACCGTCCGCCGCGACGATCGTACGGCCAGGGGAAAAGAGACGACGTGGATAGCGGGACTGGCCGCGAATCGCACCAACTTTCATATATTAGATACACTTTTCCTATTTAACAGCTAGCTGTTTTCAAATTCAGAAACAGACACTTTTTTCCTAACCGTCCGATCCATCTCTCACCAATCTCCGCGCGTCTCCCCTCAGTTTTCCCTTCTCTTTTCCTTTTCCTGGCCGAGTCCACCTTTCTATTTTGAATTTTTCATTTACGCGTGTCTGTCTTCTTCCCGTTCCCCACTCTGACGCATTCGAGGTGAGATGGGACAGAGAGGCGGAGCAGATGGCGCTGTCCCCGGAGGCAGCTTCGCCGGCGCCGGTCGGGGCCGTCCTTCGCCAACCTGGGACGGCGGAGAGGGCGGCTCTCGCGGATATCCGCGTCGCTTCGCCTGCTCCGCTCGGGGCCGTCCGTCGCGACCATGGGGCCGCGGAGAGAGCGGCTTCCGCTGATCTCCGCGCCGCGTCGCCGGCTCCGGTAAGGGCCGTCCTTCTCGACCCTGGGACGGCGGTGAGAGCGGCTCCCGCGGATCTCCGCGCCGGTGTGGGCGCAGCTTCATTGGAGAGAGGTGCGGCTCCCGACCATCGAGCTCATGTGTTGAAGAGGCCGGCGTCGGCGAATCGCGCGAGGAAAGGGTTGTTTGCCGTCGTCGAGATTGGTATTACTCCTGGTCCCCTATTTTTTTCCTGTTTATTTGATTTTTGTTGTCTGATTCTTAGTCGAATCGGCGTTGCTGGGTGGTCGCGAGATCTGAGTTGAATCATGTACTGTCGCATTAGGTCGTTTGTAGTTGCTGTAGTTCATCTCCGAGGCATGGAAGTGTGTGGTCGGGGGCCGATTTCACGACCTTAGCCTTGTTGTCCCTCGCGTGTTCATGGTGGTAGTATATTTCTGGTTGTAGTTCATGTCCATTAACGTTGTAGGTTCGGTGTTGCTGTATAGGCTCATTGATCGGTTCATGTATAGGCTCATTGTTCAGTTTGGTTTTACTCCCTTGGTCCCCTGTATTCAGTGTATGGCTCATTGAACGGTGTAGGTTCCCGCATTTTTCTGATCATTTTTGTTTCATGTGCACTGTAGGATGAGTTGCTGATGGTTGGGCGTGCTAGTGCTTCTGATGTATACAGTGGTTGTTTGCGGTTTTATTGTTAGTGAGTATAGTTTCAGGTTGGGCTAATAAAATCCCTTTATCTAAAAAAAAAGTTTCAGGTTGGGCATAGGTGTAAGAACTGATGATATAGTGTGTGATGGTGTTACTTTTAGTCTGGGCGGTGAGTGTGTGTCTCTTGAGGTTTTGTATTTTAGATAGTCAAGCTTGTGTGAAGTTAGAACTGAAGGGAGTTCCTCGTTGGCTCGTTTAAATTCTGAAGAACACATGTTTAAGATTTGTCTCATTCCTAAGTCCTTTATTTCTTTTTTCTTAGCTCATATTTTCATTCATTCAGTCATTTAGTTTGTTATTCTCTCATTAGTACAGTCCTTGAGCATCTCAGTATAGAGTATATATTTCTTGAGCCCATTCTTTACCTCAGTATTCAGTCCTTTAGTTTTTCATTACTTTAGTCACTCATACTTTGCATTTTCACTTGCCTAAGTTACTTGATTATTTCATTACTTCAGTGTTTCAGATTCATAATTGCCTTAGTCACTCATACTTTACATTTTCACTTGCCTAAGTTACTTGATTATTTCATTACTTCAGTGTTTCAGATTCATAATTGGCATTTTCAATTGCCTAAGTTTCTTCAGTATTTCATTACATTTATTCATTTCTTCATTCTCTCATAATTTGCATTTTCATTTATTCATTCCTTCAGTACCTCATAATTTGCATTTTCAGATATTTATTCTTACCTCATTACAGTTCTTCATTTCTTCAGTCTCTCATAACTTGCATTTTCATTCCTTCAGTACCTCATAATTTGCATTTTCAGTTATTTATTTTTACCTCATTATTCAGTCTTTTGGTTCTCATTATTTTTCCTCTTTCAATCTTTCATTGACTAATTTTCTTCATCTCATTAGTTCAGTCACTAGTTATCTTCTTTTAATCAGTATAGTCTCTCATTTCATCAGTTTATTATTAGTTTGTCGAAATTTAAAAGTTTAGTTTAGTCTATGATTTTTTCAGTCTCTCATTTTTTGCCCTTTCAAAATTCAGTAAAAGCTTCTTAGTTCTTAAGTATTTTATCCATTCAGTATCTTTCGGTTACCTAATTCCTTAATTCCCTTAGTTATTAGTCAATCATTTCTCGACATTTTTAAATTCAGTATTGTCTTTGATTTTCTATTAATTTTGTCTCTGAGTTTTTCATTTATATTCGGTGTTTCATTCATTTGCTTTAAATATTTGTTGTGCAGTTTGCCATCCCTTCTTTTTCTTGGGGTATTTGAGTGGGGTAACTCCGCCTACCATCTGTTTTAGTCGGTAGCCGGTTCCAAGCCCGGATAAAGGAGGAGGATCCATATTCTGTTTGCATGAGCCAAATCCGTTGGAGCTGTTTTTGCATCTTTTACACAATGAGTTTTTCTTTTTTCTAAAGTGGAATCGCTGTTTTTTCCAAGCCTCGGTAAATATGACCACACGTCTTGATAACAAAGCTTCATTCAAAAAGTACATTCTTCCTAAATATTACAATAATTCAGCAATAGTATGCAGTTTCAGTTCTAGGACATAAAGAGGCTCTTCTGATCTTATTCTATCATCAGTTTGCATTGTTTGATGCAGTTGCTTCTCCAATGTTTGGTATGTATGGGGTTTCAACTTCAGTGACTTGATCTGCTTGAGCCGCGTCCTTGTTCTTCTTTCCCTTTTGCTGGTTTCTTGGCTGGAGAATCAGTTCCTGCAAGATGGTATCAAAGTATAACCAAATGAAGTTCAGTTTTTTGGTGCACATCATGATTCCTTTCACCAATTGAAGTTTAAATTTGTTTGTTTTGTTACCTGCTCCCTTAGGCTTTGACTTTCTTGTTCTTTTAGGCTTTGGTGAGTCGAAGACCAAATGTTTGTTAGGACAATTTCTCCTTGTATGACCAAACTCCCTACAATGGCCACATTTGTAAAAGATTCCCAACTTGATCTTCTCTTTGATGGTGAGCATCCTTGGACGTCCTTTGGTATTAGCCTGGATAAAGGAGGAGGACCCTTTTTTTGCAGTGTTTTGATTTTAGCGACCAGCCGAGAGTTTGATTGGAGCGACGCACAGGCAAGGGAATTGGAACTGCCTTCATTTGTTGGTGCAAGTTGAAGTTCATGAAACATGACTATATTTTCTCTAAGGATACAAGTTTCACAGTACTAAAGCCCTTCTAATATTCTGTTCATGTTTGTGTTTTGGATGCTAGTAGGATGCTAGTATCAATAGAACAAGAATTTAGCTCATAACTGGGAGCTACTGTTACAGTGAGAATTAGAACTGATCACGTAAGAATCCAAATTGTTTTGTTTACTGTTGGGAACACATCATAGTAGACCACAAGTAATGCAACCTGATGATGTAAACTTTGGTTGTTTTCTGATTTTGTATGCAGTTCAGTTATATATGTGCTGAGATTCAGTAATTACTGAGGACCCAAAAAAGGTTCAGATAACACACCTGGGATTTCTGAGCTTCGTCAGGTACAGGTATGTCATCTTGCAGAGCTTGATATTTCTTCTGAGTCTGCCGTTGTTCCATCCTCCCTGCTCTGATCTCTCTCCTATCTGTTTTGTTGATGTTCATGGGGATCTCGATCTGGGAGAAACGTATTAGCGGCAGGTATGGGGCAGGAAGATCGGGGTGGGAGTTGGTGAGCATGCCTCTCTTTCTTGTTGGAGAAGAAGATCAGTTCTCTGGGGCTGGGCTGGGTTCAGGTTTTTTCAGGTGCTGAGCCTGTGTTATGGGCTTTTTGTATTGTTCTCAGCTCCTGTATCAACTTATTTTTGGGCCTGTTTTTAGCCCAGATTCTGTAGCGACTGAAAACTGAAGAACTCAAGTACAAATATGTGTCTGTTTGGTGGTACTGTCGAACAGGCAGAAACCTGAGTCGTTTCTTTTAGCTCATTTCTTTTTCGTACAGCTGTCAACATTCCATTGGTTCTCTAAATGTGTCTGTTCCTGAAAATCAAAACAGCTAGCTGCAGGCTAGACAGTCCCATTAGATATTAGGTAAATGGAAGAGACAAACAGCGTCGGCATCCCGAGTCCCGACACCGACGCTGAAACACGCGGCGAGGCAAATCATATGGCAAAAGTCAGCTGCCTGCCGGCAGCTTGAGAGTCTTGAGCTAGGTGGCGCCGGAAAGAGCAGTGATGGACACTGTGCGTACCACGGTGAGTACCCACTCACTTCAATTCTTGATGCGGATAGAAATAGGACGTACTACTACATGAGGCGATCGATCGCCGTCCATCGATCGTTTTCCGTCGGCGCGGAGAGGCGGCATCGCCGTGCGAGCCCATTGATGGCCGCCGAGTTCGCGGTCAACCCCGTACACACACGCACACGCACACGCTCGATCCTCCTCCGGCAAGCTTCAGATACCATTGGCGTCGACCATTTCCGCCGCTCTGCTGGGACGCGAGCTTGTGATACGGTGTCAGGTGGGGTACATCTGCTGACGCCGGTGCGATTTGTCAACCGGCTGCGAGCGCCGCTCGTAAAATGCAGGTAAGACCTCGCTGTGACACGGGTCCTGACAAAGATGTGCTTCGCTCGGGCGGTGCGCGGGGACGAGATCGCTGCGAGCCGTCAGCGTCACAGGGACGACGAACGCGCCGTGTTCATAGCTGGGCGCCGAAGCTGTGGGTGTCGCTAGAGGACGTACATCACCGATCGGATAGCTCGTTTTGGCTCGTTGCCGTATCCACACTGTGACGGGACCAGGGAGATCAGCAGCTAGCATCTTGGCTTTGTTGTAATTCTGTGCTATTATCGTCTGCCAGGAAAATATATATTGACATGATTGCATCGCAGTACGATAGAAACTAAAGTTGAACAACTCTCACATTTCGGCCCTTTATTCATTCGCCAAGAGCTTATCTCTGATTGTAGTAAATCAATCAGAAAGCCAGGGATTACATCATAGTCTGTTCATCATGACAAAAATAGCTTCTTTAGCACAACTATGCACCGCACGATTATGAATAATTTTCTGTAGCAACGAAAGCAAAATTTGGGTTGGTTCGGGCAATGAACTTGTTCTATACCGCTACGACTATCAAGGAGGGCTTTATCGAAAAAAGAAAAAAAAATGACTATCAAGGAGGGGGTGGCCTACTCACCCCTCTTTGGGACTTGGGAGGCCCCGTGGCTTGACGGAAAGAAGCCAAAAGATATTTCCCCCTTCCCCCCTCATTTTTGCGGCATCTAGAACGACGAAGTGGAGCATAACAAAAGCAATGGAAAACAACGCTTGGATCGACAATATCATCTTTTTTTTTAACAGGGGGTCGGTCCCGAAGGACCGAGCGCTTCATTCATAGTCAACACTGAGATTACATTTTACAGATAAGGCCTCGAAAGAAAAGGAAATTATCGGACCTTACAATTTGCACCAAGGACCTGAGAAGTATGATAGGAAACGCAATCAAGTCCAGCTCCTTTCTCAGCGCGACGCAACAGAAACGTGGCGCAGCCGACCTCCACTTCACCAGGGACGAACCATTTGGGAAGAAGAGGCGAGGCGAGAGCACGCTGCCCGCGACTCGGAGGGCCTCCGGAACGACAACTTGGCCTGGAGGTTGACGAAACCACAAACGTCGGCCGGAGAAGACCGTAGCCAGCGTCAGGAACGGGAGTGGTCGCCGCACGACCATTAGAGACGACGACGAGAACGCCGGCGTGAGAGCACTCCCAGAAGAAGCCGCGGAGTTCACCATCCGTCACCCAGAGAGAGGAATCCATCCACGATCTCGCCACCATGGCAAGCACAGGGAAAGATTCCCATCTCCGAGCTCTGGCGAGCGGATCCGCGAGCATAAACGAGCCTTATTGAAGAGGACGGCGAGGTGGCGCCAAACCAAGCCGTGGGCTCTGACCTCCAAAGCACGAACGGCAGCAACACCAACCTTGCGCACTGCTAGGAGCAGCTCGAGCACCCCTACAGCAACACCCCGACGCCAACTCCAGATCGAACAAGCAGAGCAGCATCCCATCCCTTCCCCTCACCTCCACGACCGGTCAGAGGGACGGAGATAGCAGCACCCTGTTGGATCTGAAGCAGACCAGATTTGCCTTTATTGGGAAAGAGGCTATCGGCCACCACACCACTGCCGCCGACCTCCCACCTTGAGAGATCGTCGGAGAGCATCGCAGCCGGCCGGCCAGAGCTATGCATAAGCTCCAGACCAGAAAAGCCTCGTGGCATCTCGCCATACACCACTCGAGAACAAGCAGGAAACCCTAAACCTACATCTACGACGAGTAAGACTAGCCCTAAGTTGTACAAGAGGCCACGGCCACCAACTCCAGCTCCCCTCCGGCCAGCACGGCCGGCGGAGGGAGGCTATAGCGGCGCCGGGCGGGCGGTGGCGATCTCAAACGGACAGAGAGAGCGAGAGAGGAGACAGAAGAAAAGAGACAAATGAGAGCCTGTCGGAAAGATGGATGAAGATTTTCCTTTCGACCACGTCGCCCAATTCGTGGACTTTTGGGTGCATCTTCCTCACATAATTCTTGAAGATGGAGCAGAGGACGAGATTTTTTGGAACCTCGTGACAAATGGGCAGTATTCGGCGGCCTCGGCTTACAAAGCCCAATTCTTGGGGATACAACTTCCAATATGAAGTGCATGGTATGGAACATTTGGTCTCCTCAAGAAGTCAAATTCTCTGCATGGCTTTATCTTTAAAATGGGCTTTGGACAGCCGATCGTTTAGGGAAAAGAGGTTGCCCGAATTGCGATCTATGTCCTCTTTGCAAGCAGGCGCCGGAATCAATCACCCACCTCCTTGTAAATTGCCTCTACACAATGCGCCTTTTGGTTTTCATCAAGAATTGGATTGGCCTACAGAGTCTTGATTTCCAACAGTGGCCTACTCACAAACCTTAAAGTTGGTGGCAAGATATGGTACAAGGCTCCAACCCACGACGCAAAGGCTTGGCATTGCTCACCCTCTTAGCGTCTTGGGAGATAAGGAAGCGAGCGAAATGCTCGGGTTTTCCCCAATAAGCATGCGCCACCCACGATCATCTTTGGGAACATAAATAGAGAAGCTCGTATTTGGGTTATCGCCGGCGCAAGATGTAAGGATGGCAATGGAGCGGGTTTGTACGGGTTAACCAGATGCAGATCCATGTCCATCACCCCCACTATAGCCTGGCCACGAAGGTATCCATGGGCATGGATGTCGCCCCATATCAAACCCGCCGGATACCAGGGTATCCATGGATATCCATGCGCCAACTAGCTTACGAAGCGGTGTTGTCCGGAGTTGGAGTACTTTCTGTTCCAGGTGTTCCTGTTACGATATTTTTTACAAAATCATGAGGCAAAGTCCGAGGGGGTTAGGAAGAGCTAGGCATATTCATTTGGTATACACGTGACGAAATATTGTCCCGTGTCCAACGCATGAGTTAGCGGATATCCACCCCATGATATACGTGGGTGTACACTTACCCACTAGTCTGGATATCCATGAATACCCGGATCAATGGGTAAAATTGCCATCCTTACCAAAATGAGATCGGAGAGAATAACCACCGTGGCTATTGGACGGAAACATTACATAAAAATCCAGGAGTTGGCCACGACTAATCTATACTATTATTAAAAGAGCAAACTTGTGTTGATACATTGAATCTGAGCCCTTCAATATTTGGCCAACGGTCCAGATCGCTCCAATGTTTGACAACTCAACACAAATCCACTTTTGCCCATTTTACCCTCCCACCAAATCACATAATACTGCTAATGCCATCGTACCGGTTCGTTTTATTTCGTTTCGTGATAATTACGAGATTTGCCACCGCTAAAAGAAATTAAAAAACAGAACTTCCTGACGGGGCCGGTGGTCCGCTGCGCGCCGTCGCAGCCACCCGCTTCTCCACTTTCCTCGACGGCTTCCTCCAGTCCTCCGAGCTCCGGCGTAGGGTGTCGCTGCTGCTGGTCCGGATCCTGCGCCGGTTCCCCGCGTCCGCCCCACACTCGGGCACGGCGCTCCCTATCCCATCCACCATGACCCCGAGCGCCTCAATGGCTCCCTGCCCAGGCGACCCACCCCTCAAATCCCAAGCCCGAACCTGCCTGCCCGCCCTACTCATGCCCAAATTCGCCGTCAATCGATGCCTCTGCTACTTTCCCCCTCTGCCTTTTTGTGCCGAGAGCGCTGAGTTCCGGCGATGATGCTGTCCGCGTCAGTGAGCGGGGAGCTACAAGCATGCAGCGGCAGCGCTGGCGCCCGTGTTGTTGCTACATGCCTCTGCGGGCGGTGGCGCCACACGCGGAGTCCGGGCGTGATATTCAGGCTCGTGCGCTTCCTGCTCGTCGACACCAACGAGACGGTCTTCCTATCGGCAGCGGGCGGAAGCTGCGCAGGACCATCCTTCCTTTAACGGCATGTTGGCCTATCTTTCCTCTTCCTCCAAGGCGAGTCCCGTGTGAGCAAATTTCCGGAGCAATCTATTTGATGTGTGTGCGGTGGCTGATGGGGACGGTTGCAGGCTCGCGTGACTGTGCAAGTGTGCGGTGTGGTGAACTAGCTGCAGTTGAGCAGACTCGATCTATATAAAAGTCCATCAAAGCCTCCTCAAAGGCGAGCGGTGAGTAACAGCTGGCTAGCAGTAGCATGCAACATCTGCAATTTCGGTATATGTCAGCGTCTCTTGCAAGGCATCTGCAAACTACGCTGCTCTCCTCTAGAAATTTTGTTCTTATATATACGTTTCCTACCTTCTCCTACTATAGTTCCACTACTTCGTTAGTTTATATTCTTTTATCTTAATTTGGGAAAATTCTAAATATTTCTATGTTGGCACTGTCCATTGTTAACGGAAAACAATTGAGTTATTTTACAGAATACATAGCGGTGAGTGTGAAGCTAATTGGCGTCGCTATCGCACCGCTTGCCTCTCAGAGTCTCAAGCTCCTCCTTCCTTTCCAGTGGGTGTAGCTTTAGGGAGCACCATATGAATCCCGGTGAGCACATGGCATATTCAGTGACAGCAGCGACGAGGATGGCGCCAATTTCACGTCCACTGTACTCAGTGTGCTCTTCCTCTTTCCCTCCACATACAGGCGATGATGCCCGAGACAGTGTTTGCCACTTAAGTTGGGGCTGAGGATACATGTGTGACATTGAGGTTATGACATAATTTGTACCGACAAGCCACCCAATAAACATGTCTTTATCGCCGTGCACCAGTTTCGTTGGCTTGTGTCTGAGGTTTATGTGCTTCATGATGCTTACGTAATCATGGATCTCTTTGCGATATAAAATTTAGGATCAAAGCTAAAGTGTAAAAAAAGTAATGCACATACACCCTGGTATATATATTATATTTTTGTACTTGTAAATTGACTACTTTAATTATGAAAACGTGCGTTGCACGTACATGCCAACTAGTGAACAAAAATCTAGAAGTTGGGGGCTGTTGGACGGAAACATTACATAAAAATCCAGGAGTTGGCCACGATTAATGAACAAAAATCCAGGAGTTATTCCTATTTTTTCTTGTCAAAAAAATTGAACAAGATCGTGGGGCACAATTGTGGCCTGTGTAATATGCAGGACTTGCCGTCCTATTGTTCCCAGCGGCCCAAGGTTGGATCTATACACTGGGTGCCGCTAAAAATCATGTTCGACGTTCAACATCAGAACATCTCCTCTAGAAACTCTAGATAATTATTGACAGTTTAAATTTATACTGTTAGGACGTCTTATCTTTACTATTAAATGAGAGTCCGTCGTTGGTGTCACACGTCTAAAAATTACAAGCAAATGCCACCACACACCACCTCTCTGTTATCACGCACGGAAAAAAACCACCGATTTTTCTCCTCAAATTATGGATCTCTTGTTCGTGGTGAAGAGGTTTATCCCACCGAACACATCTTTCTGATCGTAGCCTAATAAATCGCCCAAAGGACGTTAGCCGCAGCGGCCGCCTCGCATATATCGTGGTCATTCAGGTCGCACCCCACTCCACCTCCCCGGTGTCGCCTTCGTCCTGTGCCATCGCGACCTCGCCGCGTCCTGTCGTTCTTGGTCGCGGCGACTGCACGAGGCTGCCGAGAGCCCGGTCGTCGTCGCTGGCAAGCTGGAGCGTCGGCATCGCCCGCCGGCGTAGTGAGAACCCGATGGTGACGCGCGTCCTTAGCACTAGCATCGACGCCGGGATCCACATCGGGTCAACGAGTAGTTTCTGAGGAGGATCCAGGAGCTCACCGTCGTGCTACACTCGGGCACCTGAGGCCGCGTGAAGTAGCGTCAGGCTGCCGTTGTCGCTGCGCATCCTCAAGCCGGAAGAAGCAGCAGCAGGAGCAGCGGGGCTGGTGGGACGAGCGGTTGATCAACTGCGGCGACGAGTCCAGGCACGGCGCGATGGAACGGGCGTTCTCGTCGATGTTTTCATCATTCGGAGCTCCAGAGCTTCGTGCTGGGGGATACCCGCCTCGCGGCTCCTAAGGCCAGCACGCAGCCTGGCTCCTCCTGCTCGCCCACTGGGGTCTGTCACAGCGATCGGCCACCGCTGGTCATCACTGTGGGTGCTGCCGCCTCCACACAGGTGCCGTCGGTGGACGCCGCCGCCTCCTCGCACAGACCATTGGTGGACATCTACATCGACGTTTGTGATTGCAGGACGAGTAAGACTAACAGTCTCATTGATTGGGTACAAATCTAAGACATTGATATGTGCAAATGCTTACTTAGTTACTTTAACAACCTTACTCTACCGATAACGATCACGCTATCAGACTTTGGCTCTTTCCGCTTTAGGTTGGGAAGACGCAGATCAAGAGGGAGCATGACTTGCAGTAAAAAAAAAGAGGGAGCATGACTGCAGAAAAGCTTACAAAAGTGGAAGATGCGGTCGACGTCGTCAGCTGCATCGGCTCCTCGGAAACTCTCCCGGGCGACGAAGGGATGCATGAGCTTGACACGGCCGACTACATCTGGAGGGATGCCGCATCCTGGCACAGGATTGTGCCGCTCGAGCTCTTCTTGGCGGCAGACCCATTCCCAACAGAGTCGTCTCCCGCAGCCACGTTGTGGGCTTCCGTCCATGGCGGTAGTTGCTACGGTAGGGGTGAAAACGGTACGGATTATTTCCGACCAGAGCCTCACGGAAGGCAAATACGGATACGGTCGGATAGTTGCCGGATACGGTCACGGATACGGATAGTAACTAACGGATACGGAAAAGGATGTGGTTTTACTAATATCCGCCCGTATCCGAAGATATACCATATTTCACGGTTATATCCGACAAATATCCGGCGTAATATCCAACAAGTAATACCTCGAACCTGAGTTGTTGGGCAAGATAAAACTTATGTACTTACACAACTCTTGAAAAGTCTTTGCTCAAGTCACTACCATATTTGTGAATCACATTTTTGGGAGCCACCCTTAGGTCATGCATGCAAGGGCAAAATTAAGTAGCCACTTGGAAATGGAAATATGAGTATGAATACATTATCTATCTTAGTATATCACAATACATAGAGTTAATTTGGAGTAAGTTAGTTCATAATATCAGCTATATACCAGTCCTATTTTCAATGCGACATCCGACGAAATGTTTATCCGCAACCGAACCGCATTCGTTCCGTATTCGATCCATATTCGTAACCAACAAGATTCGATTCCATATTCGTATCCGCACACTATCCGCTCGACTCCGTATCCGGAAAAAATATGGTCACGGACATGGTTTCACTACTATTCGACCGTATCCGCTCCGTTTTCACCCCTATGCTACGGTGCCGGGGGCTGGTGCGGATGGAGCGCAGAATACCGTTGAGCAAGTACATCTTCAAGGTTTGCCAACCGGGTTTTGGGATGGTATCTTTTGTTGTTGTTGATGATGTCTAATGCATGCTGCGGTTGCAGGATCTGAGGAGAAGTTGAGGCTCTCTGCGGCTTCTTGGAGTGGGAAATATTGCGTTCTTCCGCTCAGATCTCGAGAACAGAGAACCTTGCATATATTTTAGGTACGGAGTAGTAGAAATTCGTCTAAGACATTTTTTCTATTTATCTCCATACTCTGCTGCTTGCTAATACTGTTTAACTTTCTTGTTCTTGCAGGAGTTCGGAGATTAAGCAGATGGTTGCCTCATCGGGTCGCCGTTTGTGCAGAGCGGCGTTGTTTGTACAATGAGCTCATTGAGCTGAGGGGAAACATCAGGTATTTTATCGGTGTCGGCCTCTAAGTGCTTGTGATCTCCCGTGGGTGCTCAAAAGAAAGAACAACTAAATCTTTGGATTTTGTGCTTATCTTTGAAAAAGAAAAACACAGCTGCAAAATTACGGCAGTGAATATGTAGTCCAGTTTTGCAAAGTGCTACCGTGTAGGAATGCATTTGGAAATGTCGCTTGATAAGATAATAGAAATTGGAAAAGTGATTAGTGAAGAGGAATTCAGTGTCATGTTTTGTGGATCTGACAAGCTAAAGTGCAAGACTCTCATGCCTATACTAAATAATCAGGAAACGTATGCAAATTATCTAGCATTTCACATTCAGCTATGACAATTAAATACAAAATGTATCATTCTTGCTATACTATATTATCGCTCACTTGGAAAATTATTCTTACTAACCAGATCTAATATAGTTGTAGTTTGTTCTGACATCTGATGCAACAACTTTGACATGATTTTCTCAGATCTCCACTCCTAGATTCAGGCCCAGAGATTCGTCTTTACTGCTATCAACATGGGACACTGAAACTTGGACCATTTACTGTTTTTTTAAGTGAAGGTGAACAAAGACAGACATCCAAGTTGCTGGCAAGCTGCGGTCTCAAGAACAATGCAGCTATAATTGAGTTTGCAAACTTCATAGAGGCTGCTGACAAGCTGCGGTCTGACTATGATGTGCATCGATAACATTTTTTATGCCCCGTTGCAACGCACGGGCAATTAGCTAGTATTTATAAAGAGAGGAATAGAACACATCAATCACACAGGCCAAAAGTAAAGCTCGGAACATTTCACGGTATTCCTTCTTTTACTAGGAAAACAACATTCTATGATCCAGGGAATCCTTCACTAAATTTGATCAAAGAAAACAACTTGTTATTTTGACAATTACTTCCCTTGGTAGAAAACCAAGTAAATTGCCTTTCCTCACTCAACAGAAACATCAAAAGTAACTGAAGATACAATCCACCACTGCAATTCATAAACATAAATTTATCTATATAAAAATCAAAAACATAAACTAGAATTGTAAACACAGGTTGACATCAAAGACGTCACTGAAACACATCCACTAGATAACAGGTACTATTACATGAACCTAACATCCAATACAACAAAGTTCAGTACTCTGGAACTTCTTTTCGCCCACAACTGCTGGTACCCTATGCAAAAGTAGCAGCACAACTGCTGGACAATCAAACATCGAAGTACAACAACTCTTATTCATAAACCAATCTTACTTGCCACCTGCAGAGGCCTCGACTAATCTGACAAAAGATAAAGCTTTACCTGGAAATCAATGTCACACTGTTAGGGTCGCACATATGATACATGCCAGTAAAAAGAACTTGATAGAAATCAGGAGTTTACAGTTCAGCATCTAGCTATTATCATCTTCATATGATGATGCAACACAGGTGCTGTAAAATAGGCAAGGCCTAATGTTAAAATAGTTCCGATAATACACAACATTTCAGATGACAGGGATACATCTACCACAAATATACTAACCATACAGATAAAAACTAATAATACATGCACCATCGATATACACCCTAGTTTCAACATCTGCCTAGGCGAATCATACATTGAAAAAAAAAGACCGTGAGATTAAATTCCTTACTGTGGTGATGAGGAATAGACAGCAATGTAATCGACCATAGACAAGCAAGAGTGGATAAAGCTAGTGGTCAGACGTGGTCGAGTAAGAGACAGGCAAAAGTGTGAAGCACTTCCCAAATACTTTATCATCCAACCCCCATGCAGGTTGTCAGTCGCCAGAGAAAGTCCGAAGACTACTGCTTTCCTTGCCCTATTGCACGGCAGGATATGAATGCTGGTAGCAATCGATGAGCACTGTTTTGGCCTTTTGGGATGTGTTTTCTGCTACGTTGCATGGATACGTGGTCTGGAGCTCGTGTCCGATACCGTACCCGATATGGAATCCTCTCGGATACCCTTCGATACGTTCCGGCGACGTATCGCTAAATAAACCATTTAAAATAATGTTGGATACCTTTTCGATACGTATTGGCCCCAAATCGGACACGGCCCAGCCCAGGTAAGCCAGGATACCCTACACGATCCCGTCCACTCTCGTCATTTTCATTCCCCGACAACGTCCTGACCTAGTCGCCTCCGGTCTCCTCTTGAGCGGCCTAGATCGAGCAGCGGCGGCGACCCAGCCATCCGTCCGGCGACCGAGCACTGCAGCAAGCCGTCCGCAGCTCCCGCCTCCGCTCGCCAGCAAGGTACACTCCTTCACGGTTCCTCCCTCCGATACACTCGTTCCTCCTCTCTCTTTCTCCGGTTGATTCCTATCTAATTGCAGCACCCTCTTCCTTCCTCTCTATCTTTTCTTGTAGATTGCAACCTAATGGCACAGCAGCAACAACCTACAAATTTTGGCTCCACTCAAGGATTACGAGTCGACCTGTCGCAACTTGTCGCTCGGGTACCGACAAGTAGACAAGTCGCGCGACAAGTCGTGACTTGTCGCAACTTGTCGCAACTTGTCGAGGTTTTGAACTTGTCGCTGGGGTACCGACAAGTAGACAAGTCGTGCGACTTGTCGCGACTTGTCGAGCGACACTTAATCCTTGGCTCCACTATGGCTTCATGTTGCTGTTTTAGAGAAACAAGCAGGTGGGGGTCATACCAAATGAAAATGTAATTACTGTGATCATGTAGGCAACTCTAGTTACTTGAGAGTGGAAGCCCATTTGCTCAAAACATCCACGAATCAAATCCATGCATGTAAGAAGGTCACTGCTGAGATATTCTGACGTGTACAGCCTTTGCATCCAACTGATTGAGCAAATCATTTGCCCAAACTTTCTCAATGTCAGTACTAGGCTCTCCCCTCCTCTTGTTGTTGTCAGCACTAGATGAACCACTTTCAGTCGATCCAACACTACATGGCAAGGACACAGGTATAGACTTTGATCATTCTAATTCTCTTTTAATCATGTCAACCTCTTTTCTAGGAGAGGTCAGAATATGAATAGCGACCTTATTACATGTATGGATTTGATTCGTGGATTTTTAAGCAAATGGGTTTGCACTCTCAAGTATCTAGAGTTGCCTACATGATCACAGTAATTGCATTTCCATTTGGTATGACCCCCACCTGCTTGTTTCTCTAAAACAGCAACATGACGCCATAGTGGTGCCTTAAGATCTGTAGGTTCCTGCCAGTGTGCCATTAGATTGCAATCTACAATTAAAAAATAGAGAGGAGGGGAGAGGGTGCTGCAATTAGATGGGAATCAACCGGAGAAAGAGAGAGAGGAGGAACGAGTGCACCGGAGGGAGAGGAGGAACGAGGAGTGTATCTTGCTGGCGAGGGGGACGGCCGGAGACGGATGGATGGGTTGCCGCCGGCTGCTCGATCTGGGCGGACACTCAAGAGGGAGACCAGAGCCGGAGGCGGCTAGTTTAGGGACGTGGTCGAGGAGTGAAGATGACGAGTGGACAGATCGGGGTATCCTATCTTACCTGGGCTAGGCCGTGTCCGATTTGGGGCCAATATGTATGGAAAAGGTATCCAACATTGTTTTAAATGGTTTATTTAGCGATACGTGTCGCCTGTACGTATCGAAGGGCTATCCGAGAGGAATCCGTATCGGGTACGGTATCGGACACGGACACCGAGGAGTGTATCTTGCTGTCGATAGTATCCGTGCAGCGTAGATGTCGATAGTATATACCACAGAAAAACAAATCCCAAAACAGTTCTCTGCACAGCCGCAACCAATCCTCGCCTCACGGCTCCTTGTTGTATAACAGAGCAAGGAGAGCAGTAGTCTTGTCTCCAAACATTTCCCTAGTAATCAACAACCTACGCATGTACTCTGGCAACAAAGTTTCTGGAAAGTGCTTCACACAACTACTGGCTTCATCAACTCTTCCCTATGTACGTCCGACTACATCGCCATCTATTCCTCGGAGGAAAGGAACCGGTTACAACATCAAAAACTGAATGACAATGTCTTTGTTCATACAACCGGAAGAACATGAGTAGGTTTCAAAAGAGGCGTGAGAAGGTGGGTGACAGAAGCTATTACCCTCTGGTCATTGAAGATTTTGATTGGGGCAATGAGTGGGTTGACCCAACAACGTCTCCACCTCAAGGTACTCGAGGGTGTCCCGATGACATTGATTGGGAACTTGTTGATGAGTCTGTTGGTGCATCTTCGCCACTTCACGGTTGCAATGTTCCTAGAACTGCAGCTCAAAGGGGGTCGACAAGTGTCCAATACCAAAGGCGGCGCAAAAGACTTGCTTCAACACAACCATGGTTAGAAGAAGATGACCAAGAGGAAGAACATGAGCAACAGCCAAGTATCCCCAATGGAGAGAATGATGATTCAGACGTTCCCAATAAAGATCTAGATGTGACCGATGAGGATGAAGACCCAACCAATGCTGACCAAGATGGTGGAGACGACAATGCTACCATTGAGGAGTTCGATGATGGTTACTAAGACTTAGAGATGAGTGTTGAGACATGAGAGAGTGGCCAGCCTTAAGCCATTTGACTTGATTGTGTTTTGTGCAACCTAATTTATGTTGTGAACCCATTTTATTTTGTGTTGTGGACCTATTTTATGTTCTGGACTTACATTGCGTTGGACCATTTGTTATGTACTCCAGTAATATGCAATGCACTCATCTTTGTCATCTTGTTTTGCACTTGTACTCTCATTTAATTCTCTGTTTTCTACCAATTGTGGTCTGTTATGTATGTTCTAACATATATGTTCATGGTTATTGCAGATTTTTGTTGGGGAGAGCAGAGATGGATGCTATATGGGCTCAACAACCAGCAAATTCAAGGTATTTATATCTACTATATAGCAGCCATATTATTCTGTCATAATTACTTAAAATTAACTAAGGCATGCCTTAAGTGCCTAGGCGGTGAGGTGGCCCCCCTCCGCCTTAGGACGCCTCACCGCCTTAATTCCTCCGCATCACTACTCTTAAGAAATTTATCTCCAACCCATTTTCTCTGTGTGCTCACCTGAAATCAATGATGCATGGAATACAAGTTTTTATATATATGATTGCTAGCATATTTTGTGTAGACACATCTTTATCATCTAAACTGTTGTGTACTATCTCAATTATTTTAACTTCAAGCCTTGCCTATTTTCCAACAATATGATATTATGCCTATCATTCTACCTAAGAAAATATGTTCCCATAATTAACAAATGAAAGCTGAAGTGTTATCTAAACGAAATTCAACTAATATACACCCAAGTTTGTTCAACCATCTAGATTACTTCATAGTTCATTAAAATGAATAACCAAGTATCGAGGTCGTCCTAATGGTGAATGATTAACGAAAACATAAACAGCTCAACTACCTTATTACAAGAATTATGACTTATGAGTAATTTGTAGCTCGCGAGGTATATCAAATCCCTACAATTTTGCCAAGCAATGTATTACACGAATTCTATCAGATTTTGTGAGTTATTTCTGAAGCAACGTCAATTCCAACTCTGCATATCAGTACAGCAGCAGCCTCTATCACGAAGTATCAGAGAAACATCTCATTTTACACAAAACGGAAGAATCAACTTTACAGAATACAACACCTAAAGAACCTCACTATGTGCTGTGGCCTGTTGCTGCTCCTACCACCAACGGGATATGAAAACGGAAATGGAGGGGATTGCAATCCATACTTTGCGGCTTGGCGCTTGGAGAATCATGACACTTAAACATGGTAGCATGCTGTGACCGATGGTTGCTGAAAGCAAATGAAGATCCATAGACAACCACAATTGAGGGGGAAGGCGTGCTGGAGCCTAAAGAACAAAATCACCACGGAGGA
Source organism: Poa pratensis (assembly GCA_947311845.1). NCBI lineage: Eukaryota > Viridiplantae > Streptophyta > Magnoliopsida > Poales > Poaceae > Poa > Poa pratensis. The sequence goes on from CAMZMU010000063.1 coordinate 21,522,137, forward strand.
CAAGCAAGAAATGTTCTAGGGGGCACGTTGAACAGAGAGATGAGTGTAGGAGCAAAACAAGGATGTTCTGGGGTGAGCTGAGCTTAATGACTGTGATTACGAGGTAGGGAATGAACAATTATAGGGAACAGTGGGAGGCAAAATGGGAGGGAGGCTCAAAAGGCATCAGTAACACTAGAGGCTTCTGGGCTTGTGTCCATTGCTAGTCAAATTTGAGGAAGATGCCAGCCTCAGGATTAAGGAGGAAAGTGCAGGTTTTACTATGGGAGGCGAAATTCCGGTTTTTTGGCTGTCGGGTCATGTTAACAGATATCAGGTCGACATAATATGTTTGATTCATCGCTGGGTTATTTAGGCATGTTTTGGAAAAAAAAGGTCAGAATAACTTCACAAAAATAACCTTTTAAGTTTTACTTTTCATGTAAGTTATTCAATCCTAGTGCAATACAAATCAAGGAGTGCAGAATTGGCTCATCTGACAATCACATGCAGCAGAACAACCGCAAGTGTAGGCTGTGTAGTCTCAAATCAACTGTTTCGAAGTAAATACGCAAGGATCAACAACCTACAAATTGCAACACTACAATATGCTTTACGACCTCAAATATTTGTTTAATAATTACCTACAATGACCATTCTGGATTTCTGGTTATTGACCCTATTATAGTCCTACTTTTGGCTACTAAGATATATGTCCTTATCAATATCTGGTATACCACATAATAAAAGGGAGCCACAATGCATCCAGCAGTAATACTTGACAAGATGTGCAAATATTATACTCTAAGAATCAGTAGCAAGGCTTCCATCATGGCTCAAGGGCACGATTCTACTAATTAAAAACGCGAAAAAACCTATCACCAGGAAGTGTCTAGTACCCTCTTACAGATCAACTGAATGAAGCACAGTACAAGATAAAGGTTCTCCTAATTGGATTGGTAAAGCACAGACATTGTCCAGACATCACCCACAACACACACGAGTTACTCATATTCATGTAAATACGTCACAATCTTAGGTTGGTGTCATACTCATACCAAGCAGATTATCATACCAAATCATATCAGCAAAAGTTGAAACTTCTGTAGGGATTATGCAGTAGAAAAGACTCACTTTTCATTCAAGCAGATTTCGATGCAATCATTCCAGTCTTCCGGGCATAAGCAAAGATCCCGCCGGCCTCAATTACTGGCCCTGCATCACCAATCGGCTTCAGCTTGTACTGCTTGCCGGAGGTGTGGTTAATCAAGACCGAGCCATCGAGGTCCACCGTGACAATATCCCCGGTCTTGCACTCCTTGCTGGCCCCGCTGTCCGCGAGCTCCAGAGGGTACACCTCGCCGGTGGCCACGGAGTTGCGGAAGAAGATGCGGGCGTAGCCCTCCGCCACGACGGCGCGCGCGCCGGCGGCCCCGAGCGCGACGGGCGCGTGCTCGCGGGAGGAGCCGCATCCGAAGTTGGCGCCGCCGATGATGACGGCGTAGCGGGACGACTCTCGCCGGGGGCTACAAACGGGATGGGGTAGGCCGCGGTCGGGAGGCCCACGAAGGCGAAAGAGCCGAGCTTGCGGTACTCGTCGGGCTTGGACGGCACGAGGGTCAGGTGCTCGGCCGGGATGATCTGGTCGGTGTCGATGTTATCCCCAACAACGAAGCACTCGCCGTGGAACGCGGCCGAGGACGGCGAGTCGCCCGTGGCGGCGGCCGCGGTTAGGGGCCGAGTACGGTGACATCTCAGCGAGACGGCGCCGCGGAAGCGAGGGGCGGCCTGGCTGCGGACTCTGGTGGGCGCTCGGCCGGGGGCCAGCGCCACCGTCACCGTCGCCGTCGCCGCATCCGTCAACGATAAAAGAGGAGCCGCCGTCATGGTGGCAAGTCCGTGTGGTGGAGACTGGAGAGAGGACTAGGGCCGGCGGCTTCGAGATTGGAACGAGAGCTCTTGGAGGCTTTTGCAGGCTCTCGTTTCTTTTTTTTTGCGACTCTTCAGGCTCTCGTTTCGTAACCGCTACGAAACATTGGACTGTCGGCCCAGCACATGTTCCGGGCACGTCCAACAACCCTTCGCAAAATGTGTCCGATTCGATCTGTCTCGTACGGTTCGCAAAATGGACCTTGATAAAAAAAAACTAGGTTGGCCGGGCTGTCCATTTTGCCCTCTTTGCTAAATTGCAAACAAAATAGAAACATAAATATAGAAAATAATACAAATATTCGTATACTTAAACATGACATAGGAATGTAAGAAATGACACATAGTTCAAACTACAAATTAGTTCAAATAACATGATAAATAAATGAGAACGGAGATCACACATCATCGTGGTCGCGGATCATCTTTTGCTTCTTGAGTATCCAAGCTGAAAGGATCGAGTAGGTTGACTAGAGGGGGGTGAATAGGCAACTACAAATTTTCTTTTTCTTTTAATACAAATTTGGGAATTGCTCAAATATAAGTTCTCTAGATATGCAACTAGGTGAACAATCCTATATGATGAGCAATAAACAAGCTAGCAAGATATTCTACACAAGATAAGCTAGCAATACAAGTAAAGGAAGGTAAGAGATAACCACACGGTGACGCGGAGATGTTCTACCGAAGTTCACTTCCCAATGGAAGCTACGTCTCCGTTGGAGCGGTGCGGAGTCACAAAGTGAACTCCGAATAGCCTTGATATGGCACACCGTATCTCCCTCGTGTTATCCTCCGATGAGGAGTTCCACGAGCCACTATATGATGCCCTCGAGGTCGGCAACAAACCTTTACAAGGATGAGGCACACTCCACAACCGAATTGGAGGCTCTCACCAAATTCCCGCGGCTCCCAAAGCCACAAGAATCACAAGGCCGGGGCACGACTCCACAACTCAATTGGAGGCTCCCGGCTAGTCCCCGCGGCTCCCAAAGCCACAAGAACGACCAACGACCGTCTAGGGTTCCAAAGAACCCAAGAGTAACAAGTTCCTCAAAGGAATGGATGGGGAAATCAAATCTCTTTGGTGGAAGTGTAGATCTAGGTCAACTCTCCCAAGTCCTAGAAGGACAAGGTGTTTGAGTGGGTAGGGAGAGAGATCTACGAGTTTCAAGCTTTCAACAATGGTGGGTAAGATATTTCTGGTCGTGGTGCCTCTCTTGGAGAAGAAGAGGCGACTTAAATAGGTCCACTGAAAAACTAGCCGTTTATTGCACAGATTCGTGCAATCCGGATTGGTTCGGAATTAATCCGGAATTCCGGTTGATTCGGAATAATCCGGATGTAAACCAACTCGAATCCGGACTGAGTGCAGTACCGAAAACTCAGCCCGGAATGAGTTCGGAATCCATCCGGAATATTCCGAGTCGGTCGGAATTCCGGACCAAATCCGGTTCATCCGGATTTCGTCCAGTTTGGCTTGTTTTTCAGCAAATCTATTTCCGACAAATTGCACCACGGTTGTAGGAAGGCTGTGGGGTGCAAATATGGTTTGTGAGCATGATTAAAGATTTCCCCAAGCTTTCCAAAGAGTAACCCCTCTTGATAGTACGGCAACCCTACGACTCAATAAATTAAATCTTCGGGCCACCGACTTCGATCTTTTTCTCCTTTTTGAGGGGTCAACATGGCCATGTGCTTTTCATCAATTGTACCTGTAGTACTTTAGCACACGGTAAGACCATCACTTATGTTGTTAACAAACACACAAAACTAGATTAGGAGACGCATGTCCTTTCAATCTCCCCCTTTTTGGTGTTTGATGACAACATAAGGATTTGCATAGAGATATATAATATGAACGATGCAATGAATTTACAAAATATAGACGGGCTCCCCTTGATGTGTGCATACATTAGAGTTGCATTTGAATACACAAAATGCACACAACAAGAATCAACACACCCCCTACATTTTATAAACCAACAAGATGTGTAACAATGGAGATGATAGAACTATTTGATATAGTTGCACGCTCTACATAAGACATGATAAATGAAATCATAAAGACTAGATCACAAGATATGTAGATGAACAACATAGTCTTTCAACATTACAAGCACAAATACCGGGCAAAGTATGTCTTACCACATACGCACCAAGGTACAACAAGAAACAAATAGTTCTTACACATATGAAAATAAAGGAGCACAAGCTTATAAGATCAAATGAAGTGAAAAGCCAAGAAGCTTGTGCTAGCCCATGCAAAACCCCGGAGCACCCTAATAGAACTCATTCTCCCCCTTTGGCATCAAGACGCCAAAAAGGGAAAACGAGCGAAGCTAATACGCAACCCAACTACTCATCCTCCTCGTCCTCATCATCATAAGCAGCTCCAAATAGGAAGTCATCATCTGTCACGGATGGCATAGGAATGTCCAGAAACGCCGTGGGGGCCAAAGACGGATCATCCTCCTCAGAAAGCAAACCAGCTGCCCGCCTATCCGCATTCTGAATGCGACGGCCCTCCTTGGCTAACTCGCGAGCGTCGTGGCTGTAGGCACGGGCATCCCGGCAGTTGGCAAACATCGCCTGAAAGAACTTGGAGATCGCACTACCTCCCTTCCTCCCCGGAGCGGGAGCGGAAGGAGGAACGGGAGCACGGGAGCTGGAGGCACGAGCACCAACCAAAGAGCCTTTGCCCTTGGCAAACTCAGGAATCTCAGGACCCTTGATGAACACAGGAGCAAACAAATCTGGCTTCACAAGCTCACGGCAAAGCATAATAGTCTCACCAGCCACATGGTTGATGAACTTCTGAATGAGAGGTGCATATGCGGGAGTCCGCTTGCACATAACCCCAGCCTCAATCTCACGGTATATGAAATCCATCACATCAATCTTCCGCTGACGGCTAGGCTTGGTGTAATGCATAAGGTTAACCATATACCCACGAACAGCAGAAACATCACCAGCCTTGTTCATAATGTTCTCACGGAAGATCTTAGCAAGCATGTTATAGAATGGATACATGTCAGTGATAAAAGGAGAATTGACCTCGCCATACTCTGGGGGATAGCAATCATCAAGCACAGCCTTGTCATACTCGTTGGAGGAGTGAATTTGGAAGCCATAGTCTCCATAGATGTTCTCCCAATCATATCCCAAGGCATGAGCAAAAACTGACCAGGGCTTTCAAATTTGGTTGTCCCGGACATCCAAGTTATGGTACGCACACTATCATTTTTGAAGAAAACGGTGCAATAGAATTGACTAATAAGTTCGGGACAATAAGATTGAGAGACCAAAGCTACCTTCAAAATGTCCATCTTCTTAAGTGTCGCATAAATATGAACAAGATCGGTGTCCTTGTGCTCATTGAGATATCCTTATCAAGTGGCTTGACCGCAACAACCAAGCTCTTCTTAAGTGTCATGTAGAACTCATTCCACATCTTGAACTGAGTGCGAGTCCAAAACCTCTCATCACCTTCACAATTCTTGTCACAAACCGGTAAGGATTGAGACTGCGAACAATTTTCCACTCCTTCCGAGGCATGTCCTTGAAATCCTCAATGGGAACCTCCTCTTGTTCCATCTCAACAGAATCAATCTGAGGCTGCTTGCTCCCTCGGCCTTTGCCAGGACGGCGATTAGAGCCACGACGAACAGATGACTCAAATTGCTTCATAGCCGGCTTGGAGCGAGGTTTCTTCCTCAAACCCTCACGCCTTTCATCACGGTCAGCACTATCACCTGTGAGAATAGAGCATAGGTACGCAGCAATGGATAAGAAAAACATATGCCAAAAGTTTTAAAATTCGAAATTTTGGTGAAAATATGAAGTGCAATTTCAAAGACACTGTGAATTCGGAATTGGTCCGGATTTGAGTCGGAATATTCCGAACGGGTCGGAACATTCCGAGCCATTCCGGGCCATTCCGGATGCACACGATTCGTTTCTCAAATTAGCACTAGATTGAAAAATGGAGGCAAAGATCCGACGATATAAGCCTATAAGGACGAGAAATCCCTAAGAAACTCGGAACCCATCTAGATTTGAGTGAAAACAAAGAGGAACACGAGTTTATACCCGAAGACATGACGAAAATCAAACTGGTCGGTGGAGCCCTTCCAAGCTTGAAGGAGATCAAGCTAGGAGAGGATCCGGAGCGCCGGACGGCCGGAGGGCAGCACGGCGAGGTGGCGGCGAAAACGGCGGCGGAGGGGGACGAGTCGGGGACGGTATGAGGAACCGAAGCAGACAAGGTCAAACGCGAACAGGTAACCAGATTTTTGAACATCCGGAATAGATCCGGAATTTGTTCGGAATTCCGGACCATCCGGAAAATTCCGATGTGATTCCGAAATCATTCCGAAAACTGAGAAACGGTACTGGACATGGTCCGGAATGAGTTCGGAAATGGTCGGAAAATTCCGAAACGTCCGGAATTCCGGACAAATTCCGAGATGATTCCGAAAAATAAAAAGGTTTAAAGAGATTTTCTCAATAGTTCTTTTTCAAATATATTGGCATATGTTTAGAGATGAACAGATAGATTTGATAAGAGCATAGACACAAGGTAAGAGTTATGGTTTCTACACATGCTTGTTGGATGAAGAACGAGAACACGATGAGCTACAACAAGCATGATTCGAATATAACAAGATAAAATTGAGGAAGCAATAATAAAGGTCTAACAACACCCAAATTTCACGAGGAAATCCAACTCCTCAAGAAGAGGAGGGCGGTGGCCGTAGCCACCATGTTTGAGTATATATGACTTGACGCCGCGAAGATATATCTTGGGCTCAAAATCAAAACTCATCTTTGAAGCACATTTGGTCACACAAGTGACTATGATGCAAGATTTGTCTATTTGCGCATTATAAGGGAAGTGTTGACTCATGAATTGAGCTACACTCCCCCTATGTCTATGCCTACATCCAAACCAAATGAATATCGTCTAATATGGGTAGGTATGCAAGAAGTCCACTAAATCCAATTGCTTATGTCCACCACATTAAGTTCTCCTCTCAACTCCTTGAATCTTGCTTCACCAAGAGGCTTTGTGAACATATCGGCGAGTTGAAGCTTGGTGTTGACATACTTGATTGCAATATCACCCTTCTCAACATGATCTCGAATAAAATGATACCGGATCTCAATATGCTTGGTCTTCCCATGAAGAACCGGATTGTGAGCAATTTTGATGGCACTTTCATTATCACATAAAAGAGGCACTTTGTCACAAATGACACCATAATCCTTTAAAGTTTGCCTCATCCATAATAGTTGTGCACAACAACTTCCGGCGGCAATGTATTCGGCTTCGGTGGAGGACGAGGCCACACAATTTTGCTTCTTAGAAGACCAACTCACAAGGGACCTACCAAGGAATTGGCAAGTACCCGAAGTTGATTTTCTATCCATTTTGCAACCCGCCCAATCCGCATCCGAATAACCTACAAGATCAAAGCTTGTGCCTTGGGGATACCAAAGACCAAAGTTAGGAGTATCCATCAAGTATCTTAGAATCCTTTTAACCGCGGTTTCATGACTTTCCCTAGGACTTGATTGGAATCTTGCACACATACCCACACTAAACATAATATCCGGTCTAGATGCACAAAGGTAAAGCAAAGATCCAATCATAGAACGATAAAGCTTTTGATCAACTTCCTTACCATCCGGATCTAAGTGAAGATCCGCCTTGGAGTCCATGGGAAACTTATATGGCTTGGCATTGTTCATGTCAAATTTCTTGAGCATGTCCTTAATATACTTGGCTTGACATAAGAATGTTCCTTCTCGAAATTGGTGGATTTCAAAGCCAAGAAAATAATTCAACTTTCCCATCATGGACATCTCAAATTCCTTGGTCATTAGCTTGCCAAATTGATCACTAAATTCACGGTTAGTGGAACCAAAGATAATATCATCAACATATATTTGGCATACGAAAAAATCTCCATTTACCCTTTTTGTAAAAAGAGTGGGATCTATTACCCCAATTTCAAAGCCACGGTCTACTAAGAACTCCTTGAGATGATCATACCAAGCACGTGGAGCTTGCTTGAGCCCATAAAGAGCCTTATGTAGTAAGTAGACGTGGTTAGGAAATTTAGGGTCTTCGAAACCCGGAGGTTGTTTAACATACACCAACTCATTTAGTGGACCATTTAAGAAAGCACTTTTAACATCCATTTGATATAAGACAATATTATGAGTAGATGCATAAGCAATTAGTAAGCGAATGGATTCAAGTCTAGCAACGGGGGCATAGGTTTCACCGTAGTCGACTCCTTCGATTTGGGTGTAGCCTTGTGCAACCAATCTTGCTTTGTTGCGGATGACTTGACCATGTGAGTCTTGCTTGTTCTTAAATATCCACTTGGTTCCAATGACATTATGGCATGTGTCTTTGGGTTTTTCAACTAATGACCATACTTTGTTGCGCTCGAAGTTGTTCAACTCTTCATGCATAGCCGCAACCCAATCCATATCTTCAAGAGCATCATATACCTTGAGAGGTTCTAAGCTAGACAAACAAGAGACATGACCACAAAAGTTAGATAATTGTTTGCGTGTGGACACACCCCTACGAATACTCCCAAGGATATTTTCTTTGAAGTGGGAAAGATGATCCAATTTTGATGCACGCCGGATGACCCGGCGTTCCATGGCTTGACCAATTGTTTCACCAACACAAATATCTTCATCATTGCCTTCATCTTGCTCATGGTCAACCCGAAGTGGAGTTCTTGGGTTGTGGGTTCATTATGTTCTCGTTCACCACTAGAGTTGGGTGGGTCTTGACCATCTTCTTGATCATGTGAATATCATGTTCTTGTTCTTGGATAGTTTCTTGATCAACTATTGAGGTGGATGGCTCAACTTGAGTAGAACTTGTTCCTTCTTCTTGAGTATCATCAATAGGTCCTTCAATAGGAATAAGTTCTCCAATCCCCATAGTTCTTATGGCTTGAGATGGAGCATCATCACCTACATCATCATGATCAATATGCTCCGCTTGGGAGCCATTATCCTCGACAAACTCCACGTTCATAGATTCTTCAACACACCCGGTGGATATGTTGTAGACCCTATAAGCATGAGACTTTGCGGCATATCCAACAAGTATACCATCAAAAGATCTAGATTCAAATTTAGCAATTTTGCAACCTTTAATGTAAACATGGCATTTGCAACCAAAGACTCGAAAGTAAGATACATTTGGCTTTTTACCGGTGAGGAGTTCATATGGTGTCTTTTCCATGAGAGGACGGAAGAAGAGCCGGTTTGAGTAGTGACAAGCGGTGTTGATGGCTTCGGCCCAAAAGTTGTATGGGGAATGAAATTCGGCCATCATAGTTCTTGCCATATCAATAAGAGTGCGGTTCTTCCTTTCGGCGACACCATTTTGTTGGGGAGTATATGCAGCGGAATATTGGTGTTGAATGCCCTCCCCACTTAGGAAATCATCCATAGTGTAATTCTTGAACTCCGTACCATTGTCACTTCTAATTGCCAAAATCTTGGAGTCATATTGGCGTTGAACTAGGGTTGCAAAGTCAATGAATATCTTTTGAGTTTCACTCTTCTTCTTGATGTAGAAAGTCCAACAATATCTTGAATAATCATCCACAATCACCAAACAATATTTCTTGCCACCAAGACTATCATATGTGGGAGGCCCAAAGAGATCCATATGAAGGAGCTCCAAAGGCCTCTTAGTGGAGATAATGGTCTTCTTGGGGTGATTCTTTTCATGCATCTTTCCGGCTATGCAAGCACTACAAGGACGATCTTTGGAAAAATTAACATCGGTTAGTCCTACCACGTGTCCACCCTTTACAAGAGTTTGTAAATTTCTCATACCGACATGGCCTAGCCGGCGATGCCAAAGCCAACCCTTGTCGGATTTAGCCATTAGACACGTGGCAATTTGAGTGGTCTCTTTCGAGAAATCGACCACATACAAACCGTTCTCACGAAATCCAACAAAGGCTACTTTAAGAGATTTTGTGAAAAGGATGGTCACGTGGTATTTATTAAAGATAACGGTGTAACCGGCATCGCATAATTGACCAACGGAAAGTAGATTATATGAAAGGGATTCAACAAGGAGGACCTTCTCAATTGATAACTCCGGTGTGATCACCACCTTGCCATATCCCAATACCTTAAGTCTTGTATTGTTCCCAATGGTGACATGAGAGAATGAGAGTAATTGTTTCAATAAGCCCTTTACTACTTCTTTGCTTCCGGTCATGTGAGATGAACACCCACTATCAATGAGCCATGAAGATCCACCGGAAGAAAAGCCCTACAATAAATCAAGTCTTTGATTTAGGTACCCATTTTGGAATGGGTCCTCTTTTGTTAGTCACAAGGGTCTTTGGAACCCAAATAGCATAGTGATAATCATCTCCATATGAGGTACCAACATATTTAGCAAAAACATAACCATTTCTAGATTTCATAAGCACATATGAGGGGTTATATTTTCCGGCAAAGTCATTGTGAGTGGCATTGCCCCTTGTGGCTTTACCACCCACAATGGGTTCAACATTCTTCTTGCCCAACTCCCCCTCCTTCACAAAAATAATATCTTTTGAAGGGGAGGTAGGCATCTTCTTCTTGTTTGCCTTCTTGGACTTGGGAGCAAACCCAAGCCCTTCCTTGCTAACCACTCCCTTTTGATTGGTCAAAAGATCATTGAGGTTCTTTTCCCCTTGGATACAAGTGGCTAGACCCTTTTCAAGTTGGGCCTTCAACCTAGTGTTCTCCTCCATGAGAGATGCTTTAAGACATAAAGGGTTAGTAGCACAAGCATTGGCATCTTTATCATTATGAGGAGTGGTGAAGCTAGCATATATAAATTGAGCTTGTAATTTAGCATATGACCCCTTGAGCTTGGTGAGCTCACTTGAGGTCACCTTGTGGGTTTCCCTAAGTTGCTCAAAATTCTCAAGGAGTTTGTTATGACTCTCTACAAGCTCATCATTTTTAATTTTTAGATCACTAGCAACTTGAATAGAGGTTTCACGGGTTTCTTTTGCCTTGGATAAATCCTTGGCTTGGGTCTCCTCAAGTTGCTCCCGGAACACTTGTTCCTCAACAAGTTGCTCTTCTAGCTCACCAATTTTATCGGCATGATCACGTGCATGCCCCTCAAGCTCATAAATCCTATTCTCCTTCTCCTCAAGGAGGTGTTTGGCTTCTCCATATTGGTACATGAGAGCCTCAACCATTTTCTTGGTTGGACCTTGGAGCTTGTTTATAAAGAGGGTAATTGTATCCTCTTTCTCCTCATTTTTCCCTACATCCTCAACACAATCCAAGAGAGATGGTTTAGAGGAGATAGTAATTTTAGGTGGGGAATTCACCTTGGTTTCCTTGGCCATGAGGCACATAGGCTTGGGGATCTTGTTGTCATTTGGAGCGGAAAAGGGGTGCCAATGAAGGAGGAAGGTTGCCCATTGCAAGAGCCGCCATCCCCACTTCCTCACTTGTATCATCATCCTCCTCTTCGCCACCGGACTCATACTCTTCTTCATGTGTTGCGGTGACAAGAGCCTTTTGAGGTTCTCTCTTGATGAGGTACTTGATGGGCTTGGTGAAGAACTTCTTCTTCTTTAAGATGAGTTGGCCTCCAAAATCTTCTCTTCTCTCATAGGGGCAATCCTTCACAAGGTGATTCTCCTTTCCACAATTAAAGCACATTCTTTTCATTTGTGGGGAGAAGTTGCTTCTAGGGGAGAAGTTGCTCTTGATATTCTTTTTGTTCCAATACTTGGTGGCGGCAAGAGCAAGCACCTCATTGAGTTCACCCACAAAATCTTCTTCATGATGACCACTTGTGCTTTCTTCATATCTTGGATGTTCTTCCACATGAGCCTTCAAGGCAAGGTTCTTTGTGCCACGAATTTGGTTGATGGAAGACTTGGAAGTGGCCTTCAAGGTATCATAAGTGACGAATTGTGCCAATATGTCATTGGGAGACATTGTTTTGTAGTCCGCTCTCGTATGGAGATTCATCACCATATTTTCATTGTATGGAACAATGGTCTTGAGGAACTTGGCTTTGACCCATTCATCATCCATATCTTTCTTTCCATTTTCCCTACATGCCACAACAAGCTTGGTGAGTCTTCGGAAGAGATCCGATGGTGTCTCTTCTTCTAGCATGATGAAGTTGTCCACTTGATGTTGAAGGATGGCGTCGTTGGAGCGTTGAAGGCCCTCATTTCCTTCATATACCGATGCGAGAAAATCCCAAGCCTCCTTGGTGGTTTTGAGATTCCGCACTTGATCTTCATCATGGGCGGTCATGGCACTCTCAAGGATGTACTTGGCGTTTGCATCAAGTTGTTCATCAATCTCTTCTTGCCTTGTCAAGTTGGAGGGATCAACCGGAGTATAACCATTTAGAACCACCCTCCAAAGATGCACCGATGAGCTGCGAAAATAAGACTCCATAGATTTCTTCCAAGTGAAATAACGAGTATTATCAAGCTTAGGAGGTGGCCTACTTAGGTTGGTTATATGAGGTTGAGTGAGTGGAACTTGAGTGAGATATGAAGTAGGTGGAGCAAAGTTATGAGGAGGCTTCTCACCAGTTTTAGGTTGATCTTTGTTATCCTTAACAACCAAGGCCTCAACGTTAGAAACACCGGTTGATGAGGAGGCATTTTGATTATTAATGACCCGAGTAAACACCTCGTCCACCATTTTGCCTTTCATGAACCCAAAGAGTTCAATCATGGCTTTCATGGTGACCGGGGCATTATCATCGGGAGGGGTTATCCCCGCTTCACTTAGTTCTTTCTCAAGTTGTTCTTTATCATTTTTCTCTTGTTGTTCCTTAGCAAGTTTTAACTCCTCGTCGCTAGTCATCCTCCTCTTTAGGCTGTTAAGCCCTTAATAAAGAGACCTTGCTCTGATACCAATTGAAAGGATCGAGTAGGTTGACTAGAGGGGGGGAATAGGCAACTACAAATTTTCTTTTTCTTTTAATACAAATTTGGGAATTGCTCAAATATAAGTTCTCTAGATATGCAACTAGGTGAACAATCCTATATGATGAGCAATAAACAAGCTAGCAAGATATTCTACACAAGATAAGCTAGCAATACAAGTAAAGGAAGGTTAAGAGATAACCACACGGTGACGCGGAGATGTTCTACCGAAGTTCACTTCCCAATGGAAGCTACGTCTCCGTTGGAGCGGTGCGGAGTCACAAAGTGAACTCCGAATAGCCTTGATATGGCACACCGTATCTCCCTCGTGTTATCCTCCGATGAGGAGTTCCACGAGCCACTATATGATGCCCTCGAGGTCGGCAACAAACCTTTACAAGGATGAGGCACACTCCACAACCGAATTGGAGGCTCTCACCAAATTCCCGCGGCTCCCAAAGCCACAAGAATCACAAGGCCGGGGCACGACTCCACAACTCAATTGGAGGCTCCCGGCTAGTCCCCGCGGCTCCCAAAGCCACAAGAACGACCAACGACCGTCTAGGGTTCCAAAGAACCCAAGAGTAACAAGTTCCTCAAAGGAATGGATGGGGAAATCAAATCTCTTTGGTGGAAGTGTAGATAGGTCAACTCTCCCAAGTCCTAGAAGGACAAGGTGTTTGAGTGGGTAGGGAGAGAGATCTACGAGTTTCAAGCTTTCAACAATGGTGGGTAAGATATTTCTGGTCGTGGTGCCTCTCTTGGAGAAGAAGAGGCGACTTAAATAGGTCCACTGAAAAACTAGCCGTTTATTGCACAGATTCGTGCAATCCGGATTTGGTTCGGAATTAATCCGGAATTCCGGTTGATTCGGAATAATCCGGATGTAAACCAACTCGAATCCGGACTGAGTGCAGTACCGAAAACTCAGCCCGGAATGAGTTCGGAATCCATCCGGAATATTCCGAGTCGGTCGGAATTCCGGACCAAATCCGGTTCATCCGGATTTCGTCCAGTTTGGCTTGTTTTTCAGCAAATCTATTTCCGACAAATGCACCACGGTTGTAGGAAGGCTGTGGGGTGCAAATATGGTTTGTGAGCATGATTAAAGATTTCCCCAAGCTTTCCAAAGAGTAAACCCTCTTGATAGTACGGCAACCCTATGACTCAATAAATTAAATCTTCGGGCCACCGACTTAGATCTTTTTCTCCTTTTTGAGGGGTCAACATGGCCATGTGCTTTTCATCAATTGTACCTGTAGTACTTTAGCACACGGTAAGACCATCACTTATGTTGTTAACAAACACACAAAACTAGATTAGGAGACGCATGTCCTTTCACAAGCCCTTTGCTCTTGGTCCATGATGGTCAGGCCATCATGATCCGGTTATCCTCGGTCATCATCGCGATCTTGACCCGTTGTCCTCGGCCATCATTGTAAGATTGACCCGGTTCTCCTCGGGCTTGATCTGGTTCTCTTCTACCTCTAGCTTCTTCTTTTGTATCTCCAAATAGAATGTCATTGCTTCCTCCTTGTCTTTGTGTTTCTCCAAATATATTGCGGCGTTTGACTCTTCTTTGTCGGCGATCAACCCCTTCAATGTCTCCTCCAATTGTGTCGATGCCGCCTCGCGCTTGGCATCTTGCTTGGTGGACTTGTGTCCCCTCGGCCTCACCGCTCGGGCCTGGAGCATTGGTCGGGCTCCACATCACCATCTTCATCTTCATTGGACCGTTTATTCGATCCATCGCCGCCCTTTTTTTCAAGGAATTGTAGAGCTCGGCCCACTTTGGGCATCCCTTGATCATGTCCCAACAATGGGGCAAAGTGAACTTGGACTTGTACACCTCCTTGTGGTATTGCATTGCTTGGAGAACAACGTCCCCGACCCCGATGCCACTCACCGGCCAGGCCTTGACATGATCGAAGGCGGATTGGAACTTGCTACACTCGCATTGTATGTGCGACCACCTCTTGCTAAGAGAGATCTCTTTGTGATCACTCTCGCTCTTATAGGCGGCAACTTTCTTTACTCATGAAAATGCTTCCACACCCTCTTCCAAAATGCGGTGCCTTTTTGTTTGTCACCATTGATTGTGCATAGCCCACATGTCATCCAAGTCTCGCAAATAAGTTCATCCTCCTTGTTCGTGTACGAGGCCGTCCTTTGGTTCTTCTTCTTGAGGTTGGTGGTGAGTCGGGCGACCTCCTTGTCGTACTCTAGTGGCTCTTCATCAATAGAGACCACGTCGGCTTGAGTCCAGGTTGAGTCTCGTCCCCGGCCATGCCCTCAGCGTCTTCGTTGTTGTAGGCGCCTCCACCAAAGATCATGTCCTCCATGACACTATCGGTGTCGAAGTAGGCCGGGTTGGCCGGCGTCGTGGGTGGCATCTCCTCGAAATCGAGTGTACGGGGTTGGGGCATGCTCCCCGAGGCCGACATCGACCGTGCCCTGGCCTTGCCATGCGTCGGGACGTCGCCGACACTCGGGGTCACATTGAGGTCGATAAGTGGCACCACCGGACCGTCGGGATCGAAGAAATCTCCGATGACGCCTCTCGGGACCCAAGACGCGACGGTGCTCCCGTGGGCTGGTTGGCGGCCGGCGATGCCGTCGAGAGGGTGGGCGAGGACGACCCTGGTGGCTTCCCTTTGGCGGACGAGACCGAGCTCGTCGCTGAGGCCACCACATTGGGGGCGAGGCCACCCGCAAACGCAGCGTCAAGGACCTCCCCCTTGAGCAGGAGGACGGCTCGGGCGGCGGCCTAGGTGGCGATGATGTCCGCGCTCGCGCGGGCATGGATGGCGGCGATCCTTTACTTCTCAGCCGCCGCGGCCTTGGCGGCCTTCACTTCGGCCGTGCGCTGCCGCGTCCTCTCCCTCCGGGATGCCCTCTTGTCCGACTCCGGGAGCCGGTCCTTCTTCGGCTTTAGCATGGCGGCGGTGGTCGTCGCGTTCGGCAGGCGGTCGTCCTCCATCGATGGCGGCGACGAAGGCGGCGGAAGTCGCGGGAGGGTTTGGGTATTGGATGGGGTGGGAGGTGGGAGCTTGTGTGGCTGGCGATTGGACCCGAGGCGGACAAGGGAGGACAAGGCGCAGACGGGGACGCTGTCCGTTTCGCCCAAACATGGACCAAACTTGGGCCAGGTTTGGGGCGAAACAGGCGTGTCCGCCCTCGCCGGTCCGTTTGCGGTGGGCCGTTGGAGCATGCCCCCTGTCCGTTCGGACAAAATCGGACGCGATCCGTCCGTTTGCCGAGGTCCGTTGGAGGTGCCCTAAATCAGGTGAATTTCAATTTGTCTCCCGTGTCATATGCACCATGTATTTAAAAAACATATTTTGAAAAGTCAAAAATTGCGAAATAAAATTACGTGAATACATCTTCACATTCTACGTGTTCGCAAAGTCATTCTGCAGAAAATCGATATTTTTTTGCCGTATGTAAAAAGACAAGAACATCTCTCATCAAAAGCCATAGTTTAGCAACAAAATTTGTCTTTTCTTGTGCAATTCCCAAAAAATATCGATTTCTCGTGAAACAACTTTCTGAACCAATAGAATGTTAGGATCTATGCGCGGACTTTTTTAATTTCAGAATGTGTTAAAAAATTATTTTAAATAAAGGATATATATGCATCCAGAAGTCAAAACACCTCTCCCGGAAATCACCCCCAAATATATCATGAGGAGCTATATCCCCTGAGCTGGAAATTGGTATGATTTTGACCCTCAAACCAACAAACCTGGGCAAATGCAAAATAGGCAAATCCAAAATAGCTTTGATTGGACGTTGATTTGACGATGACGTGGCAGTAACTAGAGAATATAACTCTATGTCAAGCTGATTGTTTATCAAGGAGTACTAAGTGCGCTCGACGTATAGACGCTTTGCGAGGGAGAGCCCATTGCCTTGATCATGTTGCCATGTACTATATGTGCTCACCGAGAACCATAGGACATCATGTCGCCAGGACTCGTCACCATGTTCTCATTCGTCTCCACCCCCGCCTAAGCATCTGGCTGAGCGTCTCCACCACCAGCCTGAACTCGCCGCCGGACGACGTTCGGCGAATCCATTCGTTTAACGGTTTAAGCACGACCTAAGCCGCGCATAGGGCGCCACACCGCGAGTAGAGCTTGACGCCCGGCGCCACCATGTCGGCAAACAGCGTCGCCTCGGGGCACCCACCGCGCATGAGCTCCGAAATAGGGTGCTGTTTTTTCATGACTAGCATAGAAGATAGACAAGAAACAACATGACTGATTCTATAGTACAAGATAGTAGTGCCTAAAGATCCCGAGACTAAAACTTCGTGAACATAAATGTTAAATCTACTACACTTTGAGTAAAAAAGCTAGCATTTTATTTCTCTCCCTATTACAGCATGCCCAAAAGTACAACCAAACAACAGTGTGTCAGTAATA
The DNA here is from genome assembly GCA_947311845.1 of Poa pratensis. Taxonomy (NCBI): domain Eukaryota; kingdom Viridiplantae; phylum Streptophyta; class Magnoliopsida; order Poales; family Poaceae; genus Poa; species Poa pratensis. The sequence continues at coordinate 21,539,436 of CAMZMU010000063.1, forward strand.
AGAAACAATCAGCACACCACGCCAGATTACGTTTCACCAAACACAAATCTTAGCAAAATACTTGGGCACAAGGAACTCGAGTGCATAGCAAGCCAATTGAATCACATAAAAACACGTAGTCCATTTTCAGTCATGAGCAAGTCAGTTAAACAAGTCTCTCAAAGGGATGACCATCGGCAATAGGCATCCATGCCGTAAGAAAATAAACAGATGAATAGAAGTATACCAACTAGAGTATAAACAATGCTGAAAACATTTGTATGTGCTACATTTTGCTGACAAAAACTAAAGGTGAATAGTCAGCCCACTGCTGAGGAAATGAAACTGAGCTTGCAATCTCAGGGTAATGTGCCATTGAGAAACTAACAATTGGGAACAGCACTAGATACAAACTTTGCAAAATATTCTTCCTCATCGATCTATATTAAAGATTACACGAACCTAACAGTTTTTTGATAGGATTGTATAAGACTTGAACACGAACCTAACAGCAATATATATTGTGATCTTCTCATTCATTGCCACCACAGAAACATACCACTTACGTACTTAGCGCCAAACTGCATTTGATCGGGCAGTGAAGCCTCAGTGGACGAAATCTTTGAGCACCGGGGGCCAAGCCACCATCTCGTACGGATAAACCGCACTAAGCCCTCCAAGACGCCGCGGCTCGTCCGTATCGCAGCACCACAGCCTTTCCATCTCCAACGTCTCGATGTCAAAAGAAACCACCCAATCTTCCATGACGAAGAACAACATCCTGCTGCCTTCGCAGAACCCAGCGAAGCTCACACGCTTGACGAATTTGGAGACATTCGTAACATTCGTCGTGAGCTTCATGCCGTGGAGGTCCCGTGGCAGCTGCAGCGGCTGTTGCCGAGTCCACTTCCTATCCGCTCCAAGAGCCCACCTCTCCACAAGGAGAGGCTTGTAGTCGTGGAACGCGAAGAAGCACAGACTGCCGTCCTCTGTCTTGCCAATCCAGTGGTTGCCGTCAAACAGCCAGTCAGGATTCTCCACCGGCTCCGGCAACACAGACATTGTCATCTTGGTAGTGTCCACAACCATGATGTGCTCGTCTTGAAGGCTGTACACAACGTCGCCGATAACAACGGACGGGCCTTCGTGGGCATTGTACTCCCGTTCCCCAGGTTGCCGTGAGCCGGTGGTGACCTTCCAGGCTGGGGGGGCGCTAGCGGAGTCGTAGACCAAAACAGCATAGCGGGTGCCCACAGCGGCGAAGATCACGACGGCGACGCGGAACCCGGCGCCCTGCAGAGGAACGAAAACGGCGCAGGCCATGTGGTACCCAGCGATGTTCACCGGCGGCAACCGCCGGAACGACCTCTCCAGCGGGCTGCACAGGATCAGACTGAGATCCCAGAAGTCTTTGGTGTGCTCGCGCAGGACGAGTAGGCCGTCGCCGCGGCTGTCGACGATCTCGGCCCCGCGCTTCGACACCGCACGGGGGAGGAAGCCGCCCACGTCGAGGTTGACGCCGGCCTTGGTGGCGACGAACGGGGGCAGCGGGGACGGGCTGTAATTGCGGAAGAAGCCGAAGTGGCGGGGCGGGGTCGGGAGGCAGCCCGCTCGTGCCCCGGAGGAGATCACGCGGCGCCAGCGCCGGCACACCGCGGCGCAGCGGATGGTGTCCCTGGGGGCGGCAGCCGCTTGAAGACCTCAAGGAGCACGTCGTCCGGCAACGCCGTCGCGAGGTCCTCCGGCGGCGACTTCCGCGGGCGTGTGCGTCGCGCGGAGTCGGAGGCCAGTGGGGGACGGGAACGAACACGCGCGCGTGCGCGGCGGCGGAGAAGGGTGGTGGGTGGCATGGCCGAATGTTTTGGAGATGAGATGGGGATTGGGGGATTTGGTGTTTTGGAGTAAATAGAGGCGAGGCGGCGGAGGCGCGAATGGGCTTGAGATTGAGAACGGCGGGCGGGTGGCAGCGCAACGACCTGAGTTCGATCCCCGTCAGGGACGAATTTCCTGGAAAATATGCCCTGTGTGCTAGTGCTCAAGGGTCTCATTTTTTTTTTAGAATGGCGGGAGGGAAGCTGGGGAGTCCGGGCGGAGCGAAATGCACGTACCGTCCTGGAAGTGTATGGCTATGTCCAAAATCGTCCTGGAAGTTAGGAAACGCACTAATACAGTCCCTGATGTTGCTTAGGATGTCCATCAACGGTCCTGGCTACGTATGGGCACCGTATGGAGCTGATGTGGCAAGTGAGCGGGCCCCACGACGGCGCCCAGCGAGTCCAGCGCGTCCTCTCCGACCAGTTATTTTTTCTAATGGTGCGGGGCGGTGATTGATGCAAACCCTAGATCGAGAAATTCCCCACCGGGCGCGCGAGGGAGTGAGCTAGCGGCGTGTGGCGGAGCTTGTCGGCGACGTCTGCAGGTCGCCGTAGAAGGAAAGAAGGCAGAGGTGAAGCTACCCCTCTGTTCCTCTATTCCTCATGGGTGGCGACGGCAGCTCGTCGGAGGACATGGAGTTGTGATGGTGATTCCTGCTGGTGATGGCGGCGTCTGGCGGAGCTTGTCGGCGCCGTCTGTAGGTCGCCGGGGAAGGAAGGAAGGCAGAGAAGAAGCTACTCCTCCGTTCCTCTACAAGTGCTCACTCTGAATTGTCTCTGTCAATTTCTGAATTTTCTCTGTCAATTTCTGAATTTTCTGCTCACCCTGAAGCTTTGGTTGAATTTGGATTTTATTTGCTTCAGCCGATAAATGGTGGCTGTGAAGATGTGAAAGATCAAAGTGTGGGCAGTAGCTCAATGCAAAGGACATATGCACTGGATGAAAGAGTAAGAAGCAGGAAGACAACGAAGCAGTGAGCTGAAAGCAATGAAATTGAGAAGGATTTGAAGCAGATTATTTGCCTGCTAGAAAGCTGTAACATTTAGTTTAGCTATGTTACTGTGTCTAATGTTCGTGTTTGTGATAAAGCACTGATGGATGTGTTAGTGCGTGATGTAGTAGTATGTGTGTGTTTGAACTAAAAAATGATTTTGAATAAATGTTGCCAGTACTGTCATTTGTGTGGCACATTTGCATTGTTATATTCCGTCAATATTTCCACAAATTTTGTGGAGACCGTTTGAACACAGATTTGAATAAATGCTACCATTTGTTACACACATTTCATATGGACAGATTTAATTTTCAAAATGAAAGCAAAATGCTAGCAAAATCACAGATTTCAGTGCACACACACATTTCATTCCAGAATTGGCACATGTCGCAACTTGTCGATGGGGTTCCGACAAGTAGACAAGTCGAGCGACACTTAGTCGGTGCACCAACAGTGAACTGAAGATAGAACATATTAGAAGTTTTACTTGTCACTTGAAACATCAGTGAACTAAATAGAAACTAGAATAGCTATGTGTTCAACAAGCACGTGCTAGCAAAATGATTTATCCAGCAGTACAAAGCACAAAATAGAAGTTTTTATGTCACTTCATACATCAGTGAACCAAACATAAACTAAAACAATGATAACTGAAACTAATGAAGCACTACTCTTCATCTCCTTTCGGAAAGGAGCCGGGAGGTGGGCCTTTGAAATAATCAAACATGGATTCCTTCCTTGGTTTCTTGAAAGGCGCCATGTAGTTGTAACTGCTTCCTTGTCATGTTTTTCTTTTACTTTGCACCTGAGAGGCCTTTTGTCTGGCTTCTTCTTCTTGTCTGAGCTTAGTTTCATCTATTTCTCCTCTCCTAGCTTCCTGATCTAGCCTCCTCTTCTCTTCAAGTGCAAGCTTCGCTGCTTGTGCTTCTTTTTTCTTTGCTTCCTGCTCCAGCCTTTTCTTCTCAGCTTGTGCTAGTTTCTCCTGTTGAAGTTCTTTCTTCTTCTGTTCGGCCGCCAACTTCTTTGCTTCAGCAACAACCTGTTTTGCTTCCCTCTCCAACCTTTTCTTCTCGTCATTAGCTAATTTCTTAGCTGCAGCTTCAGCTTTCTTTTTCTCAATTGCTTCAGCTCTTTGTTCTTCCTCTTGTGTCAGCTTTGCCATAGCTGCATCAAATTATGCTTCATCAGCTATATCTCCCCTCTGAGCTGCAGCTTTCAGCTTAGCTGCTGCAATAACATTCCTCTTCCTTAGCAGATTTTCTTCTTTGCTAATTGTAGTTGGCTGAACTGGTGTATGAGTAGGCACATTCTCCTGGATGAAAGTGCAGTCAGGTAAAGGAGTGAACTGAGGTTGCTCTCTTTGCCTACGTGCTCTCTGCAACAAATGAAATCATGTTAGATAATCAACTCATCTACTAAGTCACTGGAACTAATGTATACAATCATGCTAGCTAATCACCTCATCTAACAATTCAGTAAGTACTTCAGGCTCATATGTTTTTGTGCCCTGTCCAACAAATGACATTGTCTCTAAGTGATGGTCCTGCAAAATAGAATAGCAATCATGTTAGCTTTCTTTGGATTTTTTTCTCATAAACTTGATCAACTTATCCAAGATAATTACCTTCGTGACAAGTGCAACATGTTCGACATCAATATCTTCCACATCTGTTTCTGCCCTCACTCTCTTTGCATTTTTCTCTGGAACTAATCCTAACTTGCAATCAGTACAACCACCTCTGTTATGCCCTGACTTTCTACAGTAACTGCAGTGTTGGATTGTTCCATGCTTACTCATTTTCTTCTCTCCCTTCTTTCCTTTTTTCTCCTCTAGTTGTTGCCTTCTATTTTTCTGTGGCCTGCAAACTTTTTTCTCAAATTTTGGAGCTTTAATTGTTCTGCCATCAACCTTTTCCCACTCTCTGACATCTCTACATGGCCAAATAATATGCTCATAAGCTTTCAAAAATTTCTCAATGGAATAACAACTGCTGACATAGCTTTCTGGTGATATTTGATCATGTCTCAAAGCTGACACAGCATGCCAGCATGGAATACCAGATAAATCCCACCTTCTGCAGCTACAAGTCTTTTTCTTAATATCAACAGTGTATGGAGTACCCCTTTCATCAATTTCGAATATTCCATTCCCAGATGGCTTAGCTTCACAATTGTTGGACCACTCGACATGCTTCTGCAATTTCTTCCTGATTTTTGGCAAATAGTACCAGTCATGTTCTTGGCTTCGACTTGCTTGCAATACATTCTAGTTGTGAGTTGGCTTTTGATTTGTTGAATCATGGCAAGAATAGGCATTTCCCTTGCTTCAAGGATATATTTATTGAACACTTCAAAATTATTGTTCAACAGAACATCACACTTAGGAAATTCACTTTGGAATGCTCTTACCCATGTGGCAGGTGGCAGCTCCTCTAGCCAATCATGTGCAGTTTTGCTTAAAACCAGCATGGCATCCATATTTTCCTGCCACTTCACAACAGTGTTGCTTCTAGCACATTTCCACAGCTGATTCTTCAATATCTCTCCTTTGAATGTTTTGTTGAAATTCTGCCAAAGGTGTCGCACACATAATCTATGACCAGAATCTGGAAACAAGTCCGCAACAGCCCGTATTAATCCCTTCTGTTTGTCAGACATGATGGTCCATGATGATGTGTTAATGATGCCAAGGTCTTGTTTCAGCGCAGTCAGAAACCACTTCCAAGAGCTTGTGTTTTCAACTTCAACAACAGCAAATGCGACATGAAAGATGCAATCATTCGGATCCATTCCTATTGCAGTTAATAAAATTCCCCCAAACTTTGTCTTCAAATGACATCCATCTAAGAAAATAATAGGCCTACAGCCAGCAAGGAACCCCCTCTTACATGCATCAATAGAGAAATAACATCTTTGGAAATGCCCTGCATCATCCAACAACAAGTAAAATGTACTACCTGGATTGGATCTCCTCAACTCCTGTCCGAAATCACACAGCTGATTGTACTGGGCAGTCTCATCTCCATAGATGATTTCAAATGCGAATTTACTTGCTCTTCCAAGTTTTCCCCTTTTCGGTGTCATTTTCCAATCTTTCTGCACTAACTGACCAAGACCCTTCAATGTTATCCTCTCATTAGCCCTTACCTGATCAACATAGAACTTGCCTATGTATTTTGCTGTAAATGCCTTGACTTGCCATGTGCTCTCAAAAGTGTGTAAGACGTGAAACCTTTTCACCATAATGGCCTTTTTCTGCTGTCAGTGTGTAAGACGTGAAACCTTTTCACCATAATGGCCTTTTCATCATCAGATTCTGCAGGCTCAAAGAACTCATATTCAGACATTTCTCCTTCTGGAATCACCTTCACCTCCTTCGGTTCATGATCTGCAAAGTGCTGGTACAGGTCATCATCACCATCTTCTACATCATTGTCGATGTCAATGATATCTGGAACATAGTCTTCATCACTGTCAGATCCATTGTCACTGTCTATATCTTCTATGACAGCAGCTACTCTGTTTGATCTCCTCCTTGCACCTGAATTTGCAACAGTGCTCTCTGCAACTTGCACATCGTGGGCAAGAACAATGGCAGCATTGGTGGCAGCACTGCATTGCTTCACTGGACTAATCACAGGTGGTAAGTTGACTACAGGATTAACAACCACATCATCAAAAGCACTTGCTTTGCTTGCTGGTTCGTGATCAAGATACAACATCAGATACCTGTGCCTCTGCTTCACCTTTCCAACCATGTCCAATGCATCTCTGTCTCTAGAAATCAACCGAAGACCATCTTCATTAATCTGCATGCCTGGCAACAACCAGTAAACATCGATTCTGCCTGCTGCCTCATACCCTAAATCCTCAATTACATCATCCAAAAACAGTGCAGACCAAGTATCACAGTCACAGCCATCATAGCAAACCTTTGTACCATCCACATACGACCTATTGCCTCCACATCCAACGAAAAACCCTCCATGGATCACTTCCAGTGAATTTTTTTCACTGGAATCATCTGAAAATTAAACCGTAAAATGAGCTAAAGTTCAAACCTTCACAACGACAAAAACCCTAAGCTTTAATCCACCAACTCGGAAGAAATCGCTACCAGAACATGCAACAATCACATGTACCCTAAACTAACTACGAAACAACCTAGGATTTGGGGAAGAGACGACGAGAATCAGACTCACCGTACACAGGAAAGGGGTCTCCTTCCCGCCGACGAACGAGCGCCATCTCCGCAACCTTGCTGCGCTGCCACGGTCACCTTGATCGCCGTCGTCAATCGCCTCCGTCTTCCCCGTCAATCACCTTCTCCCGCCGCCGATCATGTGCTTCTGCCGTCGTCATCGTCGTCATTCACCTCGAGCGGTCCGCGCCGAAAAAGCAGGGAACAGAGGATTGTGGACTTGATTTTAGTTGCCAAAAGAGTTACAGGGGCGAATCTGCAAATTTTCCATCAGAAACGGGAAGGCGCTGGGCTCGCTCCGCGCCGTGCTAGGCCCGCTCACTTGCCACGTCAGTGCCCATCCGTAGATAGGACCGTCGATGGACCTCCTACGCAACATTAGGGACTGAATTGATCCATTCCCTGAGTTCCAGGACCGTTTCCGACCTAGCCAATGACTTCCGGGACTGTAGATGCATTTCACTCGTCCGAGCGGGAAGCCATTTCGGCTTGAGAAATATTTTCCACGATAGAGTTGCTGGGTCCGCTGGAGGTGGTGATGGAAGGGCTGCACGGCACAAGGACGGCGGCTTGCCGGCTTCGCTCGCCAGCCACGGCGGGGCCCTTGGCCTAGGCTCAGATCTGGGCCATCTGGGCCTGATTTGGGTGGGGCGGGCCCTACTATACTCGTGTGGTTTTTTTAAATTAAAACGCTAGTATTCCATTAAACTTGGACGGCACAATCGCCGTACAGAGCCCTGCTTACAATGTCAGGGACATGCTGAACCCACTCCTGATGGTTTCAGAGGCTTCTAGTGCTCCCGGGAGCCCATCCCTCAGCCGTGGCCGAAGCACCGGATCCGGCCGAGGTGGGCCCAGATCCGGTAGCCACTTGGCTGCCCTGTTTTTGGGTGTCATGGAACCGACTTGAGGGTGTGTTTTGCTCATTGAATCGCGCTCTCCGAGAACAGGTTGGCAGGCCCGACCTCTCTAGTACACTCCGGTGAACTTGTCGTGGCGGTGTCTGCCATGTAGGTTGTGAGATCTTGAATGCGAGGGCGGCGACCCCGGATGGAGAGGTTGTGCGTCTGGCTCGGCGGCGGGCAGAGTTGCAGCGGTGGTGACGCCTACCCTGGGCTACTTGGGCGGTGAGGAGAGTGGCGCCGGAAGATCCTGGTGTAGTCGTCTTCGTAGTGGCGGTTGATACGTCCAAAACGTATCTATAATTTTTGATTGTTTCATGTTAATATTATGCCTTTGAAACTTGTTTTTATATTAAGTTTATGATTTATTTGGACTAACCTATTAATAGTTGCAAAAGTGCACAATGTTCTTGTTTTACTCTTTGATGTGTAGGAATTATCAAAAATATAAGAGGAAACCTTGTTGGAGTCGAATTGGGACTTTCCTGAAATATGTCTGAAAACTCTTTTTAAAGATTGTCACGTTACGGGTCGAAGAAGGCGTCAAACGGAAATCTCGCCGAAGACAAAGTTGCAGGAAATTTTCCGCCGAACATAAAATTCGCCTGATTCCGAGTCCGGACGGCCGAGATAAGCCCGATTTACTGCAACCCTAGATGGGATGACGGGAATCCGAGAAGCTATATAAAGGGAGGAAACCTAACTCGTGGAGAACTCCTCCACCCACGAATTGCAGCCACCAAAGCCACGTTTTTGCCTCCCCCATGGATCCCATCTCCATGGGGGAGGGCTCCCAAGAAGCCATGAAGGAGGAGGCTAAGGGGCGGCGCTCCCCCATGATGCCGGCGGCGGGGAAGGAGCTCCCCGCGCCGCGCCGCCGCCCTGCGCCACCGCGCTGCCTCTCCGCCGTCTTCACCGCCATCTCCATCACCAACTCCTCCTTGTATTCAGTGGTTCATCCTCCCACAAACTCTGTACCGTCCTATGTAAACATGTTGTTTGATGCTATAATATTTATCCTATGATCTATGACATGTTTGTGTAGTTTATTTGTCTTTTGATTGCTTGGTTGAATATCTTTGGTTCATTAGAGTTGTATGTTGATATGGTACTGTCCTTTGGTGTCCATTATACTTGTGCGCGCATGGATCAAACATCACGGGGTTGGTAGTATTTGTAAACGAAGGGGGAGTCCTGCCGGAGTGACAGAAACCTAAGGGCAAACCGGTTAGTTACACGTATGGGAGTAAGAGGACCATAAACTTAAGGCTATGGTTGGGGAAACCTTAATGCATTGTTAGTATTCGCGGATGCTTTCTAACAATCCAATCATATAGTACTTGTAATCCCAAGTAGTGGAGTGCATGTATATTTAGCCTCTCCCACATAGAAAACTGCATCGAAGACAATGAACCCGATATATTCGGTAATTAATCTTGGACAAAGCCATCACAATTACCACCACTTTTCCACACTCATGGTACTGTTAGTTTATGGTTACTTAGTGTACTTTATTGCTGCAGCACTAACATTTACTTTCTTGTATTTATTATCTCGCAAAGCTATCTCTCATACCCGTATTGTTACTCTAGTATTATTTCCTAGATAAAGTAAACGTTTAGTGTGCGTAGAGTTGTATCAGTGGTTGATAGAACTTGAGAGAATACTTATCCTACCTTTAGCTCCTCGTTGGGTTCGACACTCTTACTTATCGAAAAGGCTACACGCGATCCCCTATACTTGTGGGTTATCAAGACCTTTTCTGGCGCCGTTGCCGGGGAGCATAGCGTGGTGAATATTCTTGTGTGCACTTGTTTGCTTTATCTCTAAGTAATTTTTATTTTCAGTTTTAAGTTGTTTTCTATCTTAGTATGGGTAGGAATACGAATTATAAAAAAATTAGTTGTACTTGTTATCTAAAAACGTTTTCAAAAAGAGAGTGATTGGAAAGATGAGCAATGGTTAAGTGGGGGTCGACCTTGAACACTTGTGTTCATGCCTATGAAACCAAAGCAAATCTTTCCATGGAAGCTTCTCATCCAAAAACATGTAAATATTGTGTATATACCTCTGTACATAAAAATAAAATAATAATAATCTCTAGTTAATTGAAAGTTGATAGTTTTACTTTGCTGTCCAGAAACAGATTTTCTGTGCTCCACCGTATTAAATGTTTAAAATCACCAGAACGTGATCTTGATCTGAAATTTCTTGAGTGCAAAGTAATGCTTATTATCTTTCTTTCATTAGACTAACTTTTTGTGATTTGAGTTACGTAGCTGTCTCGAAAAATTCGATCTTCACCGACTGTTCAATTTAGACAGATTCCTGTGCTTCACTGTAAAAAATCGTGATAAATCTCAGAATAGTATTTTGACTTGAAATTTTTTGTGCATAAACCTGAGATTATTATCTGTCTTTCATTAGTTTTAAGTTTTTTGATTTGAGCTACGTAACTATCTCTTAAGTGTCATCTTTACAGACTGTTCAGTTTTGGCAGATTGTTATGCTTATTTAGTATTGTGCTTATACTCAATGTTTATAATCTTTATTTGATCAATAAATGTTATAAATTGGTTAGTATACAGTAGTTATCTTAAATTAAACTTGTCAATGCTTGAACATGAGTGGATTTTATTTAATGAGTACTAACCCTACTAATGAGTTTTGTGAAGTTTTATGTGGATGTAGCTATAAGATCTAATCAATATGGTGATATGAGATGAACAAGAAGACAAGAGCTCAAGCTTGGGGATGTGTAGGTGCATCCCAAGAACATATTCAAGAAGATACAATCATCTAAGCTTGGGGATGCCCGAGTCATCCCCCTATTCATCAACTAACATGAGGTTGTCTCGTTCATACTCTATATTACCCGTCCACATGATATGTATTGTCTTAACTTGTATTATAATTGTTTTTATATGTCTTGGTTTTACCTTCTTTAGTTTTATTAGGATCTTTATTTGGTTTTTATTGCTTCTTTACTTTCACTTATAAATTCAAAACAACAAAAATATTTTTTTTTTCTTTTGTTTCTTTCTTTGTATTCTATAGGTTTTACTTTTGATTTTTATTTAGATTTTCCTTGATGTAGCTAGCATGTTTAGGTCTTGCTTAGCCTCTGGTCTTTTAGTTTATCAAAAATAAGTACCAAGTTTTACCCTTTTAGCTTAGTTGATGCATATGTAAAAAGTGATTTTCTGTTTTCGTATCTACTGCTCATTGCGCGATTTTTCATATTTTACTGGAACTCTAAAAATCACGAAAAATTACTGATGTTGTATCACCGAATCCTCTGCATGCACAAAAATTGGCTAAAATTTCGGACATGTTTTAGAGCACCTAAAAATTACGTTTGCCAGCTGCTGTTTTTCTGGACAGATTCTGACTTTTGTTGCAAGAGTGGCCTCTTTGCGTTTTCATTTGATTATTAATGGTTCTTACCTTTCATTTAGAAGTTGGCCATTTAAGCAACCTTTCTGTAACTTAAAAACAAAATTTGATTTGGTTTAATAGCAGCACTTTGGAAATATTATGTATTGCAATAAGTGCCTAGCTAAAAGGCGTTAAAGAAAAGCGCTTATGGGAGGCAACCCATTATTTTTATTTCTGCAATTTTTTTTTCTTGAGTCAAGGAGTTTGTTTACTTCTGTAGCAACTCCTTTGTATCTTTACTTTCATGCATTGTTGTGCCAAGAGTAGTCTCTAATGATAAGATGTTGCTAAAATTTTGATTGCTGCGCAGGAACAGATTTCTGCTGTTCACTGTACGAAATTCATAAAATCACCAGATTGTGAATTAAATCTGAAATTTTTTGTGCGTAATCCTGATATATGTATGCATCTTTCGTTAGTTCAAAGTTTTTCGATCTGAGTAACGTAAGTGCCTCGAAAAAATTCGTCTTTGCGGACTGTTCTGTTTTAGACAGATTATGTTTTTATTTTGCATTCTCTCTTTTACTAGTGTTGAGTGGAATTCTTTTTTGGGTGGAAGAGCTTCACATAACATCAGTGGCAGTAGCTAATGTTTAAAGTAACGGTCATATTGCGTCCTTACAGAACATGTGAGTTTTTGATTGTGCACTAACCCTCTAATGAGATTTACTTTGAGTTTGGTGTGGCGGAAGTTTTCAAGGGTCAAGAGGAAGAGTGATATAATAGGATGGAGAAGAGTGAAGAGCTTAAGCTTGGGGAGGCTCCCATGGATCTCCCCAGCATATTTCAAGAAGACTCAAGCGTCTAAGCTTGGGGATGCCCAAGGCATCCCCTTCTTCATCGTCAAAATTATCAGGTCATCTCTAGTGAAACTATATTTTAATTCTTTCACATCATATGTGCTGTTCTTGGAGCGTCTGTATCTTATTATTTATTTATCTTAGCATCAAACACCGTTACATTAATAAGTTGATCGTCACATATTTTATTTATCCTCTGTTTTCAATGTTTACTTGGTTAATGGATTACTTGTTGAAACTTAAAAATGATGTGTGAATAATACTGTTTAGTAGTTTATGTTTTCTTATGGTTAGTCTCAACTAGCTAATAGTGCATATTATGTTATTTTGATATTAACATGCATTGTCCTGTTCATAAGATGGTATGGAATTGTGGTATCCTCCTCTGAATGATTTACTTGAATCGACTTGGCACATGCTCACACATGTTCATGACTGAAAAATAAAAGTCAATTAAGCCTTGATGATCTATTTTGCCTCAGAGTTTTAGTATCATTTTTATGCCTCCGTTAATTTTATTCTGTCGCAAGTATGATTATGACGGTTATTGCTCTCTTGATTGTCGCTTCCCAGTCTATTGCTAGCCTTCACTGTACTGAGCGGGAATGCTGCTCGTGCATCCAAATCCTTAAAACCAAGTTATCCCAAAGAGTCCACCATAAATTCCTATGCATGGTATTTCAAACCATTCCAAGTAAATTTTCATGTGCTACCTTTAAAACCTTCAAAATACTTCTCATTTTGTGACACTGTTTTTAGCTCATGAGGACGTAGTAGTTGGGTTTGTTATCTTCCATACTAAATTAAGTCCCCGACTTGCATGCTTCATCTGCTCGTCACTAATTTTGCAAAGAGCTGGTTAGACCATTATAACATCTAAAAAGTAAAATAAAATAGGCACTCCTCCATGGTATGAGATTGTTGGCAGGCACCCGAGGATTCGGTTAGCCATGGTTTGTGAAAGCAAAGGTTGGGAGGAGTGTCATACTATATAAAAGTGCATGCTATAAATGCCTAATATCAATAACTCGGAACCGCTCTCAACTTGTTTAGTATGGAAGATAACAAGAACTCTATTACTGATTCGTTGACAGGAACAACCACCTCCAAAACAATTTTTATTTCTGTTTTAAAAATAAAAAGCTCTAGCACATGTTAATCCCTGCTTCCCTCTGCGAAGGGCCAATCTTTTATTTTAATGTTGAGTCATCATCCTTTCTTTGAGCACTTCCTCGAGAGCATAACTGTCATTCTTAGTGTAATGTGCTTGTCCCAGAATGCGGTTATCTGCGGTATAACTATGATGCTTTTACCTTTGATATCTTTACATCTAGTCTTCACTTGAACTTCAGAGGTGCCTTGGCATTTATGTTTTGCTCCACAATTAAGGGCAAGCGAGATACCACTCTATCATGCTTTATTATGATCATTACAATCTTGTTGATGTTTATAAATTTCATGTTATAAGCTCTTAGTTCGTTGATACTTTTCATTAGGTAACATGATTGCTAAGTTTTATTATCCATACATCATGCAATTGTTAAAGACTGATCATAGCATTTACAATCAAAAATTATTTTGTTATCATTTACCTACTCGAGGACGAGCAGGAATTAAGCTTGGGGATGTTGATACGTCCAAAACGTATCTATAATTTTTGATTGTTTCATGTTAATATTATGCCTTTGACACTTGTTTTTATATTAAGTTTATGATTTATTTGGACTAACCTATTAATAGTTGCAAAAGTGCACAATGTTCTTGTTTTACTCTTTGATGTGTAGGAATTATCAAAAATACAAGAGGAAACCTTGTTGGAGTCGAATTGGGACTTTCCTGAAATCTGTCTGAAAACTTTTTAAAGATTGTCACGTTACGGGTCGAAGACGGCGTCAAACGGAAATCTCGCCGAAGACAAAGTTGCAAAAATTTTCCGCCGAACGTTCTAGACATAAAATTCGCCTGATTCCGAGTCCGGACGGCCGAGATAAGCCCGATTTACTGCAACCCTAGATGGGATGACGGGAATCCGAGAAGCTATATAAAGGGAGGAAACCTAACTCGTGGAGAACTCCTCCACCCACGAATTGCAGCCACCAAAAGCCACGTTTTTGCCTCCCCCATGGATGGGGGAGGGCTCCCAAGAAGCCATGAAGGAGGGAGGCTAAGGGGCGGCGCTCCCCCATGATGCCGGCGGCGGGGAAGGAGCTCCCCGCGCCGCGCCGCCGCCCTGCGCCACCGCGCTGCCTCTCCGCCGTCTTCACCGCCATCTCCATCACCAACTCCTCCTTGTATTCAGTGGTTCATCCTCCCACAAACCTCTGTACCGTCCTATGTAAACATGTTGTTTGATGCTATAATATTTATCCTATGATCTATGACATGTTTGTGTAGTTTATTTGTCTTTTGATTGCTTGGTTGAATATCTTTGGTTCATTAGAGTTGTATGTTGATATGGTACTGTCCTTTGGTGTCCATTATACTTGTGCGCGCATGGATCAAACATCACGGGGTTGGTAGTATTTGTAAACGAAGGGGATAGTCCTGCCGGAGTGACAGAAACCTAAGGGCGCGAACCGGTTAGTTACACGTATGGGAGTAAGAGGACCATAAACTTAAGGCTATGGTTGGGGAAACCTTAATGCATTGTTAGTATTCGCGGATGCTTTCTAACAATCCAATCATATAGTACTTGTAATCACAAGTAGTGGAGTGCATGTATATTTAGCCTCTCCCACATAAAAACTGCATCGAAGACAATGAACCCGATATATTCGGTAATTAATCTTGGACAAAGCCATCACAATTAGCACCACTTTTCCACACTCATGGTACTGTTAGTTTATGGTTACTTAGTGTACTTTATTGCTGCAGCACTAACATTTACTTTCTTGTATTTATTATCTCGCAAAGCTATCTTCATACCCGTATTGTTACTCTAATATTATTTTCTAGATAAAGTAAACGTTTAGTGTGCGTAGAGTTGTATCAGTGGTTGATAGAACTTTAGAGAATACTTATCCTACATTTAGCTCCTCGTTGGGTTCGACACTCTTACTTATCGAAAAGGCTACACGTGATCCCCTATACTTGTGGGTTATCAGCGGTCCACCAGCTAGACATGAAGACCTTGAGTTGGCGGCGACAGTCCTCCCGTCGGGTTGCTTCGATGGCCCTAGGGTGGCACGGGTGAGGTTCCGAGCAAAAACTCTGCGCTACCGTGGCATCGCGTACGGGTGTCATTTTTCCTCCTTAGGGGCGCCGTTGTGGACCCCACATGTGCTAGGTTCCTGGTGAAAACCCTACTCCGTCTTCGGATTCGACAACGGCAGCGCGACACGTCGTTAGCCTCTTGGGGGGCGTTGCCGTGGGGCTCGGGTTCCGTTGGTTGTAGACTCGAGTGTGCCTTGTCTGGTGTGAAGCTTCTTCGGCTCCTTCGGTAGTCTAGGCTGCTTTGTGTTAGGTGTAGTCTCTACGGTCTTTCTTGCTCGGCTTAGAGTTTGTAGCTTGCTAACCTTTCTTTGGTTGTTTTTGTTGGTGGGTTTTGTAAGAGGGTTTTCTCTCCACCTTGGATTGGTTCGGTAGTTTGTGGCTTTATTTATACGGTTTTGCTAGTTCTCAATCACATGACGTCATCAGTTGCAAGTGGACTTGCAACTGATTCAGACCATTTGAGTTGCAAGTGGACTTGCAACTGATTCAAACCATTTGATTTGCTTCGTGATTCGTGTATCAGTTGCAAGTCAACATGCAATTGAGATTTGATGACGTTATGTAAATGAGAACTAAGTTAATTCTCATTCGCCTGAGTTGCAAGTGGACTTGCAACTGCTCCGGACCGTTTGATTTGCTTCGTGATTCGTACTAATCATGAGTTATAACTTGACTTGGAACTGAAAATGATGACGTCATGTGAATGAGAATTAAGATAATTCTCATTCGATTGAGCGCTAGAGAGATCCTTATTATTTATAAAGCGAGGCGAAAGTTTGTTTCCAGAGAAAGAGTTGCTGCCGCCCATGCCTGTAGGTCGTTGGCGAGATGCGGTGAAGACGAAGACCTTGATTGCTTTTTTTTTCATGTAATTCTGAGGTTTTGTTTGTAAAGTGTAGGGATCACTTTGTATTTTCCCCTACATGTAATGTTTTGTTCTGAAGTAATACAAACAGCTGCGCGTTAAGATAGCGTCACATGGTCAAAGAAACGGCCGCTCAATTATCCTTATCACTTAATTAATCAGAAAACTAAAATCAAATCGAAGAAAAGAAACTCAATTACCACCGTCTCGGCGTCGTCGTCGTCGTCCAGCCCACGCGCTCCGACCAAGCCCTAGCCCTGCCAGTTCATGGTGGGCGGGCTGCGAGATCTGTAGGGCACGGCGGGACGAGATGGACGCCCAGAACGACGGCACGGCGACGCCGGTGTTGCTCAACGTGTACGACCTCACGCCCGTCAACGATTACCTCTACTGGCTCGGTTTCGGCGTCTTCCACTCTGGAATCGAAGGTATTGGTTCGTGTTTTTCCCTTCCCCTTTGTTCTTTCGGCGGATTCTTCCATGCCCGTGATTCTGCCCCTATTTAGTATGGGTACGATGGTGGATTTAATTGAGATGAGAGCTATTTCATCCCCTCTCTAAAAAAAACATTTGGTTATTCTTACTTCAATCCTAGGATAATGAGTTTGGTTAGATGATTTCCAAAAATATATTGCGATGTCTGGTCAATGCTCGAGAAAATAATGGGGAAGGGAAAACAAATATAGAAGAAAAGAAACAATGTATTGACTTGGAAGAATTTCAAGGAAAATTACGCATGACTTCCGTCTTGGTACATTCTATTCCGCATGAAACATGATGGATTCTGATTGTCAAGATTCAAGAGTTTACAATGTTATTGTTCATACTCCCTCCGTTCACTAATATAAGGCATTGGACATACTAAAATGAGTGAATCTTTGTACAAAATAAGTAATACTTCCATAAGTGTAGTTTGCCGTACACTAAAATTCAAGAACTGAAACTGACTGTATGTTTATTTCATTGTATATGCATTGCGGAAATCACAATGATATGTGGAACATTTCACTTATTTTTGCTATGGACTATGGTTATATTTTCCGCTTCTCCATGTGCATGTCGAAAGCTTGAACTCATGTTTCTTACCCATCTCCCCCCCTAAATGAGCAGTTCATGGCATGGAATATGGATTTGGGGCCCACGATTTCTCATCCAGTGGTGTATTTGAGGTGCAATCAAAATGTTGCCCTGGCTTTGTTTATAGAAAGACGGTATCGCTAGGCACAACTGACATGTCTCGGGAAGATTTCCGCTCGTTCATTGAAAAACTTGCAGCGAAGTATCATGGCAACACATATCATTTGATTTCAAAGAACTGCAATCATTTCACCGATGATGTCTGTAAGAACTTGACTGGAAATCCCATCCCTGGCTGGGTGAATCGGCTGGCCAGAGTAGGTTGGTATCACTTATCATATGTTTTAACTTCCTGGAGTGGTGAAAATCATAGCTAACTGGTTGCATGTTCTCTCTTAAAACTCTAGGTTCGGTTTTTGACTGTCTACTACCAGAAAGTGTCCAGGTTTCTCCTGTTGGACGTGTCCCAACTCTTCGTCCAATTATTGGTCCGTATCTCCTTAATTTATCCTCCAGTTCCTTTCAAATGACACTTATATGTAGTTTCTTTTTTAGTGTCTTTCCTGTTAAATATCATGAAGCTAAGAATGAAATGTTGCTGTATAGTTTGCTTTCCATTTTAATAAAAAAGGCTCCACCATTTTAATCGATTAAGGTTTGTTCCTTTTCCTTGTCACTCCTTGGAGGTTAGAAATTTTACTGTCTTACGTGGTAGTCAAAATTCTTTATAACTTCATGCCTATATCCTTCGTTCAGTTTGAACAATTAATGCCGTTAATCTTAGAATGTTGTACACTGGTAACTTGGACATGGTTAAGCTATTAATCAATTGTGTTACATTGAGAATCAGATCCTCCATGGTTTTTAAGGCGTCAAGGCGTCCTAAGGCGAAGTGGGGGCGCCTTGGCGCCTAGGCGACGCCTAGGCGGCTAAGGCGGTTGTTTTTCCAAGGCGGAGGGGGGGCGCCTTGACGCCTAGGCGGACGCCTTAGACGCCTAGGCGGACGCCTTTAAAACCATGCTGCTATCATTCAAGACATCGTCTTGAATAATGCTCATAACAAATTCATTATTATATTGTAATTGAATTATCTTATGAAAATGCTTTGCAACACGTGGAAACACATATGGCGTTTCATATTACTCACGCAGCATTTAATATCTTCCAAGTTTTGTTTAGCTATAGCCTATATGTGAATCAATCAAGTTCCCTTGAAAACAAACAAGTTTCTTGTTTTCGTGCTGAATGAGCAAAGCAAAAAGTAGTTTTCGTCGCACCAATCATCTATTCCCGACACGATATAGTCTGCATGGGGCTGTCCAGAACGGTGGCTGTAGGCTTGGATAAAAAATCTAGAGGTGGAGGAAACGTGGAAAATCTATCGGATGTCAGTACTACTCCCTCCGTATCAAAATATAAGATGTTTTAGCATGTTTGGGGCCCAAATGTACCCAGACATGTTTTAGTGCAAGATTCACATAGAAAAAAAAGGGTAATTTAAAACTATAGTATTGCATGAATTAAGAGCTCTTTTACCAGCTTCTCTTCTTTCTTCGGTTATATTCAATTGCAGTAGAAAATTTGCTCATTTAAGTCACCCTTGTAAACAACCACATTTTGGAAGACCTGTAAGGGTTGTGTAAATAACTAAATATTATGTACTTTGTACTATATGATAATTCAGTGTGACGTTGTTGCCATCTTGATTGTTTCCTCTTAAATATTATCCAGATGATGATTTGGATTCAGTATCTTCTTCAGACAGCGATGAGGGTGATGAGGACAAGCACCTGTTGCCAGCACCATCCAGTGAATTGAATCCTGTAGATGTGCCATTAAAGCTAGCGAAAGATCTTCTTTGACATGTTCCATGCTTCTTCTTTTTTGCAAAACTGGCTTATTATAATTGCAACTACTACTGGATTTAAGGGCGATGAAGCGATGTTTCTACGTGGTTTGACAGGGCAGAACCGTGGAGCTTGCCACTGGTACAGCTGATTTCTTTTCGCAGAGTTTCGCTGTTCTAGCAGGTGTACATATAGGAATTGACCATCTTCTCCAAAAGACAGGTCTAGTTACTTGGTGTTTGCCAGTTTGTGCAGCGACTCTGTTGTATCGTCCTCACAAAATGTTGCCATCCCCTGGTAGCGGTGCATGATGGTAGTATGTATTTGTTAAGCTAGCTGGTATAGGCACCATAAAAAAATGTTTGCCTTGGCAATGCTTGGCTCAGCCCGGGCACTTTGAAACTCCCATTTAAATAATTATGTAGATATATAGATATAGATAATGAAAATCCATGTTGTACTGCTACCATACATCCATATCAACGTACGTGGTTGTCTACAATGATACGTATAATGGGTGATTATTTAGGTGGTTCAAAGGTGCACCCAGGAGCAATGTTTTCACATGTCAAATCCGATAGGCTGCAAATTTTGATGATAATAAAAGATTGTTTTTTGGTGGCTTGTGTAAAAACACGAGGTTTAATGCTTAATTTTTGTTTCTTTTGCGGAGCACTGAATTTTTTTCTATGAAAGTGACAAGCATGCACTAGATATTTCAGCACTTTTTTGGCATTTTTGGAGCACGGCTTCCTCTTATGATGCTGCCAGCGCCAGTGATGACAAGATGGTATTTTCTGAACCAAACTAGAGTGTTAACTCATCGCTAGTTTTCCAATCCCAGTGCTGCCTGCTGCGTTCCTGCTGTCTGAGGTTTGCGTGACCAAATTAAATCCTACTCCGTAACATTCAACAGCTGTTAGGAGCACACTTGAATTCTGAAATCACAGAATCGATGGTTTTCCCTTAAAAGCGTGCACCAACACATCAACATTAATAAAACAATGGTGAACAGTTACAAGGACAAGCTGATATTACGTTCCACCGCACATCATATACATAATCCACAAATGATTAGTGAACAACGGGGGGCACGGCCTCTATATATATTTACTTGATCTATACAACACTTTCTCCTTGAATGTCATTTGGAGTATCAGACAATTGATTCCTGGGATTGCCATAAACGTGCTCACCAGGCTTGGCGACTCATCAGTTAGCGAACTTGCGTGTGCTGGCTGGAACAAGCTTTGTTTCCAGAGACCAGGTTCACTAGATAATGAAATGGTCGATTATATGTTTTATGACATCGGCACCTTCACTATGCATGACCGGGTCTTTTACCTTATAGGAGCACAAAAGTTCAACCTCAGCATTATGTTCCTAAACATTAGCAAGGTGGAGCATGGGATTTGCGAGCTAAAGATAATACCTGAATTACACTGTGTGCAGCAGATCTTACTTTGCTATTGTGGAAGCTGACATCCACCTTCTCCCACGACACACGCTTAAGTCCTCTCAGAAGCAGTTCTACAAATTTAAGTACAAAGTTAGCCCATCATGTTCGCCTATGCTTTACGGATAGACCATATGATATCAGGAACTAAGAACATGTCAAATTACGACTTGCATTTTCTGATCGCTTGGATAGCACAGTACATTTTCGACGATTTATGGGAACTCGTGCTGAAAGAATCGTAGAAAAAGATGACCGTCCAACCACAAGTTCAACACGAAACATGACAACGGATGTCAGTGAACCATAAGGTAGGACTTAGGAGTAATGGTTTATCTGAATTATTGAGATAACTGTCCTTGGACGTGGTCTGAGTTGTACCCATATCTGCAGATTCCATGTTATATCTAAACATTGTAGAATCATAAGCATCACAGGAAAAATGATGTGCATCCACGCAAAGAAAAGGAAACATAATGTGTACCCCATCAATAAGGCACAGTGCGTTAAACAACAGCAACATGACATTGACACCATATTTAGATGTTCCCATACCCTCACTATTCCACTGAGTTTGACCACAATGAGAAGCAATATGCTTAAATTTTCTAGATATAACAAAGTCTAAAAATGAAAACAACATACCAGGAGCATCGCTCCCTTAGGGATAACTGTACAACCGGGCTTCAGTTAGGGCACCAAATCAACATGAAAAATATGTGTTTTTTAAAGTATATGCAATATTGTAACGCCCTTTAGATTACACCATATGGATCATCTAAACTTTATTTTGCTTATAAATATGAGCATTTGTTGTCTTCAAACCAACAGGAACCGGGAAGTTCATTTCCAACATAGCATATCAACATGCATAAAAGTCAGCATCACCACAAACTCCCATCTAGTAATACATAAATAAACAAAACAATAGTTCAAATACCACATATATGAAAGTTTAAACCACAACTATACTTTGCATAAGATACAAGTATTCAATACTATTTTCTCCAAGAATCCTATTGCTATTAAAGGCAAGTCACACCCATAGTGAAATACAATAGAATGCTAGTTTAGAAAAGATTATAATGCAAACCTTCTAGAGTGGAGTTGTCCTTGTCCACATCAGCAACATCAACACACTGATCAAGAGTTTCTGCTTTTGATAGTTCCTCATATACAATATGTGGGTAGATCTTGCTTGTTGAATCAACCCACTGCAAAATACAATCAAATCATGTTACAAAGGCAAACTATGTGAAAGGATTATATATAGGTTCATAACTACAGACCAAAAGAAAACTTTACACACAGAAGTTCATTACCAGTACCTTGGGTAGTTCGGAGCTCCCTCTGATGGATGATGTCCTCCAGCCAACAATATCTTAATCAATCTTAGTTACGGAAAAACCTCAAAAGAAGTGCTTGATTTTTACAAGCATAATTAAGGAGTAAAGTAAGGATACGATCATAACCAACATTGGAGTATGCAACTCTTCGCTTAAATGCTTGCAAAGCAGATCTACAATAAGAAATCAGTAAGCATGAAAAGTCCAAGAATATTCACAACCCAAGCACATAGAGGCAGTTGGTGATGACAAGCGTACATGAACTGAAGGTCCCCACAATCATCCACCATACGTTGCAACAACGGAAGCTGTCCATCATCATTATCAGTCAAAAATAGGTGCTTGCCAGTTCTTCTGAATATAAGGTGAATGACGCAGCATGCAATTCTTTCTATCGCAGTAACTCCAAAAAGGAAAGGAACCTACATATTGGTTAAGAAATATGACATAAGAGATAAGACTATTGCAAGATTTCTCAAGTCCGGAATACAATGATGTAAGGTAAAATTAAAGCAACTATTACCTGATTGTTTCCTCTAGAACCAAGATGTGGTGATGCAACGGTTATGAAGTTGACCGCCTCAAGCCCATATATATTACCTATCCTGTCCTCACTCAAACTTTCAGGAGCATTTTCCAGTACTTGTCTCGGTAGTCTATATAGTTTCCCAATAGCATACCTTGCGACCAATCCCCCAACAGAGTGCGCAACAAAAGATATCTTTTTGATATGTGGTCTTTTGTTAATTTCTTCAATAATCTGACTTGCCAAGAATTTTTTCATTAAATAGGGGGAATGAAGACATAAAGCACAGAAGGGACATACATGCTCAGCAAAAAGAGCTAGATGCACAAGGAAAAACTAACCTCTTGTGCCAGCCGTTCGCCCATCACATCAATGCCATCTAAAGTTAGCCTGTGCATGTTGCGGTTACTACCTACAGAATCAAAATATCATTGAACTGACTGCAAGAAAATGTCCATAACCTAGAAGAACATCTATACCATAAATTAAATATGTGCTGTATGATTTCGAAGAGATGCAGCATGTACAAGGAGGGTGGACATCTTATTTTTTTTCTGCTACAATAGTTTTTCTGAGAGACTTTCCCCCTGCCTCCCGGGTCGCTCGCGCGAGCGACTCCGGAGGCGACACCAAACCCTAGAAAAAGCCGCCCCCCCTGCTTCCCTGGCCACCGCCGCCGCGTCGGCGGCGGTGGCGGTGCCCGGCTGCCAAGGCGGCGTGGGCGTGTGCGTGCGCACCCTGGCGGTGCTCCTTCGCGCGGAGCAGCGACGCATCGTGGGTCGCGCGGGTGTTCCCGGCGAGGTGGCGGACGGAGGTGATTCGGCGCGGTGGGTGGCGATGTGGCGGAGCAGCGATGCGGCGCCGGTGCTGTGCGAGGTCGTTCGACGCGCCGGCCGGTGGCGGCGCTCGGGCCCGATCTGGGCTTGGCCTGGGCCGGGCGGGCCGTCCTTGGCCTTGCTCCCCTTCCTCCCCAACCAACCCTTCTCCCTCCTCCAACCCCTCCCGGCCGCTGCTGGTGGAGGACGCCGCGTGGGCGTGCATGCGAGCAGCAGCCCTTTGGGTGATGGCTGCTCTGCTGTCCCGGCGGATCCCGGCGGCGGATGCTGCGGGCTGGCGCAGCGGCGGCGACCACAGTTCATGGCGGCGCGGTGCAGGTGGCTCCATGTTGCCTGCTCAACGCGCTCCTGGCGGTGGCCGGCCTGCCTGTGCTGGCCGGTGCCTTCCTACCACGACGACAACGCTATCAGGTCTCCCTCGCTGTGTTGGCCAACTTCAGTGATGACTTCGCCACCTCTGGTCTGCCCCGACATCCATGGTCTTCGAAAGTCCTTGCTCACGGGTCAGGGTGAAACCCCCGCGCGGCGACGGCCTGCGCTGTCAACGGCGACGCCCAAGGGCGCCGTTACCTCCTTAAAGGCGTTGGCATGACTCTGGCCAGACTTCCTCCGCGCGCACCGGGGGAAACCCTAGGTCCGACCTGCCGGACCAGGCAGCGGCAGCGCCTCAGCGCTGCTCCCTTCTTGAAGGCGCTGCTATGGCTGCACGTGGAGTACCTGATGCGGCGGCGTGAGATTGGCGTTGTGGCGCTCTGGCGTTGAATGCTACACAGGAGGTGGGCATCCAGGGTGCAACGTATGCCTGCGCCGACACTTCCCCGACGAGTTCTACACCAGTCCCAGCCAGTCCCTGCCTTTCACCCCGCCGACTCTCTCTAGGCACTCAGGGGCGCGAGGTACGTTGGGCTGGGCAGTTCTGGAGCTGAAATCGTCCGTGGAGACGTCTGGCAACGGCGGTATTGCTGCCCTTTTGCTCCGAGCCTCGACACCTCGCCATTCTTGGCTGGAGGCAAGGCCAGCAAGACCTATTGTAGCTGTAGTTTGTAGTTGAGGGCACCTCCTTACCTAGTGTAGTCGCTTGGTGAGGACGGTCGTGTGTGTGTGTCCCTCCTTTGTGGAGGTTGTACCTGTGTTGTCTTCCTTTTCAATGAAACGAAACGCAAACTCTTTTTGCGTTTTCTCTAAAAAAACAATAGTTTTTCTCATTTCACTGTGACAATTGGTGCTGCAC
Source organism: Poa pratensis (assembly GCA_947311845.1). NCBI lineage: Eukaryota > Viridiplantae > Streptophyta > Magnoliopsida > Poales > Poaceae > Poa > Poa pratensis. Next base: position 21,564,021 of record CAMZMU010000063.1, read on the forward strand.
ATATGGACAGAACTACAGAAGCACCATCACCTGCAATGATGTTCCATTTTTCATCATGCCAATTTCCACAAGGAGAGAATACTGTAATTTTCCAACAAAACATGGCAATGAAGAAGATTATGCGTCCTTGTTTCTCTAATCACTGTACCAACAGCATGGAAAAATGGAAAAGAAAAGGTGGTGGTATCAATAAAGAGGAGCTTTTCAGAACAGTGGCGTTGCTTGAACCCGGCACCTCAATGATAAAGGTTGGTACACTGAACATCCAAACCCATCAACAGCACGCAATAAAGACTGGTACTTGTGGTATGCTAAGATGGCAATATTATCATTATGTTAGAAAATTGGTGATGTGCAATGTGCTGGAGGCGTGGTAATGCAATAGCTCACGAAACTACACACCAATAAGATAGGAAACACACGCCAATGAGTAGGCCTTACAATGAACTATGACTTTGTCTTGTAGCAACATATCAAATTGCTCCGCTCCAAATTTCCAATCTGCGGTGCTGTACAAATGGCAAGAGAAAGATCAGTACAATGCCAAAGTAGTAACAGCTCGCGTATTCATGGCTGCACCATACATGTCTGGATGCGTTGAAGGAAAAAAAAGCGTGTTAAGCTCAGCTAGTTAGGCACTCTGAATACATTAGTGCTGGGACCTAATTTTGCCTACTTAGCTTGAACGGCCAAACTGCAAGTCTTGGAGTGCGTTCAGAGATACTCCATCTCAATCCATTTTGCTACCGCGATATTCTAGTCACCAAACTATTCCGTTCTATTGTCAAAACGTATTATAAGAACTTGGTAGTCCGATACTACTATACTTTTGCTCCCCCATTTTCCCCAAAGTACAAAATCAAGATAATTTTCGCGCCAATCGCGAATCTGCAGCTAAACAGCCGACAGGTCTCCAGACACAACCGTACGTGTTACCACGACGACCGAGCAGTTCAGGAAGCCAGATCACGCGATAAAACTGGACGCCAAAATCGATACTAAGATCGCCCCACGAGCCCCGCCGAAAGCTTAGTGGCCGTACCTCCCGACGATCCCGTGGACCATGACGACCAGGTGGTTGGCCCCGCCTCCGGCCGGCGCTGGTGGCGCCGCCGCCGCCTCCCGCTCTCCGCCTCCAAGGTCGGCCATTTAACTATCCCGCTCGCGCAGAGCGGCAGAGGCACGCACGCACGCACGCCCTGCGCGCGCGAAGTGGGGGCGGAAAGGGGGGAACGGGTGGAGGCGCTGCTCGGGGAGAAGGGAGCAGTTCTTTAAAGGCTGGTTTGTCTTCTCTTCTCTTCTCTCGCGGACGAGTCGCGACTCCGCGAACGCGAAGGAAACCAACGAATGGGAATGGCGACCACGCGGGGAATTGGATTTGGTATGGCCGGTGATAGGAGGGTGACAGGTGGGGTAGCACGATGACGGGGACGGCCTGTCGTGGTGGCCTAATCCGAAGAAGAGAACACACCGGCGGTGAAGAACCGAGGAAGCAACTCAAGCAAGCGCAACCACCGGCAGACCGGAGCGTGCTAGGCCGTCGGAGGGGTTCTTAAAATGTAGATAGATGGTTAATCTCTCCATTCTAAATTTACTCTTGTTAATCCTAAATTAATGGACGTTGGGTTTTAGGGCCGGCGAACACGAGTTCACGAACCCTACCCGCTCTCGCGCGACCGCCGCCCCGCTCCCTCCTCAGCCCTCCCCTCCCCCTCTCTTCCTCGTCGCCGCCGTCGGCAAGGGCCGCCGGGCGAGGCCCTGGTGGCGCCGGCGGCGGCGGCAGGTCCTCCCCCGCGCCCTGCAGGCTGAGGCGGGGCTCCCCTCGCATGGCGGCGGTGCATCTCGGGCGGCGGCGGTTCGGCTCCGGCCGGGTGGCGTCGTGGCGGCGGCGGCGGCGCGCGTGGAGCTGCGGGGCGTCGCAGCAAGCGGGCGGCGGGGCACGGCAGTGCGGGTTGGAGGCCCTAGTGGCTTGCCGGCCCAACTGCAGAGCTCTCGGCAGCGGATGACGAGGTGGAGGCTGCATGGCCAACGGCGACGGCGGCCGGCTTGTTGCAGCGTGGCGGTGGGCTTTACGGGTCCGATCTGGGCCTGGCTGGACCCTATTAGGATTGGTGTGCCCCTGCTAGGGCTTTACGGGCCCGTCGGGTCCGGCCGAACCTAGCGGGGACCGGTGTGCTCCGCGGCCGCGTCCGGTCGACTACCGTCTTCGGCGGTGGAGGTAGTTCCCTCTGGTGGCCGCGGTTCTGTTGACCCTGGTGTATCTACTCTTGGACTTTGTCTTGCTGGCCTCGTGACGGTGGCTTCGGGGAGACGACGATGGTGGCTTCGCATCCGTGGTGGCGCTTGTTGGCGGGTGGTGAGTCTGGCGGTGTCGAGGTTCGGCCTTGCGGGCTCCTATGGTACGGATCGTCCAGGATTGCGGATGGGGTTTTTCAGGAGAAATCCTTGTTGGTTCGTCCGACACCAACGCGGTGCCGCTTTCGGGCGACATCTTTCCTTCCTGAAGGGCGTTGTGGCTACCCTTCATCTGCTTCCCTGTGTACCGGGGGAAACCCTAGGACCAACTATCTGGTCCGGCAGCAGCATGACTTTCCTTCTTGAAGGTGTTGCTTGGTATTCGTCGCTTCGGTACTAGGAGTGTGGTGGTACATCTTCGGAGAGGGCGCATCGGTTGCGGGTCGTCGTCGCTTAGTCAATCCGCCTATGTCGTCTTTTATTTCATCTTTTCCTTTCTTTGGGTGCTTGTTGGCTGTCGCCCCAACCGTGTCTCTCGTTGGTTGTATTGGGTGGTTGCTATATATATAGCGGGGCTACGGCCTATTTCGTCAATTAATGGACGTTATAGGGTTTTCTTAAGATTTAAGTTTGACCAAGTTTAGAGAAAACATATCAGAATCTACAACACCTGTTTAATTGTATTAGATTCACCATAAATTTGTTTTCCCACTATACATATTTTACATGGTAGATATTAACATTTTCCCATAAATTCGGTCAAACTTAGAGAAGTTTATCTTGATACGAATTTGGATAAAATTTTGATTAATGTGGAAGTAGGAAGTAGATTGTTACAACATGAAATTGTGCATAAAATATTTGTACGGTGCATATGCGTCACCATTGTATTATATTTTCCCCGATTTATATAAAAATGCAAAATTATTGCACCATTTTAAGCATGGATATGCACCGGAATATTTGATTTACGCAACCATTTCTCCATTGACAACAGCCCACGATACATTTAGAAAAAAAAATATCAAATTAACCTCTCGACAACAAATTGGAGAAACTGCCACTCGTTTCCGTGAAACCATCCCGAGGGAGCCCCGTCAGAGCCGAATCGGGTAACCCCGAACCCGTTACCCTCGGTCCGCAATATTCTCGAGCTCGGTGGTGTGAAGAACCCTCCCTTTTGAGCTCCAACTAGAACTCACCTTCACACCATGCCAACGAGCTTCGTGGGCTCCTGTGGAGCAGAGGAGGAGTAACATAAGATGATGAAGAGTGGAGGAGGATGGACGACAGAAGAGGAGAAAGAGCTCCACCAAAAGGCCACGCCTATGGCAAGCTCCAATATCTCCATCCATTTTTGGATGAAAGAAGAGAAATGGAGGAGGAGAATAAGAAGTAGTATAAGAGGAGAGAGGAGATACTACCCCCCAAAGAGAAATCATTCTGCGGGAGATGTTGCTCGAAATCATAAGATCCAAGTACCCAACCAATTGATTGGTAGAGAGACATGTATCATTTCCCAAAATAGAAAAACCTTTTTATCCAATAAAAATGCATAAATTATCACACCAATAGAATTATCATAATCTATAAACAAAGCCTCCAACAGCTAACCAATGTTAAAATTAGGAATAATGGAGTCTTCTTTCTATTTAAAAGAAGTGTTAGCTTTTTCCATACAACCCTGAGTTTTTGCGTGATCTTGTTTGTGGATGCAACAACATATGGTATATTAGGTCAATGTACAAATAAGACTTTTCCTAATTCTTAATTGATTGAGATATTTCCTAGAATCAATTAATTTTTGAAAGGTGTAATTTCAGTTTAGTGAAGAAAATATGAAAAGATTAACTAGAAATTACAAGTTATAATCTTAACTAAACTAAATTGTACTTTTCGAAGTCGATTAAGACATAAAAATATCTCAATAACCGAGATGTAAACGGACCCTACAAAAGACAATTATGGGATTCCACATGTCAAGTCACTAATCGTGCCCCCAATGTAAAATATAGATTTGCACAACACTCTTTTCATTTTTAGTTATCCCTCTATTATTAGTTTAGTCAAAGTCAAACTTTGTAAAGTTTGACCAAATATATGTGAAACATATCAACATAAAAATACAAAATCAATATTATTGGAATAATCATTAAATATATCTGTATATTATATGTGTTTGGTATTATAAATAGTTATAATATTGCTATATACTTGGTTAAACTTTTCAAATTTAATTTTTACTAAACCCGGGATGCTGTGTAATAAAAAATGGACTGTATGGTCTAAATTAAACCAGACACCTAGTCTAAGTACTTCTGAACTTGTGACAGCTGTGTGCATCCTAGTTATGCAGAGACCAAGTGTAATGCTTAAAAGAGTAAATTTTTCTCTATCTATGACGCAGGAACTTGATTTTCACCCATCATAACGGGCGACATATTCACAACTCTTCTAGCAATGATATTTCCGTTATATCAACAGGTCGCATGTGGGTTATGCTTCGCTGGCCAACACTTTTGTCTCATTAAGTTCGTCACACTTTGATCGGCACATACATGTTTCATCCGTATAGAGTGGAGTAGAAACTACTTAGTGAAGGTAGGTTATTAAAGCTTAAACCATGCAGTGCACGGATGCACCTTTCTAGTAGAAGATGCAACCTCGGTTGCTGCAAACGTGAAGGATTTGTGGCCCGTGTCCTGCGAGCCAAATAATCAGCTTGCTTGATTACATGGCCCAAACACATGCAAATGGAAAAAAGTGGTGTCGACTTCTGCTTCCGTGGTTTCCCTGAAGCAACACATCGACATTTGTTTTGGTGCATATCATTGAATGAGAACTCTTCCGTGGAATAGTGGTAGCCGTGCATAACCGCATAAGGGACAGGTCCCGGGTTCGAGTCCTCACTTCTACCTTAATGACAAATCCGGGGTGGAGTCCCCCCTCCGATCTTGTTTATTTTATTTTATTTTATTTTATTTTATTTTATTGAATGATTGTTTGGAGTATCAGTTTCAGAGTATTACGATACTATCCAAATTTGTGATCTTCCGTAACCAGAAACTCGCGATTGAGTGAGAGGCAACAGAGAGCTGTCGTTTGGCACCACGCATTCGCCGTGTCGCAAACTCGCAAATCACAATCATGTTCATTGCACGCAAAAATCATACGGTGGGACCAAGGGCTAGCTGTGATCCTCTGACATATCACATATGCATGTGCACACAAGTCTTCCAATGCACCCAAGGATGGAAAGGAATCGGATGCAGATTGGATAGTGACCTTTCCGCACCTATTTTCATATTTTCAAAACAAATATCTATACCTAATCTATCTATACCTAATAATAAAAAAATTAAGGTTTCTTGTGGTACGTCATTTTTCTTTCCGATTTTACCCTCCCACCAAATCACATAATACGCACCGATGCCACCGTACCGCTTCGTTCTTCTTTTTCCATCTCGCGCCGGCCGTGAGCCCCGTCCCATCCCCGACCTGCTGCGTCGCCGCGTGCCTCCCACCCCAACGCGTCGGCGCCCCAATTTCACCACCTACCGCGAGATCGCCGACCAACCCCACCTACCGCACGTCCTGCCTCCTTGGCTCCAACTCAGGCCGAGCCCAGCGTCTCCCCATCTCGGCCGCTTCCAACGCATGCGGGATCCCTTGCGCCTCACCGCCTTTCGGCCCCCGGCGGGATACGACGCGCCTACCGGTCGCCGACAGGATCCCACGCTCCGGCTGCCACAGTTACGCACCACCACCATGCGAACTGTGCGTCCTCGCCGCTGGAAACAGCTCCATCGATGCACCACTGTCGCGGCACCCTGCTACCGCCGCCGCCTGCAGCCCCCCCACACGACCTGTGCGCCCTCGCTGTCCCCGTCCATTCGCCGTGCGCCGGCCGGCCGTTCTGCCCAACGAGGCCAGGTGGACTACTGCCGGCGTCCGGAAGACGGCGCGTGCTGGACCAGCGTCACCACCCCATTGACGGCTCTTCTCGGCAGCAGCATGAAGCGCCCGTGCGGCAGCCTGTGCACAAGCTGCTGAAGCTGATTGCCGCATAGCAACAGGCAGAGAAGCAACATAATGAAGTGTGTTCTGATTTCCAAATTCAGTAGAGATGGGACCGGCAAATCCTCCGGCGAGTTCCCAGGTCGGACACGACCAGGAGGAGTGCAGCCCTCCCCGCGAGCAGCTGGCTCCGCTTCATCTTCCCGGCGACACCTCAGGCCTTTTTCTCCGTTGTCTTTCTCGTTCGGCAGTACACTGAAGTTCAGAAAAGAAGTGTAGATACTCTGTAAAAAAAATACACACGAGGACAGAGTGCAGAGCTAATTGACCCATCCGTTTTGAAGTCTATTGCCCAGCTTGTAGTTGTGTTAATGCCTTAGAGCAGAAGGTGGGCAGGTCCGTGAAAGAAATGCATGGAATATGAGATACATTATGATAAAAGTTCTTATTTACTGAAGATGATACATACAAAAGGTCTACAGCTGAACTCTGCCTGGTGTTTTTTTCAATCTGCAATCTCTGAGAACATTGACCAGCTAAAGGTCAGCGAGAGGCCTATGCTGTCTGGCGTTCTTTCTTGCTCTGTTGTCGCTGACGAGTTTTGATAGGCCTTGGTAACGAACGACCGATGATATGTTCTCTTTGCAGGAATTTACTGACTTCACTCTCCATTACATCATGGACTTGGATATTCCGGTTAAAATGTCAGTGCAGAATCATGTCCGAGAGTTCTCACCATATATACCGGTGCTACCTCTTTACTGACCAAGTAAACATTTGTTCATTAGTTCAGGAGTGGAATGATCAATTGGGAGGAAGAACGTGATGATTTTTAAAGTATGATAAGGTACAAAACATTATTTTTCGAAACCAAGTAACTTATTTCGAATCAGAAAGTGTAACGATGCCGTTGAAAAAGCATGGAACTGATCCGGCTCATTTTGTTTAGATACACAAGGTTCAGCCTAAAATGGTGACAATGCTCCGTGAAGTTTTTGGCCACTTGAACCTCACATTTTCTATAGGAGGGGCAGATTAGTTTTGATGTAGGTGTCCTAAGCTCATAAGTATCTGGTAGAAATATTCAGTTCGGTATTTACTACCCATCACTATACTCAGGTATTTCCACATGGCTGGGACAAAACCTACCGCTTGAGATATCTCGATCGACGAACTTCAAGAAATCAATTTATATGGGGTAACATGATTTGGGACCAAATGGAGGATGCATTGTTTTTTCACTTGAATTTTATGCTATTAAAAATGTTATAGTCCGAACATCGTGCATCTGCCTCGAAACACCAATTAGCATGACCATCAAATGAGTCTCCACTGAGAAAGGAGAGCCCACTTCTCGCGTTTGTCATGTTCTTTTAGTATGAGAGTGCAGGAATACATTTCCTCCCGTTGCAACGCACGGGCACTTTTGCTAGTAATAATAAAGGAAGGATGGCTTTTTGTGGTACGTCATTGAAACTACCCCCAAAGTTGACAGAAATTACCCACCACTGCCACCCATAAGTCACGTACTACGTACTACGTGAGTCCAAAGAGTATCAGGTTCGGTCTCCATGTCAGTCACGTACCGTTTCAATTTCGTTTACCTCTGTATATGGCATGACCGGAATTGTACCGTACTACGTGAGTCCAAAGAGTATCAGGTCTCCATGTCAGACTTGAACATACGGTTGCTCGCTCATATATACACGGCCCCAACTTGATTAACACAATTTTCTCCGATGGATCGCGTATCTATCCAGAAAAAGCGGCGGCACGAGGAGATGTCGCCGAGGTGATCGGCAAGGACGGCGGGGCTGAGCCTCGATCAAGCTTTCCTGGCATTACGTGTCGTCTTTGAGATGCAAGGATTGGTCCCAAGCGCCTCAACGTGGAGCTGAGCGCGTCGACGACGACGAGCGCCATGCCTCGCTTTGTGGTCGATCGGACACATCGAGATTTCAGTCCAGGCGGCTGAGGAGAATCGCCTTCGTCTTAACCCATGACCTGCCGTACCCAATACCTGCCGTAACCCATGACTATCGATCGAAGAATCGAGGGAGCCGTTGGTCAATCTGCCAAGATGTAGCGTAAGACCCTCGCCCCGATTTCATAGCGGGCCGAGCACCTTGCGACGCTTCTCTGCGGCCCTGGAGGCATGGAAGGAGGAGGGCGTCTGGGTGCGGGAGAAGGCGCCGCGGACTCCTCCAGGACCATGAGGCGCAACAAAGGCTGCCGGCTGCGGCGCCCTGGGGCTGTCGCAGGCTTGCAGGTTACAGCTGACCCGTAGGTACTCCGGCAAGATCGTCGGGCTCTTAGGCGCTCCACCGTGTAGACTTCCGATTTGGGACGAGAAGTGACACATGAACGGCCGACCTTGCTTCAACATGTCCATGTCTTCCAGCTTGCCAGGCGACGGCCGGCCGCCCTTGGTACATGCATCTTCGCGGCCTTACAGAGCGAGGAGAGCCGTACAAGGCAGACGCCAGCATCGAAGCACGACTGGCAGTGCCAAAGTAATGGGTGATATATCTGAGTCGTGACAATTGAGTGCCACGCCAGCAGCAGCCACCTATGCAGCACCGATACGGATACGTGTATCGGTATCAAGCCGATACGGATACGAAGATACGACATATTGAAAAAGCGTCGGTACGAGGATACGTTTTCATAGTCTTTAAAATAAATAAATACATGTAGTAGCTAGAGGTGCCAACGTGATCACATAAATTATATTTGCATTTGGTGAGAGCATCAGAGAGGAGGCTGAGAAAGCATTGTGCTGCTGGCTGCCTGTGACTTGCAAGGGGTATCACCAATTCTTTTAAATGCTTTATTTACCGATATGTTGTCAATATGTATCGAAGAGGTATCGTGTCCGAATTGGTATCAGATACGGTATCCGACACGGATACGAGCTCCGAGCAAGGTATCCGTGCAGCGTAGGCAGCCACACAAGGTCGTTGCTTCTCCAACGCAAAGCTTTTTCACTGCATCCATCTAATGCAGAGCTGTGGGCGGGCTTCCTGTACTCGGCTATGATGCCAGACAGGCCATCCTGACCTTACGTAAGGAGTAACAACTTCGGCTCATCTGATATACCTGTTTTACGTTCTGGTTCTGATATATGAGCGACCTTTGCACTTTTCTATTTGAGAATCAAATCTTTTTTTCTTAAAGAATGTCCCTTCGTACTTTGAGCACTTTCAACATTGTTTTGCTACTTGCAAAGTTGTACTAAACATATGTTTATTTATTTTTTAACCATTGCAGTAAACGGGCACTTTCACTTTAATATCACTCTAATGTGAATCTGAACCTTTAACCATGTTTGCCTATAGCAATTGTGACAGAGGACCAGTATGAGAAGAACATGTGAAAAATATGATGGTATGTAATCAATTATGTTCTCTTCTTACTCTTTTGCTTCTTTTTATTTATATCATTCATGTCTCGAAGAGAACTAAACAGATGCTTTATTTAGTTTGTATATTATTTGGTTAGAGATGTATGATTTTTCCTCCCCCGTTGCAACGCACGGGCATTTTTCCTAGTAAATATAAAAGTCTCTAAAATCTGTTTGATTTTGTAATTTTTTTGTAGATCGGAATATGAAGTATTTCGAGTTAAGATTTTGCATGTTGGGAGAATGCACTATTGTCTACGTCCGGGATTTTCCCCCAGAATTTTTAGAACTTCAAAATATGATTTTTAGAACTTTTTGCAAAATAAAGAGCCATGTGGGGCTCGTCCTCCAATTGCACTTTCGATATATAGATAAATATAGTGTTATAATACACACTAGTTTCAAGTTCAGTGATAAAAAATACATTTAACCCCTTTGTTAGTTTTTTAGGTTAAACATATCGGGCTAGAATTACTAAAATTGGGTAACATAATTTTATTCGGATACCGATATGTCCATCTCCATATCCATATTTGCTTCAAATTCAATACCGTATTTGTATTTGTAAAATTAATCCAGATATTTACCACATCTATTTACATTTTCGTCCGAATTTAGATATTACCACATCCATTTTCATTTTCTCAAATATGAATGCCGGATAATTTGGATCGCCCACTCCCGGTTCCACCCCCAAATGCACCCACCAATATAAGAGCTTGTTGATATTTTGTGACCGTGTAACGCAAACGACCATTTCAAAGATGTTTACATATGCACGTTCCGGTTAAGGCACTTTATTTTCAAGCACTGATTTTTATAGCAATTTTAATGCGACAAGTACATCAGCCGATAGAATGATTTTTGGAAGACGCATTCGCTAGCCATGAACTGATGCACAGAGTAAAATGTTCAGCCGTACCACATAAATTCTGACGCTGGCGCATTTGTTTCTTTTTTCGAAAATGGGATAACATCACAACCTCTGCATCAGAGTGATGCACACGGTCTTATTGGCGCTGGCGCATGTGAGCAACGTCGATATACTTAATTACTTGGATGTGGAGCACGACTGCAATAAGCAGGCAGTCGCTCCTTAATTAATCTTGGCTCACTTCAGTTTCTATCTAGCCCAATCGAACTCAAACGATGGTGATTACAGATTAATGGAGCAACAGCCGCAGCTAGCTAGTCCGGCAGCTGCTCATCCGTATCACCGTACGTATGTATGCCAACATGTAATGGAAACACGATGCATCATGCGTTGATCGGGTCCATCTATCGCTTGTTGTTCGACCCACAGTTCATTCACTGTTCTGACTTCTAACGTGCACTTAATTCTTAAACCTAAGGTTTGGTACACTATATGCTTATCGTCCACGTCACACGCAACGCTGACCCATAATGTTGGGATCCAAGCAATCATTGGCCAGTACTAGTTCTCTTGCCCCAATAATATTGGATCCAATATTATCTAGGCTCCGATCCTGTTTCTTTTTTTCTCGGGCAGGTCCGCCGTGTTGTCGTGGCCGGTTAGGCGGCTACAAACTATTGTGATTATGATTGTCGACAGCAGAATGGATTTTAAAATTCAGAAGCCAACTTTCGACTGCTAAAGGCACAATATCATTTCCTGTTGTTTAGTTGCAACAACAGCACCGGCCATACCAGAACAGTTTTTGAGTCCATTCTATCTCTGCATATTCCTGACTGTGAAGTGGCTCGACTGCTGCTAGTAACTTGCACAAACCACAAACTATCGCTAAGTTTGTAACACAAACTACTCGCTATGTATTTTCTTATTTGCACAAATCACCCACTTTTTGTGTAACCTGCTGCACATATATAGGTCTAAACCCTAATGATTAATAGTACACCCGTTTCCGAAATATAAGTTGTTTTACCTTTTTTTTCGGGTATAGTTAGACGTGTTTTGGTGTGTATATTCATTAATTTCAGTCTCTATCTAGTTCATATTGAATTATCTAAAACATCTTATAATTTGGAATGGTGGGAGTAGCAATTTGAGCTCGTGACTCGTGAGTTTGTGTATATGTCATATACTTGTCCATCATATCATCCATGTTGTGTTTGATCATATTTTGTTATTAGTCAAATTTTGGTTACATTTAAAAGTAAAAATAAAGAATCTGAAACATGAAATGCTAATTAATCTAGAAAAAATCGAGAAACTTTTTACTATGCGATCGAAAGCTTTAGTCACATTTTGTTCGATTCGACCACTAAATTTTAGCCAAATCTAGCAAAATATGAGATGGATGACACGTTAGACATCCAACATGCCACATAACCACTGATGTGCGTATGCCCCGTTGAAAGTGACGAAGTTGCTTTGACTACTGAACCATCACTACTAGGAAACTAGCTTTCTGTGGAAACACATTTTGTGGCGCACCAAATAGCCATGCGCCACAGAAAAATATTTCTGTGGCGCATGGGTCTAAATGCGCCACAGAAATGTGGCTTTCTGTGGCGGCCACATTTCTGTGGCGCATTTAGACCCATGCGCCACAGAAATATGGTGGCCCCGCCACCAATGATTGGGTGGGTGCCCTTTCTGTGGCGCATGGGTCTAGATGAGCCACATAAATGTATGAATTTTGACCTTTTTTTTGCAAAAAACAGAAGAAAAAAAGTTTGAACGGCCATAACTTTTGCATACGATGTCGAAAAAATGCGAAAAAAAGTTATTTCAACAAGAAGATTTTTTTCTACAAAATCAAAAAAATTCAAAAAAATAATAGAAAAGCCACAAAAAGAAGATTGTTGGGCGGGATTCGAATTTGAATCCCGCCGGCACCCCCTTCTTCCTCTCTTTTCCCCTTCTCTCCTTCTCTCCTCCACTTCTCCTCTCCCCTTCTCCTCTCCTCCACTTCTCCTCTCCACTTCTCCTCTCCCCTTCTCCTCCATTTCTCCTCTGCACTTCTCCTCCCTCCTCCTTCTCATCTCCTCTCCTCCACTTCTTCTCTCCTCCTCCTCCTCCTCCTCATCCACCTCCACCTCCACCTCCACCTCCGGCGACCTCCTCCACCACCCCGGCGACCTCCTCCTCCTCCTCCACCTCCGGTGACACCTCCGGCGACCTCCTCCTCCACCCCGGCGACCTCCTTCGGCGACACATCCGGCGACCTCCTCCTCCACCCCGCTGTCGGGGGAATACTTTCTGGATTAACCCGCGGCCCAGTGCGACTTAACTTACTCGCACGGACGAAGGCCCACTTGGGAGCAAGCCCAATATTGAACCGCCATAAGGGAAAGATCTAGAAGACAATCCCGGAGGACGTGAAGACCAAGTAGTCTCCGAGTAGGCCTCTGTGGATGTATTCCTTATGGGGAAGTTTCCTTTTGTAACCTAGCGAGCCTCTGTGTATATAAAGAGGACTCGCAGGACTTAGAGCGGGTCAAGCTATCAAGCCCCAAACCCTAGCTCATACGGCGAGTACCAGATCGGATCGCCTCCATTGTAACACCTCGATTATCATATCAATACCAATCTAGGGTAGGCAGGAAGTAGGTCTTTTACCTCACATTGAGGGGGCCGAACCTGGGTAAATCTGTGTTGATCTTTGTTCCTGCGATCCCAAGCTCGGAGATGCTTGACTCGCGTAATCCCACACCTACGAAGTCATCTATGACACCTGACGTGACAAACCCACGACAGTTGGCGCCCACCGTGGGGCCTGCGGTCAAGAGCGTCACGTTCCGCGCAGGATCCATGAAGGGAGCTGAAGATCTTGTTGTTGGCCGTATCATCACGGTCAATGGCACACCCCTCATCGACGATTCAAGCTGGGGGCCGGAAGCAGATTATTTGGAGACCGGCCACGTCATCCCGTTCGGATCCATCAACGTCTTCGTCGGCTTCATCGGTGGCAGGTCCGTTAGATCGGTCCAGGAAGGCGATTCAGTAGAAGAAGTCGCCGATGACGGGGAAGAATCCGTGGAAAGCATGGACTCGCAAGAGTTTGGGTCCATCATACCTGCCTTTGAAGAAAGTTGCTGGGGTTACCCACCAGAAATCACATCATCACCAGATCAAGAGATGGCACAAGTCGCGGTTTACATGGCCGGAGGAGCAGGTGCATCAGGAACTGCTGGAGAAACCGAGGCATCGGCACCCCCAAGCAACCCACTTCTTGTCCCTGTGTCAGCCACGAACGCCGCCCTCCGTGCAACAGAAATTGAGGCCGCCAGGGCCGAGCTCCTGTATGAGGTTCGAAGGATGGAAGAAGAGCGCCGCAGGCTCGATCAGATAAACCAAGGAATCCAACAGGAGCGGCAGAGAGTAGCCGCGCTGGCTGCGACTCAACAACAGGTTGACCCGCAAACACAGCTGCGCGCGACTCAACCAACAGTGGAAATCCCGCTCACTCCAGCCGCGGGACGGGAATCCAGACGACTGCGGAAGGAAGGGTACCAACAAATCAAGAGACCCAGCAACAACCAAGGAGGTTTCACACCCCACAGGGCCATTACCAGAACCCTGTCGATAATATGTATGCTGCGGCTAATATCTTGACTCAGATGGTACCAACAGGCGATGACCCGGTCAATGCTGAGGCGCGGCGCGCGATTCAGATGCTAAGTACGGCAGTCCTGCAACAAGCCAATAGGGCGGAAGCCGAAGCACAGCTGCCCCTCGTACCAGCCAATCACAGGATTACAGCAGAAAGAAGCGTCCAGAGCAGGCCACCAGAGGACGTGTCAGGAGTCGCACAGAGGCAGCAGGAGCAAGTCGCAGAAGCGCAGGCGAATGCACCATTGATGCAAAAGCGGCCCGCAGATAACCCCGCAGGCGCGCCCACAGCCCTGTCCTCGCGACTCAAGGGACCGGCGTGTTTCACTGAGATCAGATCGGAACCTTTTCCTGAAGATTTCAAAGGGCCACGCAAGGTGGCAAACTATAACGCCAGCATGGATCCAACCACTTGGCTCAACAATTACGAGATGGGCATGAGCATCCTAAACGCATCTGAAGAGATCTGCGCACGCTACCTAAACATGATGCTAGAAGGAGCAGCGCACATATGGCTGCAAAATTTGCCTCCCAACTCTATAAATACTTGGGAGGAACTGAAGGATGCCTTCATTAAGAACTTCCAAGGAACTTGCAAGCGACTCTGCAATATAGAAGATTTAGAGCGTTGTGTCCAGAAGGAAGGCGAGTCAAGTCGCCATTGGATGAAAAGGGTGGCAGAAATAATACACTCCTCAGATAATATACCACCAAGCTCAGCCGTCCTGGTGATGGAGAAAAACTGCAAGTTTGAGCCGCTGATTCATAAGCTGGGTCGCATGAAGGATAAAGTCAAGAGCCTCAGCGAGGTGATGGCTGCGGCTAACAAATATGCCAGCTCAGACAAAACCAGAGACGCGTCAGACGGAGAAGAAGAGGAGGTTGCTGCAAAAGGAAAGAAAAACTCCAACAAGCCCCAGCAGCAGCAAACGAGCCACAACAACACGAGTCAAAACAAACGCAAAAGCGAAGATGGTCACTCAGGGCTCGTCGCCAATACGCGTGGAGGATTCAGAGGCCAGCGTGGAAGGGGTCGAGGATACGGCTCCCGTCCAATCAATATGCAAGAAGTTTTCAACCGGCCATGCGACCTTCATGCGACAGGTGATGGACGGCCAGCGGACCATACCAAGGCGCAATGCCATTATTACAAAAAGTGGAAAGAAGAGAGCCAACACAACGGGGGGAATTCCCATGAAGGAAACCCTAGTGCGGCTCATAACACAAACATTGGGCAGCACGGCGCGAGTAACCCCAGGCAGACGGGGCAGTATCACACAATAGTTATCGATACCTCCAAAAGAGAAGAGAAATTGAGCCGGAGAAGTCAGCAGGTGAACGCCGTGATACCACAACACCCGCTTGGTTAAGGTGGTCAGAATACGCGGTAACCTGGAGTCGCGACGACCACCCGCCACAGGTACGGGAACCTGGCAAGTTGGCACTGGTTGTGGCACCATACGTTGCAGGATACAAGCTGACCAAAGTGCTTATGGATGGAGGAAGCAGCATTAATATCTTGTACTACGATACTTTCCAGCGTCTAGGACTCAAGGATTCCAGCCTGCAGCCCACGTCAACAGTATTTCACGGCATTGTCCCAGGAAGGTCCGCACGGCCAGTGGGGAAAATAACCCTAGGGGTAACTTTTGGAACAGAAGAGAACTTTAGAAGTGAATTCCTAAGCTTCGAAGTGGTAAAATTCCAAAGCCCATATCACGCCTTGTTTGGAAGAACGGCCTTTGCTAAGTTTATGGCCAGGCCATGCTACGTGTACCTACAGTTGAAGATACCAGGACCAAAAGGGGTCATCACAGTGTACGGAGATAGAGAAAAAGCAATAGAATGTGAGAAAGGAGATGCGGCTTTCGCAGAATCCGCCTGTGCCGCGGAAGAACTAAAAGGTTATAAGTCGCAGGTGGACCCAAACGATATGAGTGTGGTTACCACGCCATCTGCCGAGCCACCAATGAAATTCAAAGCGGCCCAGGACACTAAGCAGATAAATCTTGTTCCTGGCGACTCATCCAAGCAAACTAGCATTGGAGCACACATGGAAGAAGAGCAGGAGAAGGCCCTCGTCGCTTTTCTCCAGGAAAATAAAGACATCTTCGCATGGAAGCCGTCAGATATGCCAGGGGTACCAAGAGAATTAGCAGAACATAGCCTCAAAGTGAACCCTGCGGCTAAACCAGTGAAGCAGCCACTACGGCGTTTTCATGATGACAGGAGAAAGGCAATAGGAGAGGAAATAGCTCGCTTGCTGGCTGCAGGATTCATCACAGAGGTATACCATCCGGAATGGGTGGCAAATCCAGTATTGGTTATGAAAAAGAACGGTACGTGGCGAATGTGCGTTGATTACACCAGTCTTAACAAAGCTTGTCCAAAGGATCCATTTGCTTTGCCAAGAATCGACCAAGTAATTGATTCAACTGCTGGGTGCGAGCTGTTATGCTTTTTGGACGCCTATTCAGGCTACCATCAAATCAAGATGAAGAGGGAGGACCAAGAAAAGACGTCCTTCATCACACCCTTCGGAGCTTTTTGTTACGTCAGCATGCCCTTTGGGTTGAAGAACGCAGGTGCGACTTACCAAAGATGCATTCAGAATTGCCTACATGAGCAAATAGGTCGCAACGTTCATGCCTACGTGGATGATATTGTGATTAAATCGCAAGTTAGCCAGGATCTTATTGGTGATCTGGCAGAGACATTCACAAATCTCAGAAAATACAACATGAAGCTCAACCCCACAAAGTGCGTTTTCGGAGTACCAGCAGGAAAGCTATTGGGATTCATAGTATCAGAAAGAGGCATTGAGGCCAATCCTGACAAGATAAAGGCCGTGATGGATCTCCAAAAGCCAGAAAAGATAAAAGATGTACAGCGGCTTACTGGTTGCGTAGCAGCTTTGAGTCGCTTTATATCAAGATTGGGAGAGAAAGCACTACCTTTGTACAGACTGTTGAAAAAATCAGACACCTTCGTTTGGGACGCAGAGGCCGACGAAGCTCTGACAGCCTTGAAACATCAATTGACAATGCTCCAGTTCTGGCGGCTCCAAAAGATAAAGAGCCAATGCTACTATACATAGCGGCAAATTCCCGCGCTGTGAGTGCTGTCATGGTTGTGGAGAGACAAGAAACGGAAAGGAATACCCTGTCCAGAGACCAGTATACTACGTGAGCGAAGTCCTCACAGCTTCCAAACAGCGTTACCCACAGTGGCAGAAGTTGGTGTTTGGAGTGTTCATGGCGAGTCGCAAGCTGAAGCACTACTTCCAAGAGCATCCAATAACTGTGGTGAGTTCAGCACCATTGGCAGATATCATTCGTAATCGAGAAGCTACTGGAAGAGTCGCTAAGTGGGCGATCGAGTTGGGACCACATCACATCAGTTACGAGCCGCGCACATCAATTAAGTCGCAAGCCCTTGCAGATTTTATTAACGATTGGACAGAAATCCAAGTTGCTCCTAGCATGGCAGAAACCAAATACTGGACCATGCATTTTGATGGGTCAAGACAGTTGCAAGGCTCGGGGGCTGGAGTTGTTCTGACATCTCCCAAGGGAGACAAGCTGCGGTATGTGTTACAGATACACTTCAACTGCACAAATAACGTGGCGGAGTACGAGGCACTGCTTCATGGTCTACGTATAGCAAAGGAGATGAACATCAGTCGCATACGCTGTTTTGGCGATTCAGACTTGGTGGCACAGCAGGTCTCCGGAACGTGGGACAGCAAGGATGCGAACATGGCTGCATATAGGAGAGAGGTGGACAGAATTGCTGGACATTTCACTGGATACCAAGTTGAACATATTGATCGGAGACAAAATGAAGCTGCGGATGCCCTGTCTCGGCTTGGATCCAACAGACAGTCAGTCCCACCCAATGTTTTCCTGGATGAACTGCACAATCCATCAGTCAAACCTCCAGCAGAATTGACATTGCAGAGCCAGAGGATGATTCAACTTTAGTCGCAGCCCTGCATGAACAGCCAGGATGGACAGAGCCATACATGGCATATTTAAGTCGCGGAGTGCTGCCGGACGATGAAATTGAGGCGCGCAAAATCATACGACGATCAAAGGCCTATACAATCATCAACAACGAATTATACAAGCGCAGCGTATCAGGAGCATTCCAAAGATGTGTCTCACCAGAAGAGGGACGAAAAATCTTGCACGAAATTCATTCAGGCGATTGTGGCCATCATGCTTCGTCAAGATCTTTGGTGGCAAAGGCGTTCCGACATGGATTCTTCTGGTTAACAGCATTAGCAGATGCAGAGCAAATTGTCAGAGTGTGCGATGGATGTCAAAGATACGCTAGGCAAGATCATATGCCAGCCCAAGCACTTCGCACAATACCCATCACATGGCCTTTTGCCGTATGGGGTTTTGACATGGTAGGGCCTTTCAGACGGTCTTCAAACGGAAAAACTCACCTCTTAGTCATGGTGGACAAATTCACAAAGTGGATAGAAGCAGAACCTGTGGGAGATTGCGAGGCTGAAACAGCAGTCAAGTTCTTGAAGAAGGTCATATTCCGCTTCGGTTACCCCCATAGTATCATTACAGACAATGGGAGCAACACCTCTGAAGGGGCTACACAGATATTTTGCGCAGACAATGGGATAAGATTGGACCTCACGTCAGTAGCACACCCGCAGAGCAATGGACAAGCTGAGCGAGCTAACCAGGAAATTCTCCATGGAATTAAGCCGCGCCTTATTGAAAAGGTCGAAGCATCTCCAGGATGTTGGGTGGAAGAACTGCCAGCAGTACTGTGGAGCTTGAGAACAACCCCTAACAGATCCACAGGATTTACACCATATTTCATGGTCTATGGAGCAGAAGCAGTCATGCCCAGCGATATCATACATGATTCACCAAGAGTTGCGGCTTACATCGAGACAGATAATGAGATAGCTCGGCAAGACTCGGTGGACACATTAGAAGAGGTTAGAGACTTGGCAGCATCAAGGTCAGCAGTATATCAACAAGACTTGCGACGCTATCATGCCAGACGCATCAAAACCCGCACCTTTCAAGAAGGCGACCTAGTACTGCGACTTAAACAAGATCACAAGGGAATGCATAAGCTGTCCTCTCCATGGGAAGGACCCTACATCATCAGCAAGAAGCTAAACAATGGGTCGTACTACCTGCTGGATGTAAGGGAAGAAAGCAGCGAACGCCATGATTTCGAGGATCGTCTCGAGGCACCTCGCCCTTGGAACGTCGCACACCTGCGACCGTACTATACATAAGAAAAGGCTAATCAGAGCCAAGCATCATCCTTTCCAGCTTTATAGCTGAGTATCATCACAGCCACTCAGGGCTAGAACTTCAACTTTGGTCGCCACCTAGGCGCGACCTATGCAACATCTGATCGCCACCCAGGCGCGATCGACCCTTGTATCAGAAACCGGCTGCCACCTAGGCGCGGCCGTAAACTTTGTATCATCTCTGGTCGCCACCTAGGCGCGACCGACCCCATGTATCACCATGGATCGCCACCTACGCGCGATCCAACCCTATGTATAACACTCGGTTGCCACCTAGGCGCGACCTTATGTGTCATCATAATCAAAGCTTATCATAGCTTAGCCTATCATGGCAATATCATTATGTTTCTTGGGGTCTTTGTTACCCTGAAACAGCCGATTTATTGGCAATTATCAAATTTACCTTAAGTTGGATTGCTACTCGCATTATGTGGCCAAAGTACTGGGGTGTGGCGTCAATCGAGCTTGATTGCCTATCATGGCCGCTCTCGACCCTGAACACACATATTCCTAGGAAATACTGAGTCGCGCGAGTGCCCACTTAAGGATTCAGATGGCCTAACTAGAGGTCGATGTACTGCTTATAGTACGGCAACACCAATTACAATTACTTGTAACTTAACAATTGTTTTATTATGATATCAAGTTACAGGTGATGACCTTCAGAGTTCTCTGAGAAGAATTGAGATGATTACCACATAACATCCTCTCAATCCTTGGGGGCTATATCATATTATCATCAAAAATTTGAAGATAGATCGTCATCAAGTTCTGAAGCTATCAGGATACTCTAACAAAGAAGCTCACGAAGTCAGATGATCTTCCAGGTGCGAGTCAAGGCCAAACTTGCACAATTATAAGCGCGAAACAAGGAAAAGCGCGGCCTAAGCATTCAAGATCAAGAAATACTATGAAGTTCAGGCCACGCTTGGGGGCTAATGTCGGGGGAATACTTTCTGGATTAACCCGCGGCCCAGTGCGACTTAACTTACTCGCACGGACGAAGGCCCACTTGGGAGCAAGCCCAATATTGAACCGCCATAAGGGAAAGATCTAGAAGACAATCCCGGAGGACGTGAAGACCAAGTAGTCTCCGAGTAGGCCTCTGTGGATGTATTCCTTATGGGGAAGTTTCCTTTTGTAACCTAGCGAGCCTCTGTGTATATAAAGAGGACTCGCAGGACTTAGAGCGGGTCAAGCTATCAAGCCCCAAACCCTAGCTCATACGGCGAGTACCAGATCGGATCGCCTCCATTGTAACACCTCGATTATCATATCAATACCAATCTAGGGTAGGCAGGAAGTAGGTCTTTTACCTCACATTGAGGGGGCCGAACCTGGGTAAATCTGTGTTGATCTTTGTTCCTGCGATCCCAAGCTCGGAGATGCTTGACTCGCGTAATCCCACACCTACGAAGTCATCTATGACACCTGACGTGACAAACCCACGACACCGGCGACATCCTTCTCCTCCTCCACCATCTCCGGCGACCCCCATCCTCCACCCACCCACCCACCTCCGACGACCCCCTCCTCCACCCACGGCAACACGGCCTCCGACGATCTCCGACGAAATTCCGGCGGCTAGATCTAGATCTGGATCTAGATCTGGCCGCCCTTTTTTTTTAAATTCAAAAAAAAATCTGTGGCGCATGGTGGTGGGTGCGCCACAGAAATATTTCTGTGGCGCATGGTGTAGGGTGCGCCACAGAATCGTGGGCTTTCTGTGGCGCATGCTAGGATGCGCCACAAAAAAAAATAGTGGCGGCATATCTGTGGCGCACCCACCATGCGCCACAGAATTTTTTTTTGGTGCGCCACAGATAGCCTATTTCCTAGTAGTGCATGCCTGGATCGTCGGAGCGAATTGGATGATCGGGCCGAGGGCTGCCCCCTCTTCCCCTCGCTCTCCCTTCCTTAATACTCACCGTCGAGTCATCAAAGCTGTAAACTAATTCAGAGGAGCTCGGATGTGGTCGCCCTACGCTACTGGCGCTTCCAAAGACGAGGGCGTCGCAATTTTTGTTAATTGAATTAATTTGTAATTCAGACATACCTGTAACATATTAAAAACAGGTTGGTGATTTGTGAAAAACAATATACAGCGAGAAGTCTTACTAGGCAAAGCTGCAGAACTCAAGCAGGCTTTCAGATACTGTTTGGGCCCAACAAGGGAAAGCTTCAATGGAGTGGCCTTCTTTGTCTTTTTTAGAATAACAGGGGACCTCCCCCGACTCCATTTTATTAATGAAACCATCAGGTTCAGGTTAGTTACATAGCGGTGGGAAAAGCTAGTTACTTGGCAAAAGCTAACCTGGGACTAGAATTCTGGAAGTTGTACGAACAAACAAGCAGACGATAACTACAGCCAGAATTACAGAAAGCAGGATCAGCCTACTGACGAGGCGCTGGGCTGATCATCACTGCACGGGGGACTTTTGGAGAGTCGAGAGCTGCTCCTAGAGTCGAAGTAGGAGTCTTCCAGGTCCCCTCCCCAACGAATTTCTTCTAATCTGGGGATCTTGGCTCATCCAGCCAGTCTCTGGAGATTTGTGAACCAGAGTTGGTTGCTTTCACCTTCTTCTTGTATAGCCTTTCTCGAGTATTGGGAAGGCCTTTAGGAACTTGTTCACCATCTGGCAAAACAAGCCAGCCTTTGTTTTGATCTACTCCTTGAAGACCAGGTCCCAGTTTCTCAGCGAGCTCAAAATCAACCTCCACACCCGAGAAAGACCGAGCCAAGTTTTCTTGTCAAAGACTAGTCCATTTCTAATTTTCCAGATACTCCGTAAAGCACAAGCACATACATCGTTAAGGACAACATGCGTTTTGTTATCCAGCCATAATCTAGCAATAGAGATGTCACCGTGACTCAAATCCACATTGAAAAACAAGGCAATCTCTTGCCAGACAAGTTGAGCAACAATGCAATCAAAAAAAAAAGATGATGCACTGATTCATTTTCCGAGCAGAAAACGCAATCTTTAGGTTTATTCATTTTTCTTTTCTTCTAGTTGTCCCTAGTCATAAGTTTGTTTATTTGTATTTTTTTAGAACAAGTCATAAGTTTGTTATGTGCTAGTAGAAGCAAAAGGGACCAGGCCGGGGTTGACTTCTTGCGACTGGCGACCTGCCGTAGCCGACGATTTGCCGATCTTTCCTTCTCCAATTTTCTTCTTCCAGTCTTTCTTCCCAGGATCTGAATACCTTGGTTCTTTCTTCCCTTGCTCACTCTCAGACCTCCCATCGATCTGGTTTCCCCTCCCCTTTCGATTTTTCCTAGTAAACCACGACCTAAAAAAGCCACAGATCTAAAAGCCACGACCCAAATCATTCCTAAAAAGGTAGAATCACTTCTTTCTCCCTGGTGCTGAGAAGAAGTTAGAGGAGCGGCAGCTAATCTTCACTCGGGGAGCTGGTTATTCGAGATATTGAACTTCCGCCTTGGTCCTCATGTGGAGACGGATCGATGTTTCTGATGGTGATGCTGGTCCTCAAGCTGGGTCTGGTCTTATTCCAGCTAGGGGAGATTCTCGCACTGTTGCCCCGCCTTCAACAACCATGAAATCATCGGATGGAATTGTCGAGGTAAAGGTAAGAGCCTTTTCAACTCAAATAAGATGGATTACCTTGCAAAAATGATGAGGTCAATAGTTGCGCAAGTAATTTTTGTTTCTGAAACTCGTTCTGCTAAATGTACAAGTGATGATCTAAATGATCGTTTTAGTACTCATGCCAACTTTGTTGTGCCCTCAGTCGGCCTTGGCTGATGTGGTCCGACGAAATTCGTCTAGACATCAAGCTATCTTCTAGGTATTTTATTCTCGCTCTAGTTGTGCATATTTCTAGTAAAGTAGAGTTCCTGCTTGCGTGTGTTTATGGCGATCCCCATCATAGTAATACTGATATGATATGGAACCACATCTCTGATTTTGTTTGTGACAACTTGGGAAAGCCTATGGTTTGTTTAGGTGACCTGAATAATATTATGCATCAAAAAGAGTCTTATGGAGCTAATGTTAATTACAATCGTATAAGAGCTTTTAATAATTATGTGAAGCAGTGTGGTTTGTTCGATCTCGGCTTTTCAGGTCCTGCTTACACTTGGATGAACATGAGATTTTCTTCAGGTCCTATTT
This sequence comes from Poa pratensis, assembly GCA_947311845.1. NCBI lineage: Eukaryota > Viridiplantae > Streptophyta > Magnoliopsida > Poales > Poaceae > Poa > Poa pratensis. Next base: position 21,587,648 of record CAMZMU010000063.1, read on the forward strand.
TTGAACGTCTCGATCGCTGTTTAGCTAATGCTGAATGGTGTGCCTTGTTCCATAGGACAAATGTTTTCAACATGCCCATTATTAATAGTTTTGGTGATAATGCACCTATCTTACTCTCAACTGAGTCTAAATTTAAAAGGCCTAGACTCACTTTTTAATTTGAAAATTGGTGGCCTCTAGAAGAAGATTATCAATCTGTTGCAAAAAATGATTGGGCTTCTACAGCTACAAAACCGTTCCATGTGCGCACTAATCAGCTTGCAGGTACTCTCAAAGTTTGGTGTAAAAAGAAAAGGCCACTTCAGCGGCAACTTGATCAGCTGCAGAATCAAATCATTGATATTCAGATGCTGCCTCTAAACCAGCAAGATCATGCCCTTGAAGCGAATCTGGTAGCCCAATATGAAGGAAGTATGACAAAGTTAAATGAGTTCTATAAGCAAAGAGCCAAAAAACATTGGGTCACACAAGGTGACATGAACACAGCTTTTTTCCATCAAGCGGTCACAAAGAGGAGGAGAAGAAATAGGATTATTTCCATTATGGATAGTCAAGGGCAAGATATTTTTGACCCTCAGGATATAGCCAGCAAATTTGTCACTTACTTCCGTAATATATTTCAATCTAGTTGCCCTTCACATGGTAGACTTGCGGTCTTTTCTGTTATTAACCATGATGAGCAGGAATACACAAATTCTATACCTGACAAAGATGAGATTTGGAGCATCATAAAAGACATGAACAAAGATGCTTCTCCGGGTCCAGATGGGTTTAATGTCGGCTTCTATAGGAATGCTTGGAGTTGGATAGCTGAAGATATAACACAATTGATGAGGACATCCCTAGTCCTTTACCATTTTCTTCCATTGATGATGTTGCTGTTCAAGACAATCCCAATGAAGTGAGGATTGGACCAATGACAAGAGCTCGTGCCAAGCTACTTGGACAACAGGTGAACTCACTCTTAGTTGAATTCGATGTTTGTGATAATGAGAACTTTATACTGCCTAAATCTATGCACTTGTGTATGATCAGGGTTATTGATAACACAAGCGTTGACGGAGGGCTAGTGGAGCAGCAAGGATTGGAGCACGACATCCCCAATGGCGCGAGGGAGGAGCGGGAGGCATGCGCAAGAGGGGAAGACGGAGAAAATGAGTTCTGGAGTCAATCGGAATATCCGGTTCACTCTTGAACCGGAATATCCGAAACCGCGAGAAAATGAGTACTGGAGTCAATCGGAATATCCGATTCACCTGTGACTCGGAATATCCGATTTAAGTCATGGATTACGCCCAGAGGTACTGTAGTCAATCGGATTATCCGGTTCACCCGTGACTCGGATTATCCGATTGGAGTGAAAACGGGCCTGCGGACCTTTTTTGAGACCAAACCGTTTTAGGTCGGTTTGTATCTGGTTTGAGTCGGACTAGGTTGTGTTTTTGGGCGTGGGATTGATCCCCCAGCCCCCATATATACTTAGGAACCTCTTTGTAAAAGGCAGACCACGTTTAAAAATAAACCCTAGATTGAATTGCTTGAAGCTTTCATCTATCTTCGAGTTCCTCTGTGTTGCGCTCAAGAATTCAACCTCTCCACTGTGTTGCGCTCTGGAGATTATTGTTACCGAAGTTTGAGTGTGATCTGTCGTTCCACTGGGAATTGGGAGATTGCAAAACCGCTCGTGGTCGGCGGCTACGTTGCGCAAGCGTGTGGTGTTGCGAATATCCATTGGATTGAAGAGCTGTTGCATTGGCAACAGGGGAGCAGCCGGAGAGTTCTAGAGCATCTCCCGAGTTATCTACATATCCATCATCCATCCATCATCGGCTCACTGAGAAGATCGGGCAACCCCTTATCATCTTGGTATCAGATTTCCAGCGTTTACTCGGTGAGCATCCGCAAATCCATCCCCGTAGATTTACTATTTTTCGTCCTATCCAGAAAAAAGCCAAAAAAATATTTAGGTTTAGTTTTCGCCTTAGCCCTAGATTGCATCGATTTACAAGTTTTAGTTGCTGGTCGTTTTTCCTTTGCGTAGCTTGTTCTTGTCCGAGTCGTAGAAGTCTAGGGTTTGTTCCGAGTCGTTTACGATTTCAGTGTTTCGTCGAGTTTCGTCAGGTTTTCGCCAACGCGCAACACAGTTTTCGTCAGTTTTTCCTGCCGTGAGTCCGTCTCGGAGACAATTTTCCGACAGTAACTTTGAAAAATCATAACTTTTGCATACGAACTCCGTTTTCGACGTTCGACCACTCAAAATCGTCGTGAGAAAAAAGCGCTTCCAGCTACACACAAATAGTCGTTGTACGGCTTTTGGACCGCTCAGAATTGCCAAAAGAGTCCGGGAAGGTCGAGTTTTTGCCACTTGTTTGAAAAACATAGACACAACCTTTCTACAGCCCGTGTTAGGAGCTTACCCAGATAAGACTAGCTAACGTTTTAGGCTCACAGGCTGCTCAGTGTCGTGTGTCTTGGTGTCTTTCACATTACTGGCCATAGAAAATTGAAAATTAAAAAAAAATATATCAAAAGAGAGTATAAAAAAAAGAGAAAAGAGGCCGAAGTGCCAAATTTTTTGTACTCAATTGTGACAGTGCTAGTACTTGAGCAATCGTGTGCCTGTTAATTTGAGCTACTTGCTAGTGTCTTTCCAGTGCATTGCGACATCCTTGTTCATAGTTGCTTTGCCCCGTTTATCTCCACCGTGTGCGTTTCCACTGTGTCATACGATCAGCACTAGGATTTGTAGATTGGTGTAGTTAGGTATCCCTACCAAGCTCCACTAAAATACCCTGGTTTTGTTGTGTGACACTTTGATACCCATAATATTCGCTGCATCACATCCGTGCACGTACTGCTCATACAAGTTGGTAAGCTATCCTAATTCACTTTGGAACGGTAAGATCCATTATTTCTTTCGGTTTTGAGTGAGTTGAGAGTTTTCCACATATCTACATATATTCTTGTGTGCACTAATCATGTCTTCAGATGAGGAAAGAGATAGTGTGGTGAGGCAAACGAAGGCTGGAACAACGACTGTTTCTTGGAGAGAGTATGAGGCTCTTCGTGATCACTTATCCCGGCAGTTCAGTAACCAGTGTGATAAGATACAATCTGATTTGACTGCCACGGATGTGAAGCTTGAGACTGTGCTACAAACAGCTAATGATTCTGCGGCTACGTTGACTACCATACAAGCGAATCTTGCTACTTTGACTCGTGCCGTGCAGGGGTTGACGCAGCGTCAGAACCAGCCTGCGGATGATGCAAGTGTTCATGGTAATCCGGAGATGACATTGATGCTGAGGAGTTTGCGGAGGATGATCCTGCTCGGATGCCACATGCTAATGCTGGGCGTGGCGTCGGTAGAGGTGCTGTACCTCCTGGTCGAGGCTTTGCGCCTCTTGGTGCACGCCGTAATCTTGGTCATGCAGCCCATGGTGATGATGATGTGCTGAGCAAACCAAAATTCAGCATTCCTAAATTTGAAGGTTCTATTGACGTGGAAGAATACATCAATTGGGAGCTGAAGATGGAAAAATTATGGCGTTTGCATGACTGTACTGAAGATAGAAAAATCAAGCTCGCATCTTCTGAGTTTGATGGGTATGCTTTGCTGTGGTGGGACGGACTTGTGAATGCTAGGCGTGATGCTAATGACGTGCCCATTCTTTCTTGGCGCGAGATGAAGGCCGAGATGCGTCATCGTTTTATCCCTCGTAATTACATCCGTTCTTTATATGACAAGTTGCAGAATTTGAAGCAAGGCACCTGTCCGTCGATGAGTACTACAAGGAGATGGAGATGATCATGCAGCGTGCTAAAGTGCGAGAAGAACCTGAACAAACCATGCATTTCTTATCAGGTTTAAGTGTTAGTATCAAGCGAATTGTGCGTCATCATCAATATGGCGATGTACAAGATTTGTTGCATCAAGCACGTGAAGCTGAGTTACAGTTGGCCGAAGATGCCAAATATGCACCTCGTTCTTCCTATGGGCGAGGAAGTTTTACACCACGGACTACACCTAGTGCGGTATCGCCTAGTCCTGTTGCTAGTTCCCGTGGTCCTGCTACACCCTCCAAATCAGTTTCGGTTGCCCCTCCTGTTAAACCGGCACCGCAGCCTGCAGCTAGTGGTACGGGTTCTTCTAGTTCTACAGCCCGCACACGTGATATGAACTGCCATACGTGTGGAGGCAAGGGTCACTTCAAGCGTGATTGTCCAAACAAAAAGGTGATGTTGATCAATGAGGATACGGGAGAATATGAGAGTGGTGATGAGGCTGATCCTGATTCGCCGGAGGAGACTGAAGATGGCTTACATTATGCTGATGCTACACACTTGCCATCTATTGTTTGCACACCTAGAGCATTGAGTGTTACACCTAGTCCTGCGGAGCAGCGCTGCAATTTGTTTCAAACAAGAGCTGCTGTTGGTAATGGTAGGTCGTGCAAGGTGATCATTGATGGTGGCAGCTGCCACAATTTGGCTAGTAAAGAGCTTTGTCAGAAACTGAAATTGAAATATTTACCGCACCCACATCCGTATTTTATTCAGTGGTTGACGGATAGTGGAGAAGTGAAGATCAATCATATCGTGCGTATTGAGTTTCAGATTGGACCGTATAAGGACACCGTTGAGTGTGATGTAGTTCCTATGACGGTGTGCCATTTGTTGTTGGGACGTCCTTGGCAGTATGATCGTGATGTACGTCACAATGGGAGATCCAACACATATCAGCTCAATTGGCAGGCAAGGAGATTCTTTTGAGACCTTTGACACCACAAGATATTGTAAATGATTCACGTCAAAAGGTTGAGGTTCACCGTGAGGATGAGAGTGAGAGATTAGCTAGTAGAGAGACTCCACCTTCGGTGAGTGAGAGCCACCAGCCAAATTCGAGTGGTAAAAAGAAAAGTGAGGGAGAGAAAAATTATAATGTTAGCCACCAAATCTGATTTGAGAGAGTTTCGTGAGGATCCCACTCTAGTACCCATTGTGCTTATGTGCAAGGGGGAAATTCTTGTTTCTAACGACATGACCCCTCTCTCTATTGGTGTTTCTGATGTTTTGCAGGATTTTGGTGACGTTTTCCGGAGGAAGTGCCCGCTGGTTTGCCACCAATGCGGGGTATTGAGCATCAAATTGACTTGATTCCAGGAGCCACACTTCCAAACCGAGCTCCCTATAGGACCAACCCCGAGGAAACAAAGGAGATACAGCGACAAGTACAAGAGCTTCTTGACAAAGGGTATGTTCGGGTGAGCTTAAGTCCTTGTGTGTTCCTGTTATTTTGGTCCCTAAGAAAGATGGTACATGGCGCATGTGCGTAGATTGTAGAGCGATTAATAACATCACTATTCGTTATCGACACCCTATTCCACGTTTGGATGACATGTTAGATGAACTTAGTGGTGCTGTTATCTTCTCTAAAATTGATTTGCGTAGTGGTTATCATCAAATTAGGATGAAAGAAGGAGATGAATGGAAAACTGCTTTCAAAACAAAATTCGGTTTATATGAGTGGTTAGTGATGCCCTTTGGTTTAACTAATGCACCTAGTACTTTCATGAGATTGATGAATCATGTTTTGAGGCATTTTATTGGTAAATTTGTGGTAGTATATTTTGATGATATTTTGATCTATAGCCACAATGAAACTGAACATAGTGATCATATTCGACAAGTTTTGCAAGTGTTGCGTGATAATAAGCTGTATGGTAATCTTGCTAAATGCACGTTTTGCAAAGACAAGGTCATATTTCTGGGTTTTGTTGTTTCGAAAAATGGGTAGAGGTAGATGAAGCAAAAATTAAGCTATTAAAAATTGGCCTACCCCATGACTGTGGAAAAGTACGAAGTTTTCTTGGTCTTGCTGGTTTTTATAGACGCTTTGTGAGAGACTTTAGTACTATTGCTGCACCTTTGAATGATCTTACTAAGAAAGGTGTTGCGTTTGTTTGGGGCGCAGCCCAAGATGCTGCTTTTGATGAACTGAAACGCCGTTTGATTTCTGCACCGTTACTTATGCTTCCTAATTTCAATAAGCAATTTGATATTGAATGTGATGCTAGTGGCATTGGAATAGGAGGTGTGTTGATGCAAGAGGGTAAACCAATTGCATATTTTTCTGAAAAATTGAATGGTGCACAATTGAACTATCCTGTTTATGATAAAGAATTGTATGCTCTTGTTCGTGTTCTTGAGGTTTGGCAACATTATTTGTGGCCAAAGGAATTTATCATACATTCTGATCATGAAGCTTTGAAATATCTGAAGTGCCAATCTAACTTGAATAAACGTCATGCTAAATGGGTTGAGTTCATTGAATCCTTCCCATACATTATTAAGTATAAGAAAGGCAAAGAGAACGTGGTTGCTGATGCACTCTCTAGGAAAAGCATGCTTTTGACACACTTAGATGTTCAAGTTCCTGGTTTAGAGAGTTTGCGTGATTTATATGCTAATGATACTGATTTTTCCATGCCTTTTGCTAAGTGTTCTGATGTGAAAGCTTGGGAAAAATACCATATGCATGATGGATACTTGTTTAGAGCTAATAAATTATGTGTGCCCGAGTCGTCCGTGCGTTTGCTGTTGTTGCAGGAATCACATGGTGGCGGTTTGATGGGACACTTTGGACGTGAGAAGACGTTGCTGATGTTGGCTGATCACTTTTATTGGCCACGCATGAGGCGTGATGTGGACAGGTTTGTGAAGCGTTGCATCACTTGCAACAAGGCAAAGTCCAAACTGAAGCCTCATGGTTTGTATACTCCTCTTCCTGCACCTACAACTCCATGGGAGGACATAAGCATGGATTTTGTGTTAGGATTGCCTAGAACCAGGAGAGGACATGATTCTATTTTTGTGGTAGTAGATCGATTTTCTAAGATGTCACATTTTATTGCCTGCCACAAAAGCGACGATGCGTCGCATATTGCTAACCTGTTTTTCAGGGAGATCGTGCGCATACATGGAGTACCCAAGACGATCGTTTCTGACCGTGATGTGAAGTTCATGAGCTACTTCTGGAAGACACTTTGGGGCAAGCTGGGAACAAAGCTGCTGTTTAGTACCACTTGTCATCCCCAAACTGATGGTCAGACGGAGGTGGTGAACCGCACACTTTCGGCGTTGCTGCGGACAATGGTCAAGAAGAATCTGCGTGTGTGGGAGGATTGTTTGCCGCATGTGGAGTTTGCATATAACAGGGCGGTACACTCAACCACGCAATTGTGTCCGTTTGAGGTGGTGTACGGTTTCAAACCCATTACTCTGCTTGATTTGCTGCCGCTTCCGTTACATGAGAGAGTCAACATGGAGGCATCGAAGCGTGCATATTTTGTAAGGAAGATACATGAGAAGACTAAAGAAGCTATTGAGAAGAAAGGCAAGTACAATGCAGCTCGTGTAAACAAGAAGAGAAAGGAGGTGATCTTTCAACCCGGCGACGTGGTTTGGGTGCACTTTCGCAAAGACAGATTTCCTGTTCAGCGCAAGTCCAAGTTGATGCCGCGTGGTGATGGTCTGTTCAAGGTTCTTGCCAAGATAAATGATAATGCATACAAGATAGATCTTCCTACTACTGAGTTTGGCGTGAGTAATACGTTCAATGTTGCTGATTTGACGCCATATGCTGAAGAGTACCTTGACGTGTCGGGGTCGACGCCTTTTCAAGGGGGGGAGGATGATGAGGACATCCCTAGTCCTTTACCATTTTCTTCCATTGATGATGTTGCTGTTCAAGACAAGCCCAATGAAGTGAGGATTGGACCAATGACAAGAGCTCGTGCCAAGCTACTTGGACAACAGGTGAACTCACTCTTAGTTGAATTCGATGTTTGTGATAATGAGAACTTTATACTGCCTAAATATATGCACTTGTGTATGATCAGGGTTATTGATAACACAAGCGTTGACGGAGGGCTAGTGGAGCAGCAAGGATTGGAGCACGACGTCCCCAATGGCGCGAGGGAGGAGTGGGAGGCATGCGCAAGACACTAGTACAGAAAAGCTATTCTGTGGCGCACCATTTTTCTATTCTGTGGCGCATGGGTGGTGCGCCACAGAATAGTCGCCACTAAATAAGCTATTCTGTGGCGCACCACCCATGCGCCACAGAATAGTGGCTATTCTGTGGCGCACCGCGACTGGTGCGCCACAGAATAACTATTCTGTGGCGCACCCGTGTAACCATGCGCCACAGAATAGGGTGCGCCACAGAATAGTCCTGGGTGCGCCACAGAATTACTGCGCAGTACTGTACCCGTATATTCATACAAATACCAGTATAATACCAGAATACATGTATATTTCATATTTACACAGATATAACAGAAACAGAGATATATTTTCACAGATATATCAAAACAAACACATTACTAATATATGTCATCACAAGTTGATACAAAAGTGCGGAAGTTTTACACAATTGTTGAGATATACAAAAGTTCATCGAATCGTTGCCCACGTTACAAAATGAAGTGTTCACCGCCTACACTAGGATCGAATAGATTACATCTCGGCGTTGACGGTGAGCAATAGCGGGAACACGACGATCTCATGTAGCCTTCTTCGCGAGCGCTACGAGCGGAGCGGCGCCGGGAACGGTTTGCCGAGAGGCCCTTGAATTTGTATTCTTGCATATCACAAGTTTCACTGACGCCATCTCTGCGTCACATAGTGTCACAACATTTTAATCATCGGCATTCTAGAAATGAATTAGCTAAGGTCAACTAACAATCATGCCTCATACTTAACTGGTATCAACTTACAAAAATCATGCCTCATATTTTATATCAACTTACCACAAAAAGATCAAATAGAGAAAAACCCGTATGATGGATCCTTCTTCCTGATCCGCTCCGGAAACGGATAAATGCCGTCTTTCGTCATCCACGTCCTCCTGTCATTCTGCTTATCTAGGCGTTCTTCGATCTCCCACTTAGACAACGCTGAAAATCGGTTGGGATATATATTTGATTAATGCATGATATAACTAGAGTATGATTTATTCATCTAATATAGAAAAGAAAGAAGCAAGGTTTCTACCTCTGGCGTTGTGTAAAGATCGAGGGGAAGACGGAGAAAATGAGTTCTGGAGTCAATCGGAATATCCGATTCACTCTTGAACCGGAATATCCGAAACCGCGAGAAAAGGAGTACTGGAGTCAATCGGAATATCCATTCACCCTTGACTCGGAATATCCGATTTAAGTCATGGAATTATGTTTAGTGCTAAAGCCAATCATATAGCGCTTATTCCAAAAAAAGCTTATTGGTCACCTGCCCTCTGACTTCAGGCCAATTAGTCTTTGTAATGTTTTTTATAAAATTATCTCCAAGTCATTGGCCAACAGATTGAAGCCTCTTCTAGCTGATTACATCCATCCTTCTCAGCAGGCTTTTTTAGAGGGTAGAAGGATTAGTGATAATATCATTGTTGCCCAGGAGATTGCGCACTCTTTTAGTTTGAAATCTTTCAAGCAACAATGTTTTATGCTAAAAATTGATCTTGCAAAAGCTTTTGATAGACTTGAATGGCATTTCATTGCTACTGCTTTAGCTCGTAAAGGTTTGAATGCCCATTTCATTAAGTTGATCCATGCTTGCATAGCTACTTCTAATTTTTCAGTTATTATCAATGGGCAGCCTTTTGGTAAATTTAAGAGCTCCAGAGGTATAATACAGGGGTGTCCTCTCTCTCCCTCTCCTTTTATCTTGGCTGTTAATGAACTTTACTTGGCTCTTCAGGATGCTTTGAATAATAGCAGGCTTTCTGGTATAACTTTGGGTCCCCAATGCCCTCCTATACACTCCTTGATGTTTGCAGATGACTTATTGGTGTGTGGTGCAGCAACAAAGCGGGAAGCTGAAGCCATTCTACGGATCTTAAATCATTTATGCTCCCTTTCAGGCCAAGTCCCAAATTGGGCAAAGTCAGGAATTATGTTTAGTGCTAATGTAAATTTGCAGGTCAGGCAAGAAATTAAAGGTTTGTTTCCTGTCCCTGATATTGACGCCTCCTTTATCCATTTAGGACATCCTCTGATATTGCCTGCAAAAAATAGATCAGTTGCCTACTCTTTTGTTTATGACAAGTTTAAATCAAAGCTTACAACATATAAGGCAAACAGACTATCGCTCCCTGCTAGGCTTACTCTTATTAAATCTGTTTTCTCTTCTATCCCTGTTTATTACATGTCAAATATTTTGTTCTCAAAAAAATTTCTTGCTAGTATCACTGCTATCATTAGAAGATTTTGGTGGACAGGGGTAAAATATGATAATGCTTCAAGGTACCTTTGTTTAAGGGCATGGGCAGACATTTGCACTGACAAGAAAAGTGGCGGTTTGGGTATTAGGAATTTGCAGGCCCTGAATCAGAGCTTGATTCTCTCCGCAGCTTGGAGAATTGTTCAGGACCCAAATAGTAATCTAGCTCTTACTTTGAAGTCAAAATACCATGCCGATACATCTTTTTGGAGAGCTAAATCTGGTTGTCCAAAATCTATTTTTTGGCCTGCCATTTTTAAAGTAAAACCTCTTTTAGAATCTACTTGTTTTACTCAAATTGTTGATGGTTCCTCTTACATTTGGACAACACCTTGGTTTAATCATTGGCAAAACATCTATGATAATCTTGTCATTCAGCAACCACCTTTTAATTATCCTGCTACTATTAAAAACTTGTGGCTGCCAAATCTTAAGGCCTGGAACCATGATCTAGTTAACTCTCTTTTTGATCCTCAAGTCGCCACAACAATTTTAAACACTCCAATCATTCATGATGTTGGTCAAGATATGCTTGTTTGGAAACTAACGCCTGCTGGGAAGTTTTCTACAAAAAGTGCATATAGGCATTATTTCAAAAATTTGCAGATGCCACGGAACCAGATGCCAAAGGAAGTACCTCGGCAGGTTTGTAAGTTGCTAAATCAGATTTGGGCTGAGAAGCACATGATCCCTAGGGTCCAAATCTTTGCTTGGAGACTTATGAGAAGAGCCCTTGCCACAGGTAAAAGAGCCTGTCGTTTCTCCAGACATATTTCAGTTATTTGCTCATGATGTAATTTGGAGGAAGATGAGATGCATTTGTTTTTTTGGATGTCATTTTGCAAAAGCTGTTTGGTTCTTACAGCCTCGGTTTATCAACACTCATGCTTTGCAACAGCAACATCACTCTATTCCTGACATCCTTAATTTCCTGCTAAACTCTAATCATCCCTTCATGTCAGTTAAAAATCTTTACACTATGCTCTGGTGTATTTGGAAAGCAAGAAATGATACTCTTTTTAACCATGCTAAAACTCATCCAAAAAGTGTTTGATGTCTTCTCAGCTTTATTGCAGGACTTTCAGATTTTGGACACACGCCTGCAGGGACAACAACTAACTGACGGCCATCAGTTGTGTCAACAACAACATCATATGCTACAACACCCTATTCCTTTTGCAGGTACAGACATACAAAATATATTCAGATGCAGCCTGGACTCCATCGCCTGATGGTCAACTGCAGCAAGCAGGATTGGGCATCCACATCCTCCTTCATCAACACCATGCTGAAAGCATCTATGTTGCAGCGTTGTCCCCTCCAGTAGGCTCTCCTCTACAGGCTGAAGCTCATGCTCTGCTGTTGGCGGTGAAGGTGGCTGAAGCCCTTCAACTCAACGATGCTTACTTCCTCACATATTCACAAGTCCTTGCTTTGGCTACTAGGTCTGATCGAAATGCTTCGGAAGGACCTTGGCAGATTAGGGGCACAGTATCCCAAATTCGAGCCTCTCCGAGTTTTCATCCAAGCAGGTTATCCTTTGTTCCCAGGGCACACAACATGAAGGCTCATCATTATTCTAGGCTAGCCCTTCGAACCTCTGAAAGGACAAGGATGTCGCCTAGAGGGGGAGGGGTGAATAGGCGATTAAAACTTTTCTGGTTTAGGCTTGATAATTGCGGAATAAAACTAGGTGTTTAAATTAACAAGCCAACAACCTAAATATACTAGGCTCACCTATGTGCACCAACAACTTATGCTAAGCAAGACAAGCAACAAAGTGATAGCAATAGAATACTTCAAGCACGAAGGCTATCACAATGTAAAGTGCATAAGTAAAGAGCTCGGGTATAGAAATAACCGAGGCACACAGAGACGAGGATGTATTCCCGAGTTCCTCCTTTTTAGGGGAGTACGTCTCGTTGGAGAGGTGTGAGATACCACAAAGGTCAACTCAACAGCCACAAAGGCTTCACCTTCTTCTCCGATGAACCACACCACAAAAGTTTGGTTCACCTTCCACTATCGGAATCCTTCAAGGCGGAATCCGGAGCCTTTACAACAACAATCTGAGGCACAACCCACAACTGGATTGGGGGCTCCTGAATGGCTACAAGTGACCACAAAGGTCTCAACCACCACAAAGGCGTCTAGGGTCCAAAGACCCAAGAGTAACAAGTTCACAAACTTTCACTTCCACGAATCCTCGTGGAGAACATAAACCGATGGACAAAGCAATGGCAAGAGCATAAGTGCTCAAATCCTTCACTCTCAAATCCCACCAAAAGCAACTAATGCTTATGGGGGGATAAGAGAGGAAGAACAAAGAAGGAGAAACACCAAGAACTCCAAGATCAAGATCTACTAGGTTCCCCTCACTTAGAGGAGAGATGGATTGGTGGAATTGTAGATCTAGATCGCCTCTCACTTTTCCCTCAAAGATATGCAAGAATCATGGGAGGAATTGAGAGGGGGCAAGCTTTTCCAAGGTCAACAATGGAGGAGAGAGAGGGGAAAAACGTGCAGCTGCAAGGAAGAAGAAGGGGAGGGGTATTTATAGCCCCTCCCAAAATCTAGCCGTTGGAAACAGGGAGGCCGGATATTCCGGCTCAAGTGATGATTCCGGTCTCCCGGAATATTCCGGGGAAACCGAAATCTCCGATCGAAAGTTCCGAGACACTCCAGAGGCTCGCGCAGCTCGTTGCTCTTCTTTCCTTAGCCAAAATCTTCGGGACCGGAATTGTCACATCCCAAATTTGGAAACTAAGAAAACTTAGTTTTTACAAGACCAAAATTCAGAACCAACAAAAACTTTTTGAAATATTTTACTGATGATTGTGTTTTCCATCCCATTGCTATGTTGAACCTAGTGTGACTTGTTGTTTAAATTGTTTTGACTAGTAAATATAAGACCCAACCAATATAAAAATATATTTAACTTTGGTGATCATGTTATGACAAGAAAATATTCCATATATCTTTTCCATTCTTCTTTTGGCCAACTCCATTTCAAAGATACTTGGTTTAGCAACACCCAAAACTAATACCCATTAATTGAGAAAGAAAAAGTATTCCCAAAACTATGTGTTCCCAAAAATATGGAGATCTATATGCTATCTCCTATCTATCTTTTAAACTTGATATTTTGCATTTGTATGCAACTCCCATTTTATAAACTTTGATTATCACTTCATTTTAAAAAGAACACAAGTGGGAAATATATTACCCCACATATTTTGTCTTGCCCAAAACCCTTTTCAAAAATACAAAGGTGGAGTTGAGATAGTTTTAAACATCATCTTGTCATAATTAAGTGTGATCATTTTTATAAGATAGTATTGTTAATTATGTAAATAATGGTGTGATTAATTCTTGTGGTTTGATTTGTGTGATCTTGGATGTGATGTTGAAATTGTTGTGATTGTTTGCTTGTTTGACTTATGGTTGAAATGATTGTTAATTCTTGTTTTATTGTTTGCTTGGGTGAATAATTACACCAGTAGACTTGAGTAGTAAATTAAAAACACACTTGGCAACAAATTTGGAATGGGACTTAAATTTAAAACAAACTCCTCCAATTATTCAACAAATAGAAATTAAGATCATGAGTTAAAGAAATGATCTTAATATATTAATTTACCTACCTCACTCTCTATTTCTCTCAAGCAAATATTTTCTTTATGAAATTAATTCAATGGATGAGGTAAGAAGATGACCATCTCCTTCTCATACCCCTCCCTTCTCAAAATTATATAATTACCACTTAATTTTATTTAAACTATGAAATCCTATTTTATTCTTCTGATTCAATTCAAATGTGTTTGTTTCTGACAAACACAAATACAAAAGCTAATATATTTGTCAAGGAAGTTCCAAGAGTTTAAAAATAATATTTTGAACTTGCTTTAGAATTTCTAAAGGGGCAACATTTGAAATTAAGCAAAAATGACTTATTCAAACCCTATGAACCAATGTGGTTCAAAACATTTTATTTTCAAAAGCCAATTTTTGTGGAGCTTCTACATGTATATGGGAGGCTACATGAATTTTCTCAGATTTTTAGAAAATGTTAAAGTGCCTCAATTAAATCACTGAACAGCTACTGGTTTTAAAAGAAATAAAAGAAAATCAGGAAAGGACCTAGTTGTGAGAGGGAAAAGTTCTGCCGGGGGCGTTCTGCAAAAATGTCGTCTTCTCTGTAGCAGCCCGTGGTCGACGCCGCCGTGTCGTCCTCCCGCGCGTCGCACGCCGCCCAGGCCCCCCCCTCTCGCTCCTCTGCCCTTCGAAGGAGGATAAGGAGGCCCCCCGGCTGTCCTCTGCTCTCTCTCGCCCCTCACACCTCCCCTGCTCCCTCTCTCTCTTATTTTTCCTCCACGACACCGAACCCTAGCCGAGCTCGCCGTCGAGCGCCGCCGTCGATGGAGACCGCCTGGAGCAGATCGAAGACCACCAGGAGGACCGCCTCGTCGTCCTCTCCCTCCTCGTCCAAGGAATCGTCGCGGGAAGCAACGAATCGAGCAGAGCATCGTCGTCCTCTTCCGCTCCGGCCGCCCCCTTTTCATCAAGCTCGCGAGCAGCTCCGACCACCTCTCTCCGCCATTTCTGCACCCCCGTGGTCCCCTTATTCTGCTCTAGCTTATGGACATCGCCGTTTATTGTTAGGATCGCCGGAGCCGCCGCGCCGTCCCTGCCCTGTTCCCCGCCGTGCCGAGCTCGTCCCTGCGTGTCGAGGAAGAAGATGAGGCCCCGTACCGCTTCGCGTCGCGCACTGGGCCGCAGGCTGGGCCGCCTTATGCGTGGCTCGGCCGGATCTGGGCCAGACCGAGCCCAGTGATGTTTTTTTTTATATAAATCTATTATCTATTTTGTTCCTGTTTAATTTTGCAGTGTAGATTTAAATCTGTTGTGGTAGATCTATGTGTGCAAATATTATAATGTAAATTTTGTAGTGTTCCTGTGAGTTTTCCTAATCATGCAGCACTGGCTGTTTGCAAAATAATTATTTTATGTGCCTTCTAGATTTAATCTCATAAAAAGTATGTTTTTCACCAAATATTTAATATCTAGAGTTTTATATATCCAAATATTGCAAACTAAAATTCTCTGGATAGGTGGAGATGCTACCTTTCCAGATCTATTAGCCTTGCTTGAAAATGAAACATAAAACAAAAGTTCTATTCATTCTTAAAAACACATCAGTAGCTCTTTGATGATTTTTGTAGATTTTTAGGAGATGAATTTTGGAGTAAATCCAATTGGCTTGTCTTCTATATGTGTAGGAGAACATCTCCCTAAATTGGTTTGAATTTAGGAGTCATTGATTGACTGTGGTGCTAATTATAAGGTTTAGGCATTTTCTGCCTATTTTTATTAGGACTTTATTAGTTGTTGTGTTATAACTTTATTATTACAAATGTGTTTCCTAGCATGTGTGTGGTGGTAATCCACTGTTATGACATGTTTCCTTGTTTTACTAGCATGTTAGGGGAACTACATGTGAGTCATGGGTTTGTTAGGGTTTTATTCCCTATATAACTTTTCCTCTAGTAATTAAGAATTGCTATGCTTATTTATTTTAATGTGAGAATATTGTGTGTGATTAATATGTATGCCTTGCTGGTTAATGATTGTTGTGGTACTGTTGTTTGCATGTTATTACCGTTTACAAGGTTATAATATGTTAGTACTGTTAGTGGTATTTGTTAGACATATTGGTATGGGTAATATGTTTGCCTGGCTTGATGAACTTAATGGACTTGAGTTGAGTACTAGCTTAAATATCTTGTTAGTGTATCCACCTTAGCTTGGTGAGATATTTTGAATTACCAAGATTAATTGGTAGTTTAACTTTTGTCTGAAGTATTTCCTGATCAGAGGAAAGTGGTTGTTAATTACCTCTAATTGAGGATGTCTTGGTGCTCTATGTCTTTAGCATGTGTTTGGTGTTATACTCCTGTGAGTATAATGCCCTGGTAAATATAGATTTAGTTCGTTGCTTGATTAAATTAGTGCTATGTTTGTGGCTTGAGTGATTAGTTTGATACTTGTGGTTTGTTCCTTGTTTGTATACCACTTGTGGTTTGGTTTGCTTATTGAGTGTTGTTTTATTTTCATGTTGCGACGCTAGAGATAAACGCTACCGGGGTGGTTTTTGGAAAGGATTTATCGGAGAAGGATGAGAGTTTATTTCTTTGATCAATGAGGAGAAGTCCAGGAACGTCATGCTGAAATCAGGCAAGCTATTCTCTGAGCTTGCATCTATATACATCTATTTTGGTTTACATGTTTTACTTATAAAGAGCATATGTTATTTATGTGGTGTTTGCCACTAAAGTTATGAATTTGAAAACCCTTTTGTTTTCAAAATACAAGTATACTATTTTGACACCCTCTACGGAGATATTGGATGGAAATTCTTTTTCAAACTATAGGATGGGAAAAGTATTGTTTACTCCAAACTCCTTTGAAAATACTCGGGTGGTGGTGGAATACCGAGATGTCGGTGTGGAAATGGAGAAATGGTGAATGGAGATGTTTATGAAAAATGCACATTGTGTCTTTGTACTATGACGACCAATCTTACCATGTGCGACCACATTTACCACATATGGGAAAAGGCGTAGTCATGTAGTTTGCTCTTATTAGTATGGGATACCTCATCGACGGAGATGACTCCGTTATGCATGAGGGATGGTCCGAGGACCTACCCCCTGACCCGGGTCCTCACACAAGTTGGTGGGGAGGATAGAAGGTTCCACCATAAACCGCCGGACAAAACTATGAGTCCTCACACTTAGGGTTTCTGACGGGAAACTGGACTGGGTGTCGATGGAAAGTGTCATATGGGAAGGATCCTATACTAGCATGAGCAAATAAGAGGCTATGGCCGGCGGCTTACTTCGCATACACCTGGTATGGCGAGACGTGGCAGACACAATGAGTTGCCGGATGGATGTGGGCTAAAAGCGTGCTACCTCTGCAGAGGGTTAAAACTATTCGAATAGCCGAGTCCTCGGATATGGACAGTTGGGAGGCTGTCCTCTGACCATGTGCAAGTTTTGCAAAGTTTTGAGATTTGAAAACAAAATGGAGATGTGTTGTATCTGCAACTCTACCGACGGGCTGGTATGAGGTTGCTGGAGAATGATTTGACCATGACGGGCTATGGTCGGGAAGTGAAGAGTTTTGTGATTTGAAAGTGGAAAAAAAATGTTTTAGGCAACTATACCGAAGGGCTGGTATGAGGTTGTTGGGAATGATTGACCATGAAGGGTTATGGTCGAAAAAGGAGGAGTTTTGGAGAAATAAACCAAATGGTGATTTTTCGGGTAAATGTTTATAAAAGAGACTTCTTACCTTTTTCAACAAAGATGTAGTTTCGGGAAAAAGTTTTAAAAGAGACTTCTTACAAAGAAAGGTTTAGGGGAAAAGTTCTAAAAGCCTTTTTAGTGCATGCTCATTCCGGGGGTAGTTTGCGAGTACATTCAAATGTACTCATATTGGTTTCGTCCCTGGCTATTGTCTTAGCCAGATTCTGAAGAGGAGCAGTTCGAAGAAGAAGTGGTTAATGACGTCAATGCGAACTAGGGCGCTTCCCAGTCAGCTGTCTGTAGGGTTGGCAAGTGACTTGGGCTCCACGTTGATTTGGTTTTCCGCTGCGAGTACCTGATGAAGTTATGGCTTCAATCAAGTAAGTAATTTTATTCGGTATTTATGGGTGTTCTGTGATACCAATTCGAGTTATGTGCAACAACAGACTGATCATGGGATTGTTGCAGGAAACATAACGAGTATCTCGGATACCTAATCCGGGGTCCTCACAGGAATATTCCGAGCAAACGAAATATCCGACCCCCAAACTTCTGAGGCGATCCAGAGGCTCGCGCTTCTTTTCCTTAGCCAAAAAGATCACTCAGGACCAGAGAAACCAGATATTCCGATTTGGGTTGAGATCGGAATATCCGAGTTCTCTGACTGAACTGAATGTCAGGAAAACTGCAATAGCTTTTTCATCCGGACTCCGATTTCGATGATCTTGGGCTCGTTGGAATCGCAACGAAGAGCTCTTCAAGATCATGCAGACAAACATCATAGTACATCATGTGAGAAGGAAGCCAAAAGTAGAAAGGTAAAACATCTCTATAAAAAGATGAACCGGCAAAACCTCCAAAATCAAAAACGCAACAAGGTATGCATATGAAATCCGTTTTTGATGAACTAGAGCTTGGTATGGAGATGAACACAAGCTCTAAATTCTCACATGGATAAAAGCCAAATAAGAACCAAGAAAGATGATATGCCAAGTATGCAAAGGTTTGAGCTCTCCACAAAGATGCGATCAAGTTACTCACTTGAGAGCCCCTCTTGATAGTACGCCGTCTATCCTATAACCCGGTCTCCCACTAACACCATGAGACCGGTAAAATAGAAACCCTATCAAGATCATATCTTTGCCTTGCGCATTCCACTTGAGCTAGATGATGATGATCTTGATCTCTTCAAGTGGACCATCTTTCTTGATTGCGCTTTGCTTGGTGAAGACTCACATATCGCTCCCCCATACACTAATATGGGAGAGCCTCTATAAGGCACATCTTCACTTACCAATATCTCCAAAAGGGTGACAAGCTTCAAGCATAGGATTTCTTCGAGATGCTTCTCTTGAACTTGCACTTCAAGTTCTTCTCTTAGTATATATGATGACTTGGATATTGTTTTGGTCATCACTTTATCTTCTTCTTTCAATCTTGATACCAACACATGGTGTTCAAGCATTGCCAATGGACGAGCCTTACAAGGATAGCTCAATGCAACCATTAGTCCATAGAGATTGTCATTAATTACCAAAACCACACATGATGGCTCATGCACTTTCAACCTCTTCTTCTAGTGTTAGGTGTTTGACATCAGGATCGAGCCACTGCCCTGTGTGTACTGTCATCACAGTCTCAAGTGTTTTACCACTTAGACTGATGCTTGTCAAATGTTCTTAGAGAGAATTCCTTCTGTGACACCCGCTTAAAACATCGTTCCCTATTTGACACTCCAAAATATTTTCTTCCCTGTATGTCTATTATAAGTTTTTCTTTACTCTGGTGACACTTTAGTGCATTTTTTGAACTGACGGTGTTAAACTGAGGTATGCAAAGACCCTTTTACCCCTGGTATGCAAAAATTGATCTCCATTAAAAAAAATAAAAAATTTGACAGAATCTCCCCTGTTTTTGGACGCCATATCTGAGACAATTCACAAATATATCACAAAATGCATCATAACAACTAACAGATGGGGCATGTTCCCGCATACATCAAGACAAGTTGGTATGTATCATGCAATGTTAAATTCGCAAATACATTACATGATCAGCACAAAAGAATGGACCCCTCGTGGCCATTATATGAGAATCACAGGCTGAGCCTTCTTTTACTTCTAGTGCTCATTGCCGGACTTGAAGGCTGCCATTTTTTGCTTCGTGTGCCCATTGCTGGGCTGTCGAGTGGCACCATAGAGATCTTGTCAGCAGAGTTCTCCTCCTTCTTATTTGAGCCTGTTCTTGATCTACATTTATACATGTATGGCAGCAATAGTTTGAGCAGCAATTGAAAAGAAAAGCTATACATAATATGTGAACTATTTACAGAAACAATACCTCTTGGATCCAACCGATCCAGAATTGTCCCCTTTTCCCTTTTTCGTAGTTGTATTCTCCAACCTTTTGCTATTGTGAGAAGGAAACCAATCAGCATGCATAACACGTTTTAGTTTAATTAAATCTAAAATTCTGAACTAGTTGTGATCACCTGTTCGATGCTGCAGAACCGGTGCTAACACGTTTTCCCTTATTCTTAGTTGTAGTTTCCAAGTTTTGGCTATGGTGAGAAGAAAGCTACTTAGAATTCAAACATTGCTTCGATGTAAACATGAGCGTAAGTGTAAAATTATTAACCTGGGGGGAAAATTCATTCTTGTAGGTTCTCCATCCTCGGCAGGCACAATGGATGTCTACATTTGGTGCATGATTTGCCTCATAATGCTCCTCCTCTTCCTCCTCCTCTATTTCAATCTCATCCTCTTCACTCTCATCATCAACCTCCTCCCCACTCTCATGATCAGCAACATAGTCTTTGTCTTTCTCTTTATCCGAAAAAAGAACCATATCAAGAGGCTCATACAAATTCGCTTCATCAGTACCAACATGTTCATTCTCCGGTGCTGGGTTGCGAAGATAACTATCATCATCTTGTTCATTCTCATAAGTTGATTCTGGATCCATCCTACACAAGAAACAACAGTACATTTAATTTAAAAGCAGTAGGAGTAGCAGCGAGCACTACAAGTAGGCAAATAAGCTGGTACTGCAAGCGGTGCAAAATTAACTTGCATCAACGTACTCCACTGCTACTGCTAGTGTAGCAAGCAGGAAATCCTAGCAAGAAAGCAACACAAGCATTGCTATTTGAGTACTGTATTTGTGCTCGGTTAAGACAAGCACTGGTTCTACTCATACTACTACAAGAAAATCATTCTAAATTTAATTGTCCAGCATGAAATTTACTCCAAACGCAAGGTAGAACTGATTTGGACTGCTTGGTACTGCTACTGAAACACAAACAAGTGCTGCAATATTTCTGCACAAGCACAATATCATGCACAAGCACTACTGCACACACATGCACAAAGAATTTCAGTTAAAGCTACTGCTACTCCTGGGCTTCAGAAATCGAAGAAGCAACACTCCAGGTTACTGAATACACAAGCAAAGTTTCATTCAAATTACTCCAAGCAATTTACAGTAGCAAGCATCAGTCCCAAATTCATGCTACTGCACCAGATCAAGCAAGCACGCACCAGTTCATGCTACTCCTACTGCACCGGTTCAGTACTACCTAATCTGCTCATCAATCTAGTGCTACTGCATATTCGCGTGAGGAAGAAGAGGAAGAAACGCTCACCCTGCACCGAAGCCCGCATCCGCAGCCCCGCCCGTGTCGCCGCCTGCAGCCCCGCCCGTGTCGCCGTCTGCCGCAGGCCCGCCCGTGTCGCCGTCCGCCGTGGCCCCGCCTGGGCCGCCGTGTGCAGCTCTGCGCGTGTCGCCGTCCGCCACACCGCCTGGGTCGCCGTCCGCCACACCGCGCGCGTCGCCGTCCGCCACACCGCCTGGAAACAAGACGGCCATGGCCGCGCCGCCACGCCTCCGCAGCCCCGCCCGCCGTCTGCAGCCCCGCCCGCCAAATCGGCGCCGCCGCCGCCGCTAGGGCTCGTGCTTCGCTTAGAGAGAGGATGGGTGGGGAACGGGATGTGGTCGATTGAGTTTGCTGAGAGAGAGGCTGCGGTTGACACACGGGGGTATTTTTGTCCGCCCTGCAAAAAATTAACAGAATATGCTAACAGAACCAACGGCAGTGTCAGCAAAGTAAAGAAAAACTTATCAGAGACATATAGGGAAGAAAATATTTTGGAGTGTCAAATAAGGAACGACATTTTAAGCGGGTGTCACAGAAGGAATTCTCTCATGTTCTTAATGCTTATCAATAAAGTCTTGAAGTTTCAAAAAAAAAAGCCAAAGGAAAATATGGACTCTAGGTGGCCTTCTTGTCTCTTAGGTAATGGGCCGTATTAGGTCCTATGAGCCCAAAAGCAAGCAATACCAAGCCCAACTGGGACTCGCCTCCAAGGCACCGGATCCCGACCAACCCCCGGCGTGGCGCTCCATGACGGAAGTGCCGACGTCACTCCTCCCGGTCTGGGCGCGGACGACTGCGCGAACCAGACACCACTCGCCCCACGTCACCACCGCAGACGCCAACGCCATGGAAGGAGAAGAAGACGCGCACCACAGGCCTTCCTCCTCCTCCACGTCCGGCCGCCCCTTCCTCTCCGGCCTCTGCGCCGCCGCGCTCCGCCGCAAATCCCTCTCCTCGCGCGCCTCTACCGCCGCCTCCGGCGAGGGCCTCGTGCGGCAGCTCGGCGTCCTCGAGCTCGTCCTCATCGGGATCGGCGCGTCCATCGGCGCCGGGATCTTCGTCATCACCGGAACTGTCGCCCGCGATGCCGGCCCAGGTTAACCAGCACCTTAATTTACGCATCTACTATCTCTCACTCCCAGTCAATCGTAGGCATTGCACTAGTACTCGGTCAACGGAAACATCGGAGTTTGCAATACTAGTAGTAGCAGATTGTTGGTTAGGTTCACAATGGGATGAACGATTTGAGCGAGGCAATTCACGAGAGTAGTGAGCCATTGGGTAGTTGATAGATTGCATGCATTCTGATCCATGTTGTCCAGTAATAAATCTGAATACCCCGTTCTTATATCATTGAGTAGGTTGCTGTTGCCTGTTGCTCAGTATCGTTTGGTAGACTGGTCGTTATGCTGTCATGGTGAATTTGTTTCATTTTCTTCTGTAAAGTTTGTTTCCATGTTCATTTTCTGCTGAAAATAACATGGTTGCCCCCCGAAACAGGTGTTACGATCAGTTTCGCCCTAGCTGGAGCTGCGTGCGTGCTCAATGCCTTGTGCTATGCTGAATTGGCGTCTCGTTTTCCGGCCGTGGTCGGGGGAGCATACTTGTACACATATGCTGCGTTTAATGAGCTCACGGCCTTCCTGGTTTTCACTCAGTTGATGGTTGATTACCATATTGGGGCAGCGAGCATTGCTCGTAGCTTAGCGAGCTATTTTATCCAGTTCTTGGAGCTGATTCCGGCTGTGAAGGGCAATGTTCCAAGTTGGATTGGGCACGGAGAAGAGTTTTTTGGTGGTGTTGTTTCAGTTAACTTATTGGCTCCAATTCTTCTCGCCATCTTAACTATGATCCTCTGCCATGGTGTCAAAGAATCATCAGCAGTGAACACATTTATGACTACATTAAAGGTGAGATTGTCTATAAGCTAATATGTGTTTTCTCTTCAACCATAACCAGTAACTTGTTGAAAGTTGAAGTGGCTAGGTCAAAACTGGTTGTAGCACAATTTTTTCGATGTTCTGTGATGGAACGATGTGTGCTTGCACTAGGCAATATTTTTCATAACTTACAATACAATACGAGTTTCGATGTGTGCTTGCACAAGGCAATATTTTTCATAACTTGCAGTACAATTCGAGTTTCGATGAGAAACTTTTCATTATTTGCTCAAATGGCTATTTTACTATGTGTGTGGCTTTGTTGAACTTTTGTAGTGATGCAGTTGCTTACGTGATGCAGATAATCATCGTCATTGTCGTTGTATTTGCTGGTGTGTTTGAGGTTGATGTATCAAACTGGTCGCCATTTATGCCGAATGGTTTCAAAGCTGTTGTAACCGGATCCACAGTAGTATTCTTTGCCTATGTTGGATTCGATGCAGTTGCTAATTCTGCCGAGGAAGCTAAAAGACCGCAGGTAATTTCAATATTTCCCCGTACTGTCACCTTTAAGGCTTTTTTTATCATCATAATTCATCTGCTTGTTAGAATTTCAAAATGTTTGTCCGATTTTCAGTAGATGTTTTCTCTTTTGTCATCATAATTCATTTTGCTTCTTAGAATTTGGAACTGTTCAGCAATTTTCATTAAATATTCTCCCTTTTGTCATTATATTTCATTTGCTTCTTAGAATTTGAAATTTTATCCAAATATCATCAAAGGCTCTCCCTTTGGTCATCATAATCAATTCTAAATTTTCTTTTGACTCACATGCAAACAATTTTGTAACTGATCATGGTAACAAAATTGTCCAGAGGGACTTGCCTATTGGCATCCTAGGGAGCCTTCTGGTGTGTGTCATACTATACATTGCTGTGTGCTTGGTGATTACCGGAATGGTGCCATATACATTACTTGGTGAAGATGCTCCCTTGGCTGAGGCTTTTGCTGCTAAGGGGTTGAAATTTGTTACCGTATTGATCAGTATTGGAGCTGTTGCTGGTCTTACTACAACACTTCTTGTTGGTCTGTATGTTCAGGTAACCTTGTAATGTAATAATCTATCACTAATAGTTTCTTCTGAGTCATATTATTCCCCGTTACAAACATCACCTTTAATGTGCAAGCAGTCACGTTTGTATCTTGGACTTGGAAGGGATGGCCTACTACCTTCAACATTTGCTAAAATTCACCCGACGCTGCATACTCCTCTGCACTCTCAGATCTGGGTTGGTTGTGTTGCAGCAGTCTTAGCTGGCCTCTTTAATGTGCAAGCACTCTCTCATATTCTCTCAGTTGGTACACTGGTATGGAAGCTTCGCACTACTATTTGCACCTGTAACACAAGATCAATTCATTAGTCACATTTAACTGTTTGTTTACCTTTTCTTCTGGGAGCAGACAGGCTACTCAGTTGTATCAGCTTGTGTGATCACACTTCGATGGAGCGACAAAGCAACTAATTCTCGCTCCCTTGGAAGTCTGTCAATCTGGCAGGAGGGTGTTTTGTGCCTTGTCATAGTTGCTCTCTGCGGTTTTGTAGCAGGAATATCCTACCGGTTTAGCTACGCTATTGCCTTCATCATTGTAGCTTTCCTGATAGCTATTGTTGCCAGTTTTGCTCTGCAGTTTCGACAGGTAAGTGTATCTTCTTTCAGTTTGTAGTATCAGAAAGGCATCTTTATATCGTCTCCAAAATCGCAGATGAACCAAATAGTCCATTGTTTCACCATCATTTGCATCTTAGCTATTGCATGAATCACAGTCTCATGCTTTGCAGTTTGCAACCATCCAATGCCATTTAACAAAAACGGTCATGCATGGATGTCAGTCCCCATCTATTAATACAGCGGTTCTTCTAACCTTGTATGGCATGCATACTCAGGTCTATGTTCCTGTGGAGGCACCGCTCTTTTCTTGTCCCGGAGTTCCTATCATCCCGGTGTTCTCTGTTTTCTTCAATATGTTTTTGTTTGCTCAGGTAGGCAGGATTTTACTTCTAGCTTTATTTAGCAGAGTTCTTGGTTGATGATTTCATTACGAAAATTTAGTACTTCCTCCTGTGGTAATATGGCGCCTTCATAGCCCTTTTTTAGTGGCGGTCACTGTGACTAATGGGTAATTGGTAATGCCTCTTTGTTTGCAGCTACATGAAGAAGCTTGGTATAGATTTGTCATCCTTAGTCTCATCGCGGTGGGGGTCTATGCTGGATATGGTCAGTACAACAGTGTTCCTTCCACTTCAGACCGCTCCTCTGTATATTACCATGGAGTTCCTTCTGAAGCTCCATGATCAATTTGCAAGCCTCCAAGTTCATCCAAACGTTTATGTACCACGTGATCGTCAGGGAAGCTGTGACAGTAGTTCTGTTACTTGCATTGCTGGGACCTCGGAGCCCTGTGTGTAGTGCGTTCTCCTCAGCTCCATACGTACATGTGTAAACTTCTCAGCGATAGGCCTGTTTTGTTGAGCAGAGGGATACCACCTCTAGCAAAAAGATACACTTGGAAAGATCCTCGAAATCACGAATGCGATATAGTTCAATGTACCTGTAACATTACAGTTGATAACTTCATATGTACTTGGAATAAAATTCATCTGAGGAAGTCATAGTTCAAGTGCTGCTTTCATTGGTCCAGTGGTTTGGGAGATGTTGTCGTTACTTCTCATATGTTCTTCCGAAGCATCTTACACAAATGTAGGGCGCCTGCTCACCAACTACGTGTTGGGCTGTTCCGTCTTATCAGGCTGCACCAACTGCGGCTGTGTGTTTTCAGGCTGAGCGCCGAGCGGGAAGATGGCTCCAAGTGCCACCGACCCAGCCACCTCGCGGCCATCGCCCCGGCGGAGTGATTCACAGCGGCAGCCGTCCAGGCTCCAGAAAACCTTGCAGCGGCCGCAAGCCGCACGGAAGAGCGATCATTGCAGCGGCGCCAGTACTCCATAAATAATCTCCGGTACTTGCTGCTTCACTTGATTTAACTTATCTCCGGTACTTGCTACCATTGAATGACAAGCAGCAAATCGCGAGAGGTCGTACGGTAATCAATCAACTCGAATCGGCCAGTGCCCACAGCACTCACACTCCCTACCACATGGTGCCCACATATGCGTACGCACCCCGTGCACACCCATCCAATTCCAAATTTGCCAACCGTTAGCGCTCCAACTCTTAGAGCATCTCTAACAGATCCCGGACAAACTTGCCCGGCAAACCCAGTTTCAGGTGGCTCTGAAATTGAGTTTCCGGTATTGACGAGGGATCGGACAGAACAGATCCCGAAAACGAGGTCGCGCGAGATTTCAACCATTGTAACTTTGTAAGTTTATCGAGCTATTTTATATAGATAGAACTAATAATGTAGATCCCGGTGGTTTTGTCCTTCACCAGACTGCTCACTCGAAACCGAGGTACTGTATGGTAGTCAAGCTGTACAGTGCCCACACGAGCTTGTGCTCCGCCTTGGCAGTTTCGAGGCGGGTCGGAGCACCGGAATCGCCGTTCGCCCCACAGCTTTCATAGCGGCAGCGAGTTCGTCATCGGCGCAGTCGGTCCGCTGGAAGCACAACAAGATGTGCTCGAAGAGCACACCGAAGGTGCATGACCCGGTTCGCCTGTTGCCCACGGAGATCACCACCTCGTCTTCCGGCACGTCAATCGGCACTCGCCTCGGCATCATGCGAGCGGGGGGGAGGGGCGCTCATCCAGCTCATTGGTCCTGGAGGTAGCAGCCCCGCCCACCTACGCCCTCGAAGATGCTCGCGCTTGCTCGCCCAGCCGAGGTGGCGGCGCTCCTACTCCTCGCCCGGAGGTCCACGGCCTGCGTCGCGCCTGCTACGTCAACCACTGCCGCGCATGGACGAGCCTACCATCGATCTACCGAAGAAGTTGGCTAAAAGTCGGGAGTAATTGCTCGCCGGAGCGTTGCAACCCTAACGGCGGAGGAAAATAAATCGCGGCGGAGCGATTCGGGGTGGTAACCCTAAATGCACCCCCAGCATTGTTGATACCGGAGAAACTTTTTCAGACCAGACCGATATACAGTGTCTGTTCGGACAGTAAAAACGGGCCAAACATGTCGGCTAGAATTTCATGCCGAGTGTTTGTCCCGGATTGCTAGAGATGCTCTTACCGCTGCTCCAAACACGCGCGCCCACTACCACTTTGTATTATCCCTGCGCTGCGATCCAGCCAACACCGTGCCGGCACGTACGTACGAACATTAGGTACGTACGTATATGGTACATGGCGACGCGCGCGTCGGTACGAACATTAGGCACGTCGCAATCAGCCAAGTGTGACCCGCGTGCAGTGCAGTACAGCCTAGCAACCGACCGATCTATACTTATGTATATGTATCAATCAATATATCAAAGCGCTCCGTTTCAACCCCACCAATTCGGCCACGTAATCGAAATAGCGCGAACCGTCTGATAACGCATTTCTACAGTGCCCGGGGGCCTCCGCCCCGTCGGATCTGCATATTTTGCAGAAAGAGACACAGAAAGTGATAAATTAACGCGCGGTCCAGCTTCTAACGCTGCCAGGGATCTGTTTGTGATTCGGCAAAAACACACGGACTTTTTTGAAAAAAAGGCCACACCTCCTCCTTCCTCCTCCTTGCACGCGCGACGGCCGGTCGCCGCGCGGGCGCCGCCGCTCGCCGCCGCCAGCGCGGCCCTCCCGGGCAAATCTGCCGCCACCGGACGCTCCGCCGTCGCCGTCCACGCCTTCTCGCCGGAAATCGGCCGCCGCGCCGTCGCGGTCGCGCCGCAATCGCCGCCGCCGTGACCGCGGACCGCCGCCGCGTCCGTGAGCCGCCGGCGCCGCTCCGGTGACCCAACGGGGGTGGCGCCGCCATCTAGATGTCGAGCGAGACGGGGCGCGTCGAACGCACCCAGCGGCGCGTCGCCGGCGAGCCTCGCGCCGCCGCGGCCAGTGCTGGCCACTGTGACGTCAGCACGATGTCACAGTGGGCCCGTCCCGTCAGATTTTTTTTATTTTCCTCTTTTTTACAAAAAAAAAAAAAAAAACCAACTACTCTAAACAATTCTGAAACATTTCTAAAATTCTCACGAATTTCAAAAACATGCAAAACTAACAAATCTAAATATATCCACTAGAAAAGTATAACAAATGTATCAAAGTCGCCATAAAGAAAGAAAAAAAAAAGTGAGTAATTACGACATGCGATCCAAATTCAAATTTGAGTACTATATTCAAATACACGAATGCCTTCCAACCCGTAACATTTAAAAAACGTACATGGAAAGTCACATACAAATGATTTCTCACTATAGTCGGATTAAAAATTAAAGCTACTTACAAAAGTAAACTTAAAAAAAAATACATTTAAATCTAGACAACTTTTGACTGCGACCATTTCTAAATTTAACATAATAGAATTCAGTAGCACGCACAATTAAAATCTTCAAATTTACAAATTACCATAACGCAAATTAC
Organism: Poa pratensis; assembly: GCA_947311845.1. NCBI lineage: Eukaryota > Viridiplantae > Streptophyta > Magnoliopsida > Poales > Poaceae > Poa > Poa pratensis. Next base: position 21,616,299 of record CAMZMU010000063.1, read on the forward strand.
GTTCACAAAAAATGCACAAAAAACAAAGTATTCTCCCAAATAATTGTTCTTCTGAAAATATTCAAATTCTATCTAAATTTCAACATAGATTTCAAAAAAAAAAAAACAGCAATTAAGTTCCTCCACCATAGATAAAATTTAACTTAATAGAATTCAAAACTTCGCATAATCAAAATCTTCAAATTCCCGAATTACAATAGTGCAAATTATGTTAAAAAAAAAGGCACACAATTTTTTTTTATTTCCCCAGAAAATTGTATTTCCCGCAAATAATTGTTCCTCTCCAGCGTATTAAAATTCTTTCTAAGTTTCGACATACATTCCAAGAAATTAACAAGAATTAAATTCCTCCGCATTAGATATACATTTTTTACCCGTAAATTTGGATGTAGAACTCAATAATTAGAAATTCTATGCAATTTTCACAACATTAAAACCTTCAACTTCATGAATTACAAGAATGCAAATCACGTTGACAAACATGCACACAATTGTATTCCCACAAAAAAAATCTTCCTCCCAAAAAAAAAATCAATTTATTACTAACTTTCGAAAATAGATTGAAAAAATTTCCACACGAATTAAATTCCTCCACGACAAACATTCTGATTTCCCCACAAATTAGAAAATTTGATTCAAAACTTCACACAATTAAAATCATCAATTCTATGAATTACAAAAATGCAAATCATGCATACAAAAAAAAAGGGTGCCCTCCCAAAAAATAATTCTTCCTAACCAACATATTCAATTTCTCTCTGAAATTGCAAAACAGATTTCAAAATTTCAAATTTTACCGGATGGGCGCGGCGTGTCGCCGCGCAATTTTTCCTAGTATTCCTCAAGACACACACGCCACTGGCCAGTGGGGGACCGAGGCGCATGGCACGGGCCTGAAAACCACAATTTTTTTTTCTGTTTCAAATGGAGTCTGAAACTCCCGGCCTGGCATTAAAATGGTGCATACAATATTTTTTTATATGGCAATAAAAAATCCCACTTAAACTAAAAGTGTTTACTACTTGGTATCTTAGGGGTGTCATTTTAATCAAGGATAACCTTGTTAAGCGAAACTAGCATGGAATCACTGAGTGTGTGTTTTGTCCACAACAGGAGACAATAAAACACTTATTCTTCGAATGCAGTTTTGCACGTTCCATTTGGTCAGGTATCCAAACAGATTCTAACTTATATCCACCCAAGTCCGTTGCAAACATTTTTGGCAACTGGTTACATGTGATAGATAAGAAGTCTAGAACTATTATTAGGGTAGGAGCGATAGCCGTAATATGTTCGTTTTGGTTGAGTAGAAATGACAAGGTTTTCAATAATAAAGATTTCTCACGCTTGCAGGTACTCTACAGGTGCACAGGTATTCTCCATTCGTGGTCCACCTTACAACGGGCGGGGCATCGCGACCTCTTTACGGAGGCATGTGCACTTTTGGAGGGGGTGGCGAGGGATATTTTTATTCGACATGGGTGGCCGCTTGATCGTCGCATTTGACCGCCATAGGCGGGGACGTTCATCTTCGCATTGGCGTCTTTCTTGTAATTCGGCTGGTGCAACCTTTTTGTTTTCTTTGTTCGCTTGGATTGCGGCTGTGTGCGTTTCTATGCAGAGGCCGGGTGTAATGCGCTTAAACTTTTTAAGTAATAAAACCTTTTATCTAAAAACATATTTTTTTATATTAATTATAAAGAAATATATCGATCAAGGTGGAGCCATCTTCTTAGCGGCAACTGTCACAACACCTACAAACTTGGTGAATGGGGTGACCATGATCGAGACCGTATTCTCATACCTCACACTTACCCGCATCATTTAAATTGGGAGGCCTCACCAAGCCGGCCAAGGGTGAGCCAGGAGCACAAAACGGTCCGGCAGAACGCAAACCGTATGCGCACACTACAGAAGCCACCGCCCTATGCGCGTCCATCGTCATGCGTCCGCTGTGGAGACCCCGTAGGGAGAGCGGCATCGTCATGCGACCCGTGTCGTCGACGCGGTAGATACCATGCCACTCCACCTCATGTCCCCTTCAAATCAGCATCTGTTTCAAAACGATGCCCCAGTAGGGAGAGCGGCACCATCGTCCGATTCGGGAGGTCCAGAGCTAGGTTTTTTCTGGAGAGTAGATCTGCAATGACGATGCCTTCAACAAGCTAAGCGCACAAGGACGTCACCATCGTCCACCAAGACCGAAGATGGCTCGGTTTTCACCGATAGTAACATCGCCTCTTTCTCGCCGTCGCTCCACCCGAGGTCGTTTTTCCTGAAGACCTCAAGTATACCTAGTAGAAACTGCGTGAGCTAGGCACATCGTGAGATTGGTAACTCTACTAGCGGTCTGTTTGCTTTAGCACGGCGTGTGCCGGTGTGCGTGCCCGCCGGGGGGAGGGCACCCGTGTACGTGCCGACAAGATCTACCATCAGCGAGGGGCCGGGGCGCTGGCGGTCCCTGTTTGGAAGCTAGTTCACCAAGTTTTCGGTGCGTTGCTCGCTCGGACAGATAGATAGCTCTCCCTCCCTCACGTGCTCTTTCTTTTGCGCCTACTCCATGTCTAGATCGGCATCGGGCTTGGCCCCGACCTGTGACTTGTGACTGAGAGAGACGCCCTGGCTACCTGATGACCTGGTGAAAGAAACGAAATCAAACCTGATAATCACTCCACCAGCGGAGATTATCACCCATGGCTTTCATCTCGATCCCTGTCACCACGATCGATGATTTCTTTCGGACAAGAGGCTCAAGATTTTTTGGTGGAGTAGCACATCACACACAGAGACACGTACAGATGAATGATCGATCGTCTGTTGTTGACGTGGGATTGTGGAGAGGTGCTTCCTTTGGACATTACGAAACAAATTCAGCACACGGCGAAAGAGAGAGGGTGGATGGTGACCGATCGATTCGAGGCCAACATACGGCTGAACCAACAGTCGGGTCAGCGATCTACAACCAAATGGTCCGAATCTTAATCTTATTTACAAGACAGCCAAAACTAAACTAAACTAATGTTGGTGCTAATAAGGACAAATCCTCACCTGTTTGTGCAGAGAACAGCACCAGGCGAGATTGGTTGGGCATATTATTCCTTTCAAAAAAATCACTCTCTGTCCCTGTCAGTACGTAGAACAACACTGCACATGAACCGAGAGCATCACAAGCTCTACAGCAATACTTCTACCATCCACAAGGTTACGTTGACATGGACATTCTGATGCATGACAATTTGTACATTATCCATTTCCACTGAAGCACAAGGAATTACAAACGAGTAATCCCACTCTAACACTCTACGAATCGAAGACTATACATATACATGTTGCAGGTTATGGCGCACATATGCACATCCATTCTCCAGCGGAAATTCAGCTGTTCATCCAGGCATGTCGTCGTCACGTGCAACGGCTGGACGCATCGATCACTCACTCTCATCAACATCTAGAGGAGCACTGCCACAATGCGAGCGAACGAACGAACGAGCCTACCCACACTGATTTATTTCGCCATCTCCTCGAGCCTTCTGAGTATATCCTTGGTGCTGGGTCTCAGCGACGGCGAAGGGCTACAGCAGGCCGTGGCCAGCTCGAAGAACGCATTCAGGCTCTTCTCGTTCCCGGCCTTCCTGCTCTGCCTCACGAGGTCGGAGCTGAACGCGTCGGAAATCTTCCTCTCAAGAACAAGGTTCTTAAACGAGACGGGCAGGAAGATGTCGCGGGAGCTCGGCGCGCCATCGCCGCTGTTCGCCGTCGCCGCCGGCTCCTTCTGCGGCGCGAGCATCTCGAGCAGGACCACCCCTAAGCTGTACACGTCGCTCTCCCTGGTGGCGTCCCTCATCTTGATCAGCTCGGGCGCCTTGTACCCCAGCGCCGCGGACGTCTCGAGCATCTCGTGGGCGCCGCCGACGTTCAGCAGGAGGTAGAGGCCGTAGTCCGAAATCCTGCACTCGTATCCGCCGTCGAGCAGGATGTTGCTCGTCTTGAGGTTGCCGTGGATGACCGGTTTCTCGGTCCCTGTGTGCAGGTGATCCAGCCCCTTGGCGATGCAGATGGAGAGCTTGCAGATTATGTTCCACCTCTGCGAGTCGGCGATTCCCTCTGCATGTGCATGATGCCAACAGACAAGCAGTGTATGATTAGCTAACATCTCATAACAAATGCTAACATACTTAATTCATCATTTATATTATGCGAACCACCGATTAATTGTGCGAGTCTTAATCGATAGGCCCGATCTGTGCACTAACGACGCAAATGGTTCGAAAGTACAAATGCTGGGTTTTGGATTGAAACGACTGCACATGTGTGCATTTGCCCTCGATTAAGACACAACAATAGTTACGTCCCTATGTTTGCTAATCTTTCTACAGAAATCCAGTTCGACAGATGACTGTACAGCAATAACAACTGTTTTAATTTAAAAACACACAGAACTGATTGTATCATAATAATCACGATTGTGAAGGGTGATCTAATACCCTAACAAACATTAGGAGTCAGGACCATCGCTTCAGGACAATGCATCATGTCAGTGTTTGAAGCTAACAACCAAGCAGAGATACGGTCTTGACAAATGCTGATGGAATGTTTCCTGCTGCAGTGAGCAATAATTGGAAGAAATACAGCAGATAGACTAGAAGTAAGAACTGAACTCTGAATAACATAGCCGACTAGAAGTAAGAACTGAACTTTGCAACATGACTGTCTGTGTAAGTGTAAAGCATTCCACATTGCGTCTAAAGTTCAAACTGATGGCCGTGATGACATTTTTATTTATGGAAAGCTACTAGTCTGACTTTGTCTTCCAACTCGCTTAGCAACTACGCCATGCTTTTCCTTTCTGACAAAATGTGAAATTGCTATGCTATAATAAAGTTTCATCTGTGTTCTTTACGCAGGGAAAAACGTGTTCCATTTCTTGTTTTCTTGTGTATTCAGGTCACATGTGCATTATTAACATACCTAAAATGTGGGTTTTGACAAATCAGCAGCGTTTAAACATGTCGGCCAATTTTCAGGAGCAGTTTCAACATTTCTTACTACGAAAAGCCGAAAGCAAACAGTGATGCACACACCACCAACCTTGCAAGAAGCGGTCGAGCGAGCCGGCGGCGTAGAAGGGGTGCACGAGCAGCTTCTCCCCCCTGGGCCCGACGTAGACCGCGCGGAGCGGCACGAGGTTCGGGTGGCTCACGGCGCCGATCCGCCGCGCCGCGGCGGTAGCCTCCTCCGGCCCAACGGCGCACGCGGGCCGCACGAACCGGAGCAGCACCGCGGCCTCCCCGGAGCGCATCGCCGCGCGGTACAGCGTGCTGTGCGCCGACTTGGCCACCACCTCCCCGGGCGCCTCGAGGATGGCGGCCACCGACAGCGCCTCCCCGCCGGGGAACTTGACGAGCGCGTTCGCGCCACCGGCAATGCCGTGAGGGACGACCCCGAGCCGCTCGGCGATGGGGCCGAGGTACGGCTGCAGCGCGCCGAGCCGGTCGGCGATCGGCGCGAAGTACGGCAGCAAGGAGCTTCCTCTGGTGGTGCCGTCGCTGCTGCGGCGGAGGCAGGGCGGGAGGCGGAACGGGAGGCGGTCGAGGCGGAGCCCGCGGAGGCGCGGGCGGAGGTAGCGGTAGAGCAGGTAGGCGAAGAGGACGCCGAGAATGGGGAGCAGGATGGTGTTGGTCCGGCCCTTGTGCACTGGCTCGTCCGAGACTCCATCTGCCGTCGCCGGCGCCATGTGTGCGTGTCTGCGCCTGCCTGCTGTGCCCGGTGCTCGGAACAAACGGAAAGGGTAAAGCAATGGTGGTGGGGTAAGCCCAGGAATCGAGGCAAAGCTCCTTGCTTTGACGTGCTTTGCTCAGTTGCCTGCTCCCTTTGGGTGGTGGAGCCGTGGAGGAAACTGGGAGCGCCGGAAGGAAGGAGGAGGAGGAGGCTTGGTGAGCTAGGGAGGGTGGCTTGAGATTCTTATCGTGTCGAGGTTTTTATCACCAGTCACCGTGGGGGAGTGTGATGACTGATGAGTGCGGGTGGCTTCCAGTCCAGCTTCGTTTGCCTTTTTCTTTTGGGAGGTTAGCTCAATAAGTTGGTAGGTACACTGCGGTGTGCATGGCCATTTTCTCCGTTGAGATTCGGTGAGCGGGAGCTGGCGTAGGCAGCATAGTGGCCAGCAGCGGCAGTTAGGGGTAGGAATTGCCGGGACCGGAGTGGAAGGTGCCCTATTACTATCGCAGCGTTGGCCGGGAACGAAGGTGGACTTGTGGTGCAGTCCCGGCGTACACATGGGCGGCGAGGGCCCTCCAGCGACTGGGAGTGACCGGCCCCCGGATAGAATCATAGAAGTGGTTACTACTGTCTGTGGTGAGCAGTTGTATTCATTGGCAGGTGAATTTCACTTTGGCCGTTGAGCTTTGAAAACAAGTACTCCCTCCGTCCCAAAATAAGTATCTCAAGTTTGTCCAAAACTGGATGTATCTAGACATGTTTCATGTATAGATACATCCACTTTTATACAAACTTGAGACACTTATTTTTGGACGGAGGGAGTACTATAATAGAGTGATGTATGAGGACTTGAGGCGAAAATATGAGAAAGAAGAAAAAACGGGCTGCAAAACTTAGGCTGTGCCAATGCATCATCTCTTAGCACGATATCATAGGAGTAATAAATCTTTAAGATACAACAGATACAATGCATTGTATCTTATATGTTGTACTCCCTCTATTCCGGTTTATATGATGTATTTGGCAAATCTCTGAGACCTAGGTGAATGGGGATTGGGCATGCAAATTCTATCTCCCCAATATTTCACCCAATTAGCATTCTTATATTTAATGCCAACATTAATTAGGGAAAGCCAAACCCAATCGGTTTTCATATTGGTCTTCGGAAAAGCCAAAACATAACATTAACTGCTCTTAATTAATGCTAATTGTTGCTTATTCTTGGAAAAATCTGGTTTTGGAATTGCATCCTATAAACCGGAATGGAAGGAGTATCTACATTTAATGATTTGGAGCTCATGCATAGATATGATTGGGTTAAAATCATTTTTTGCCTATGGCCACGTGCAAAGGTTGTATCTTAGCTAAGCTACAGCCTCATTCTCTCTCTTCGTTAACTAGTATGTTAGGTACTCCCTCCATCACGGTTTACTCGGCGTGCATGCACAATCTCTAGGACCAAGGCAATCTCTAATTGGTGTAGAAATCGTTTGCAAGCCAGGCAATGCATGCAATGAATCTCGGTAATTAATTGCTAGTTACTCCCCTGGGCCAATAATCAAGTGCTTTCCAGCAAAAAATTAGGAGGGAGAGAAGTATGCGGGCTGCTTTGCCGTTTCTCACCCTAAATTATGCGAGCAGTTAATGCATTTGCGCCTTAATCCTTCTCCAATTTGGAAATGCATGATTTTGGAAGTGCGTCGTGTAAACCGTGATGGAGGGAGTAAGTAAAATGCATATGAAACCGTGCTAAGAACCTTGCATTGGCACATGTCTAAGGCCGGTGCCAATGCTTCGGTTCTAAATGCCGTATCAAGCTAAGAAGCGAGTGTATAAACGACGACCATCCCAGTGGGCTGTATGTATATATCGTATCCACCACTTTGTGTACAAGATCAATTTGTGGCCTAATTGTAGTGTGGTTTATTTTGTGGCCCAATCAACTGCATTCGTTTACCCTCAACCGAAACGTGGGATGGTATGCTAGGAGTCTGTTGGCCGCACGGGATGTGCTTCACATTAATTTCTTCTAGTTTCTCCCGCTAAGAGTCGGTTCTACTGTTACATACAGCTACTCTCTCTTTCTCATTGATTAGGCTGACACATCAGGAAATTATCTATGCTTTCGTGTCAACATACCCCCATTGGCACATGCCTAAGGAATGTAAATGGACACATTAATGGCGCCACATACTCCCTCCGTCCGCGAAAGAGTGTGCTTTTGGAGATTTACACGTAGATCAAGAAAACACCGTACTTTGCTCCATGGCCTAATTAATATAGAAAAGTAGCAGCCCCATACTTGCATGCAACCAATTAGAGAAGGCCATTAAATGAATGTTTCCCGCATGCAGTAATTAAGCAAGAAACTCAAGGATATGCGGCCAATAGCTAAATGACAAGTTGCTCCATGAGTCAATTAAAAACTAATGTATTAGAGGCAATGTACATTGGGAGTGTAGACGTACACTCTTTTGTGGAAAAATACTAGACCCCAAACGTCCACTCTTTCGAGGACGGAGGGAGTAATACCATATAAATGTGTTCGTAGTTCATTTTCACAGGACACAAAAAACGTTTTGAACTGTTGACCGAATTAGGTGGGATTAGAGCATCTCCAAGCACAACCCCCAAATTCAGCCCCCAAACTGTCCGCGGACAGTGACCGGGCCACCTCAAAGTTTTCCAAATTGTGGGGTCATTTGCATGTGATTGGTGGAGAAGGAGAGAGAAGAACAAACAAAGGACAAAAGAAAGGCAAAGAAAGCAAAAAAGGTGGTCCAACCACTAGCCCGGATACGCCCGGACGGGCTAATCCAATCCCAAACTCTCCGCACATATGCCTTCACTTTGGGGGTTGCCGGATCGCCCGGGTGTATGGGGAGTGTTTGGGACCATGGTTGGGTACACAAATTTACTCTCTCTCATGTCCGGGCTGTGTCCGGGCGGACAACCCGGACGTTTGTGGAGGATTTGACCATCCCGCTTGGAGATGCTCTTATGTGGCGCCATTAATGTGTCCATTTACATCCCTAGTTGTAGCACAAGCTCCAAAAAGATTTATGAGAGAGTGAGATGAGGATTAGTGACTTCTATTAAACGTGTGAGCTACGTACTCCTTTCTTTCTTGTCTATAGGTCATGTGTGTATCACTAAATTATCAATTTTATCAATGCAATATGAATTGTATAACATATAAAGTCATACCATTCGGAAATATAACAATGGAAGTTTCTAATGATTTTTTTGCTATATATACCTTGTATTACGTTGATCAAAATTGATAATTTAGAGATACACATGGGACCTACAAACTGGAAAGGGCCTAATATAACACTGGTTGTAAATGCTGTGACAATGAGGTAGAGTCCTCATTGGGCTCTATTATTTGCCTTCTCTGAGGATGGCTAATTTTTAGTTGTATGCATGTATCTGCCATTGCTGAAAATACTGGACCCCTTTTCCATACGGCTCCCAGAAACGGATCGTTTCCAATATCATATCGATAACCGAACAACAACCAAAGTTCTCCATTATCCAAACACAGAAATATAAACACTGTTTTCCAGCACCGCTTGGTGCTAACATTCAAACGAGTATTAAGGTAAGTGAAATGAGTGTAAAATTTAGCGACTAGAACACGCGCTATCCAAAGTCCTATTACAATAGAAAAACCATGGTTTTGAATGGCCGGTGAAACAACAGGCCCACAAAATTTATCTAGATTGTGAACCAACTTTAGAAACCAACAATGATCATCTTCCTCCATGATTTAATCGGCGCGATCGGGATTTGCTGCATCAGAAACATAAAAAATAGCAACTTGATTGTTTTTCAGGTCCAGCTTCCTCTATTGTCGTCCTATGTAGAGCATCAACACCAGTCCTTAGAGCTTGTTAATCTTGGTCTGTCCGTTCCTTCGAAACAAGTTTTATTCCGTAGCTTCCAAATGCCTCAACAAATCACAGCGAGCTATGCAATCTGAACATTCTCCCTAACTGGTACATAACGAGCAATCCACCACAAAACCGAGGAAAAGATCTAGGCCTATTGTTTTCCCTAATAATGGTCCCTACCACTCCCCAAACATACTTGGTTGCAGGACATTCAAAGAAGATGTGAATTGTTTCCTCCTCTTCACAAAAGGGTATTTGGTGTTGTGAACCCAATTCCTTCTAGTCATGTTATATTTTGTATCAATGGCATTATTTCAGATCAACCACAACTAGATCTTAATCTGTAAAAAAGTTTTGTTGTCCACAGGTGTCTTATAGATCTGGCAATCGCACAGATGGACAGATGTGCATACATAGACATGACAATGAAGTTCCCTGATCTATTCCACTTCCACCTAGGAATATCTTGTGTATCATTAAAGACCACACCCATAAGAAGATTCCACAATTTTCTCATCTAATTATGTAAATTCACATACAACTATTTTGTAAAAGAAAACATCCAGGTCCCTTTTTTCATTGCAGACACAAATCACTATGTTCATTGCAAATATGAAATAATCAAGGAAATTGTCTTCGAGGGGTTGAGCCACACCATGCAATATACCCCCTGAAATTAGTTCTCTTCCCACCATTGTCATCACATTCCACTGCAGTTACAACTAGCTAACATGTACAAGATCAGACCAGCATGCATGATCCATTGTTCTGGGTTTGATATCACCCAGATACTTGGCTCTGATAAACTACTGTCATTGTCCATTACAACTAGCTAACATTCTTTGTCGAGTGTCTTTCGGAACACTCGGTAAAAAGCACATTTGCCGATCGAGTGCCCTATGGAGTGCACCCGACAAAGACTCGAACACTCGGAAAAGTGCAGAATTCCAGTAACTGATACCCCCTTTTAGTTGGTTCGGCACGGGGTGCGAAGGAGGCTTACGAACGTCGGCTTCCGGGTGAAGGTGAGATCGTCCTAGTCGAGCAAGCTCCAACGAACAACACAGATACACCGACAGTTACCCGGGTTCAGGCCGCCCGGAGGCTAAAAGCCCTACTCTGCATGTCTGGATTGAAGAGTTCATCATGGTGTGGCTACAGAGTGGTCCCCGGGTATTGACCCGGAGAGTGGTTGACTGGAAGAGGAAGAAGAGAAGATCCTGACCTGGAGGAGATCACATCTCTGTTCCTCTACCTCAACAATGGCTAGCTCCACTCTAGATTGGACGGCGGCAACACGTGGCTTCATCTCCACCTTTCGTCCGCCTTGGGTTGGTAAGATCCCAAAAGCGCGCCTGCTTTTGGGAGGGACATGGCTGGCAGGTGACAGGAAGGACCTGACACCCCCCACAACTGATGTTCTCCCTGGTGACACCTCCTTCGGTATGATCTTCCTTCTTTCCCTTGGAGCCAAAACCTTTCCTTGATCTTTTCCTTTTGCTGATGCTAGCATGCTGATCTTCTGGAGGTATGGAGTAGGCACGCATTCCATGCGGGCAAGAAATGAGTCCGACTAGCCTCCGGGCTTGGCTCCTTGCGGGTATTGACCTTGCTACCCGGGTAGCATCCCCGGAGGGCTCCCTGGGTTGGAGTTCTTAGCCATTTCGATGTTAATGCTGATCTTGGTGGGTCACCGTGGGGCAAGCGGGCTGGCCCTGGCCCACTTGCCACGTTGACTTGGCTTGGTCTTGTCCATCTACAAGGTGGGCCCACTGGCGGTTGACCCACTTTAACTGGAGTTGGGGAACCCATGTTCCACTGTTGCGACAATATTATTCGGAATCTTTCCATGGAGAGAAGATAGAGGCGACTTACTCAGAAATGTATTACGTCACTTGCATGCTAGAATCTTAGCGATGATGGCGTCTTAAAATTTTGATCTGGTGGCCACGAATAGAGAAAACAGTAAGTAGTTTTAGACCTATATACACAACAAAAACTTACGCATACATGGATTTTGAAGCACCTCTATGACTAAATTTAGTTTTCTCGAAATTGCACATTGGTATGCGTAAAGTTGCACAAAAGAATGAATTGATGTGATTTCAAGCTTAAAGAACTGTGCAACGGATCAAGTCAGCTGATATTACTTGTTCTTATTTGTCAATCGAATGAAAATTGGTTAAATTGTGTACCATTTCGCATGCAGACTATTATCTTCCTTGGGGTGAACACATCGACAAGATCAATTTATCCTTACTTATTTATCTACTTTGACTATAGGAAATTGTACATATACTCATAAAAAAAGTAGAGGCCAGGGTGTACTCCCTTTTTTAAAAAAAATACTCACAAAAATACTACTGCCCGGTTCTCAATAAAAGCTATCTTTTGAACATTTGCTCTTCAAATCTTCAAATACAGCGTTGACCACCATTTTGTGCCACAATATATTTTAATAGGGGAAAGTTTTGACTGAGGGGCTTAGGTACACCCTCGAACTTTGGACACAAAAATTGTATAATAATGGCTATAAAATGTCCAAGAGTATAGGACGACATTATAATATCACAAAGAATAAGCGGAATAAATATAGTTGTTATTTGGATCGTATAAAAATAACAAATGATAGCAAATATATATGTAATATAGAACTCATAGAGTTTTGTTAATTTTTTATCCCTAATGGCAAAACATATGAATGTGAAACTTTAAAGGTCAACATAACTTTAGTATTTTTTTAAATATAAAAAAAATACTAAAGTTATGTTGACCTTTAAAGTTTCACATTCATATGTTTTGCCATTTAGTATTAGAATGCATTGATTATTTTCGGAATTTTCGTTACAGTAGGAATGTCTAAAGTAAGCGGGGATAAAGGTACACCCCAACTTAGAAAAACCTATCTCATTTAAAATCTTAGAAAGGAAGTTAATCGTATATTGTGTTAGTGTTCATGTGTGCATGTGCATCTAATATAAAATGATTAATCTCACCGCTAGTCAATTTTTGAATATTATTGTAACAATACTCAAAATGACAGCCCTAGAATATAATAAACAGATCTAATAAGCGGGGATGAAGGTACACACCCACAAATAAAGTGACTTGATAGGGGAATACTTATGACTTGACAAGCAGACTTTTTTTTTTGACATGGGACAAGCAGACGTTGTAGTCTTTCTCTTTATTTATTCTTACGAAGACTGGTACTTCCTGATAAAATGGTTGGGTGCCGATGTAGAGGCTGGGGTGTTCACTGATTTGACGCAAGATAGAAAATATACTAATGTCGTTTGTGCGCTAAGATGTTAGGCATGACATATGCGCGCCTATCACTTTATTAGTTGCCTCGTTGGTGTGGAGTCTCGTCGAGCGAGTACAAGCCGCAGTTACTGTATTTTGAGGCGTCCAATTCAGAAACCTACTAGTATTATATATGGATCTTAGCAAGAACCCATGATTCGTACGTCTACCAACAAGCAACTATCACTACTAGGAAATAGGCTTTTTGTGGCGCACCCATTTTAGCTTTCTGTGGCGCATGGTGGGTGCGCCATAAAAAGCTCGCCACTAAATTATTTTTCTGTGGTGCATCCTGTCGTGCACCACAGAAAGCCCACGATTCTGTGGCGTACCAATGGGCGTGCGTCACAGAAATGTTTCAGTGGCGCATCCCCGAGACGTGCGCCACAGAAATAGGTGCGCCACAGAATACAAAAACCATGCGCCACAGAATACGTCTACAGGTTTTTGCAATTTGTTGCTGCCCGCTGTACAAATACAGGTATATATACAAGATTTATACAGATATAATAGAAACAATAATATATACATATATAATACAAATAATGTGTACAAAACAGACACATTACTATGTCATCACATTGCTTAGAGCCCGAGATACATACATATAGTGAAAAGTGCCGAATTTTTACACAAGTCTTGATACAAAAGTTCATCATTTCACACATTACAAATGAAGTGGTCACCGCCTAAACTAGAATCAAATAGAGTACAGCGGCAATGATGGTGAGCAAGAGCGAGAGCACGATCATGGAGCCTTCTTCTTCATCGGCGCCGGGAACGGTTTATACATCTCCTTCGTCGTCCACGTCCTGGTGTCATTCTGCATAGCTAGGCGTTCTTCGATCTCTCTCTGATGCAACCCTGGAGATGGATTGGGATATATATTGGTTAATAATATAAATAGAGTATGATTTATTCATCTAAGTGGATAAGTCTATAATAAAGAAAATAAAGAAGCACTTCTTGCGAGTGAGGCAAGACTTTCTTTTATAATACATCCTACCTATGGCGCGGTGGAAGGACCCCCCTCTTGTGTTGACATCTTCGTAGATGATTTGCGATAACTGCATCTGGATGCGATGGAAGTCTTCTCTAAGCTTAGAATTGGTGATTTCCCCCGCAGATTTGGTCCATTCTCGGAGACTAGATGGCATCCTTGTTTTCTCTGCATCCCGGACAAACCCTTTAATGTGATGGAGGACGTAGAAGGCCTCCTTCACGCTGCTAGGCTTCTGCATGATGCAATGGAACTCGGTCCCATGCCTGAACCGGTGTTTCTTGTCATTCGTGAGACATTCCCCATTCTTTTCTTTTTCGAAGTGGCCTCCCTTTTGGGCGTAGCCCTCGAGAGCCTCATCGAGAACACCCTTTATTCTGGTGTGGTCTTTCTTCCTGCTCAAACTCCCCGAGTCAAAATAAGTGGCAATGGACCACCTCGGGCTTAGGACGATGAGTGTGCAGTACTTGTCCCTGGTCAACACAATTGAAACGGAATGTTGGAAATGATCAACAACGGAAGAAATCTATAAGAAAGCATAAGATACGGCGGCGGCGAGCGGATGTGTACTTACTCGGGAAAGAAAGGCACAAGAAGCCTGTTCTTCCTCTTGTTGGTCAGCACGAACCTCTGGAGGTACTCCGTGGCCATGGTCCGTGTCCTTGATCCTTCCACCAGCTGGCTATCACGCATGTAGTAGGGATCCAGTACCGCGACGTATGGGGTATTATCTCTCCTGATCTTCATCACCATATTGAGCGCGTATAGGCGGACCAAGTTATAGTCCAGCCGTTTAGAGTGAAACAGATTGAAGACATCCTCGTACGCTATGAAGAACAGATCCGCGGGGGCTTCATGGACGAAGTCCGAGTCCTTTGGCACCTGGGCCGTGAACACCGGGTAATTTGGATTCTCGTCTTTAAGAAGGATGCCCTCTAGCGTCAACATAGATTGATGCAAAGAGTGCATGGGTCCTTCTGCGAGGCGGAGCAGCTCCGGAGGCAGTATCGGTTTACCGGCTTCATGAACTCGGGTCAAGCCATCCGCACGGGGTGATACCATGTCTTCATGACCCCGGATAATCTTAGGAGCTAGCTGGCTCGCAGAGGCGCCTGGCCTACTTCTCTTCCTATGCTTCTTCTTCTTCATCTCTAGGGATGCTGGGGGTGCTAACCCCTCGCAAACCGTCTTCTTCAGTGTGCCAAGGCTAAAAACGTTAGTCGGTTTGTCTAGAGCTTGATCGCCGGCCTCCGGAGGCGTGTCTTGAGATAAACCATGGAAGGTCAGGCGCTGCGTGCATGTAGTGGGACGACCAAGTGGATCGCCGTGAGCGCGGAAGGATTCCTCATCCACAGGAGGCATGTACAAATCTTTGATGGCGCCAGTGTTGAGGAAGCAATCGACGTCGACATTATCCTCATCATCGTCGTCGTTGCCACCAAGTTGAGGTGGAACGTCGTTGGCTTTGGACGGCCGTTGCGGTACAAACGTTCCCAACAGTTTTTGGTGGCGGCTGGTGGTGGCGACGACCGCCGGTTCCTTCCGGGTGGTGGCGACGGCTGCTTGTGGCGCCGGTTCCTTCCCAACAGTTTTTTGTGGCGGCTTCGAGGCCGAACGATCAGGGGCCGGAAGATCGAGGTGGCGCCGGTGGTGCGCCTCAACCCCTGAAGACCCCCCCAAGACGAATCTGGGTCTTCGGCCATTCCATGACCCACTTGGTGCAATTTCCAAGGACCATGTGGTCCTCGGCTCCCGGAGGTTGAATGGGGGGGTCGATGTCACGAAACTCAGGCATTACCGCAGTCAGCCTGACATTCATCACGGCCTCGCTCATTTTAATGTTGTGCATATCGCGGCTCATTGGTTGTATGACAGTGCCCTGAGCAACTTCCTTCAACTCGCCGCCGGGCCCCACCCTATGCAGGAGTATGCAAGGCATGTCCTGAGTCAACAGATGTTGGGCATCATGAGATGGCAGTCATCAAAGGCATAGTTATAGAAGATGTCGCGGACTAACTAATTAGTTTACCTTGGTGATGGCGTTGAGCTCGGCTAATGTCGAGACAAGGGCGACGGTGCCGGCGGCCGGCCTATCATTCTCCGGCCGCTCGTGTGCATTATCAAGCACCGCCGCCACCGGCAGCGCCTCGGTATCTTCCGTGGTAGGGGGCCTCGGTAGGACCAAATGGAGCGGCGGCTGCGCCGCAGTGTTGGGCAGCGGGGTCACCAGGTCCGGCGACACGTTATTGCTGGAGGTGCTGCCGGCGAAGCTGGGCACGCGTATCGGCCCCTGTCGACCTGCCGCATTCCAAGCAGCTAACCCCTCCATCAACCCAGGGGGTATGATCGCCCAGAGCTTCTCCTCCACTAATTTGTCCACCATGCTGGAGTCCACGTTTTCCTGCTCTAGTGACTCCACCTTCTTCCTTAGCTCCACAACCTCGGCTTTATCCCTAGTCATCTTCCTCCTCTCCTTTCTCGTACCAGCGTCCGAATTGTAGTACTGGAGGAACTTCATGCTCGTACCAAAGCCGGACACACGGCCAGCTGACGTCGGCGGCGCCGACTTGTCCCTCTCCTTGTAAGTGTTCGTCGCCCTGTTGAAAGTCGTGTCCCACGGCTCCGTCGACCCCTGGGACGACGGGCCGGCCTCAGCGTCGGCCTTCAACTCGTCCTCCTGCAGACAAAGGAAATTATGGTGAACACATTTAGAAATATGGCTTCGTTATCTAATTAGATCAACGCAATGGACTTTGAGATATCCGCGGTAATTAAATTCCTTACCAGCACTTTCTCGAATTTCCTCAAATCGTCATCGTCGGTAACGAATTCCCCCGTCGCCGAGTTCAGATAGTAGCGGGACCGGACAAAGTTCCTCACCTGCTCGTCCGTGATTTTTTCCCACGGGTTCTCTTTTCCCAGACGTGCAACCTCGGCATCCTCCTTGGCCCAAATGGGCTGTTTTCCTCAGTAACCGCCGCTTCCCAAATGGTGGTTACCTATGTTCAGGTCCCGCATTTCCTTCCCCCACTTGATCCATTTTTTAGCCTCCTCAGACTTTAAGGACAACTTGAATGCCTCGAACTCTTCTTTGTCGAGCGTCGGCTCTTTGGCACTTATCATCTCCTAGCTGTCACCCTTATCAATCTTCTTCTTCACCCAGGATTTCCAGCTGCTCAAGGCGGTGCTTGATGACGTGAAATCACACGTTCGTTGGGAGACCCCAAGAGGAAGGTATGAAGCAGTGCAGCAGCAAGTTTTCCCTCAGTATGAAACCAAGTTTATCGAACCAGTAGGAGTAGGAGCACTTCAGAAGGTTGTTGGTGGCGGAATATGGCACGGCGCAACACCAGGGAATCCGGCGACAGACGTGGAACCTGCACACAACACAATCAAACTACTTTGCCCCAACGAAACAGGAAGGTTGTCAATCTTCCCGGCTTGCTGTAACAAAGATTAAATGTATGGTGTGGAAAATAATGTTTAATTGCAGAAAGTAAAAGAGAACAATTGTTTGCAGTTGGTGGTTTTATCAGTGTAAAAAATGGACCGGGGTCCACAGTTCACTAGTGGTGTCTCTCCATAAAGATAAATGACATGTTGGGTAAACAAATTACAGCTGGGCAATTGATAAAATATTGAGCGCATGACAATGCATATATATGACAAGATGACTACCATGATATTTAATTGGGCATTACGACAAGATACATAGACCGTTATCCAACCGCATCTATGACTAATAATCCACCTTCAGGTTGACATCCGTGTTCCCCGTTGGTATTAAGTTGCAAGCAACGGATAATCGCATTAAGTAATGTGCGTAATGTAAACAAGTACATATGACCGTGGACATAGCATTGTTAGGTTATCCCTAGTGGCAACAGCACATCCACAACCTTAGACGTTGCTGTCACTCGCCCAGATTACTGGAGACTGAACCCACTATCTAGCATAAATACTCACTCTTGGAGTTACAAGCATCTACTTGGCCAAAGCATCTACTAGTAACGGAAAGCATGCAAGATCATAAATAACATGTAAGATAGATTAATAATCAACTTGATCATAGTATTCAATATTCATCGGATCCCAGCAAACACAACATGTAGCATTACAATAAGATGATCTTGATCATGTTAGGCAGCTCACAAGATCTAAACATGATAGCATAAAGTGGAGAGACAACCATCTAGCTACTGCTATGGACCCGTAGTCCAAGGATGAACTACTCACGCATCACTCCGGAGGCAGGCATGGCGATGTAGAGCCCTCCGGTGATGATTCCCCTCTCCGGCAGGGTGCCGGGAAGAGCTTCAGAACCCTCCCGAGCTAGGGTTGACGACGGCGGCGCCTCTGGAACTTTTCGTGGAATATGACTCGGGTATTTAGGGTTTTCGCGTCGGGGGAATAAATAGGCGAAAGGGCGGCGGCTGAGGGCACCCGAGGGGCCCACACGCACCCTCGGCGCGGCAGGAGGTGGGCCGCGCCGAGCCCTTGTGTGGCCGCCTCCTGGCGCTCCTCCGTCTCCCCTTTGGACTCCGTGTACGTGTCGGTGAAATAGGGACCTCCGTTGATTTTCGTCCAATTCCGAGAATATTTCCAGAACAGCTTTTCTGGAATACAAAAACAGCAGAAAACAGGAACTGGCACTGTGGCATCTTGTTAATAGGTTAGTCCCAAAAAATGTATAAAAATGATATGAAGTGGATGCAAAACATGTAACAATTGGTATAATATCAACATGGAACATCAAAAATTATAGATACGTTTGAGACGTATCAGCATCCCCAAGCTTAGTTCCTACTCGTCCTCGAGTAGGTAAACGATAAAACAAAATAATTTTTGAAGTGACATGCTACCATCATAATCTTGATCAAATAGTATTGTAAGGCACATGTAAGAATGAAGTGATCCAAGTCAATGGTCTATAATTTGCTACCAAATAGATAATGAGTAAACACTGAATCATACAAGCTAAACTTTTCATGAATAGTACTTTGGAGACAATGCATCCACAGGTTTACATAAGTGTTAACTCATAAAGCAATAGATTCTAATAAAAGGTATTTAACCAACACAAAGGAAGATTTAAGTTTCAGCGTTTGCTTCAACTTTCAACATATTTATCTCATGGATATTGTCAACACAAAGCAATATAATAAGTCCAATATGTAGCATATAACAAATGTTGTACCAAAGTTGACACTAGTGTTTGCTTGTGGAAGATAGAAAGAAGTAGGAAAACTGACTCAACATAAAAGTAAAAGAAAGGCCCTTCGCAGAGGGAAGCAGGGATTAAATCATGTGCTAGAGCTTTTTAGTTTTTGAAATCATATAGAGAGTAAAAATTAAGTTTTGGAGGTGTTTTAATTGTCAACGAATCAGTAGTGGAAAGTACAATATGACCCCGCCAAACAGACTTTTAAGAGCGGCTCCCATGAAGGACGTTATTTCTACCAGCAAGGCAGATCATCCCTCTTTTCTCTTTTGTTTACACATGCAGATATTTCACTGGTATTATTGCTTGACTGATAAATCAGGGCAAAAATGTGAAGAGAATTAAGCGGTTAAAGTTGTAATTAATTGGGACTGGGCACCCCGTTGCCAGCTCTTTTTGCAAAATTAATAGATAAGCGGATGTATATGCCGCTAGTCTGATGGTAAAGTCTGCTTGACAAGTGACATAAAGACATCCACCACGTCCTCATGAGCTTGGTAAACATTGACACAAAAAGGAGTAGTAACAATTTTGAATAGTTTAAAGGTAGCACATGAAAAATTTACTTGGAGTGGCAAGGAAATACCACATATAGGTAGTTATGGTGGACACAAATGGCATGGATTTTGGCTCAAGGATTTGGATGCACGAGAAGCATTCCCTCTCAGTACAGAGTTTAGGCTAGCAAGGTTATGTAAGCAAACAAGAATCAACCGGTACACCAAGTTTTATATGACCAACATATTGCAAGCATTATAAGACTTCATACCGTCTTCCTTGTTAACCAAACCCTTTTATAGAAAATATCTAGACCTTAGAGATACCACATGCAAACCAAATTTCAACAAGCTTTACGGTAGTTCTTCACTAATGGGCTTAACTTACATGATGCAAAAATTTAATCATGACCTACTTGTTAACTCAAAACAATTGACAAGTATCAAATTATCCAATTAGTGATCTACAAGAGTATGCAAGTCTTTTCCATTATACCATTTACCACATGCAACATTTTCTGTTCCAACCAAACACCAATCAATTATTTCAATAACTCTCCAAACAAGTATAAGTGAAGTAAGAGAGTACTTTCTTTAAAAGAACTAATAGCTCTGACAAGAGATACATGAAAACAAGAGCTAAAAGCTTGAACAGCGCTAGATATGAATACTCAACAAGTATAAGTGAAGAATAGGAGTATTCTCATGAAAAAGCGGAGCGTGTCTCTCTCCCAATCAAGAATGCTAGGATCCAATCAAGTTGATCACAAAATAAAAATAACATACTGAAAATAAAAGCACACAGACGCTCCAAGAATAGCACATATGATGTGAAAGAATTAAAATATAGTTTCACTAGAGATGACCTGATAATTTTGACGATGAAGAAGGGGATGCCTTGGGCATCCCCAAGCTTAGACGCTTGAGTCTTCTTGAAATATGCTGGGGAGATCCATGGGAGCCTCCCCAAGCTTAAGCTCTTCACTCTTCTCCATCCTATTATATCACTCTTCCCTTGACCCTTGAAAACTTCCGCCACACCAAACTCAAAGTAAATCTCATTAGAGGGTTAGTGCACAATCAAAAACTCACATGTTCTGTAAGACGCAATATGACCGTTACTTTAAACATTAGCTACTGCCACTGATGTTATGTGAAGCTCTTCCACCCAAAAAAGAATTCCACCCAACACTAGTAAAAGAGAGAATGCAAAATAAAAGACATAATCTGTCTAAAACAGAACAGTCCGCAAAGACGAATTTTTTCGAGGCACTTACGTGCTCAGATCGAAAAACTTTGAACTAATGAAAGATGCGTACATACATCAGGATTACGCACAAAAATTTGCAGATTTAAATCACATTTTTTGATTTTAGATAATTAATACGGTGAACAGCAGAAATCTGTTCCTGCGCAGCAATCAAAATCTAGCATCATCTTATCATTAGAGACTACTCTTGGCACAACAATGCGAAAAAGTAAAGATACAAAGGAGTTGCTACAGAAGTAAACAACTCCTTGACTAAAACTGAAAACAAAAGATAATGGGTTGCCTCCCAAAAGCGCTTTCTTTAATGCCTTTTAGCTAGGCTAGAAGATTTTAATGATGCTCTCATAAGAAAAGAGTTGAAAAACAAAAGAGAGCATCAAGAGGCAAATATCAAACACATTTAAGTCTAACCCACTTTCTATGCAAAGGAATCTTATAACAAAATAAATTATTGAAGCATAAAGCAACTAGCATAGAAAGATGAAACAAATATAACTTCAAAACTTTCAACATAAAGAGAGGTGTTTTAGTGACTTGAAAACTTTTACAACCATATTTTCCTCTCTCATAATAACTTTCAGTAGCATCATGAACAAACTCAACAATATAACTATCACATAAAGCATGCTTTTCATGATCTAAAACACATAATTTTTATTAAGCTAAAAAAGTGGGGTCATTAAACCCACTTTTGACAATAGCAGTATAATTAATATTATCAGGCAATATAGGACCATCATCAAGAGAATTATCATATATAACAGTAGGGAGCACATTTTATTTCCTGTTATTTCTTCTTTTATTGAGTCAAGGAATTTGTTTACTTCAAATTTATCAAAAGGAGATATTTCAATAGAATCATGACATTTAACAATATAGCGTTCTTCCTCCTTAGGTAGGCATGGAGGGTAATCATATAATGTAAGAGTTAAAGAGTTACTATCATTAGAAGGTAGATCCTCCTTTTGTCCTCACTCTCTCCTCTTTTTCATCCAATGAGCTTCAGTTTCAGCAATTTCTTCTCCCACAGGTTCCTGAAAGGCAACAAGTTGTTCTCGAGAATAAGTTTTCTCAAGAAATTCAGTATATAGGATTATCATTGTAATATTCAAGGCAATAACCAAGTATAGCAAAATTCTCAGTTTTATAAGGAGAATCATCATCTTGAATAAAACCAGCAATTTCATAGGCACCCTTAAAAACAACAAATTCTTCAATTTGTTCAAGATTACCAAAGTCATAGTTTCCTTTAGCATAAGCAGCCAAGGTTTCATTATCATTATAATCACATTGGAAAGGGAGGTGTTTATGCCTTCTACAACAAAAGATTCATTAAAGCAGTAGGATTCATCATAAGTAGAGCACAAGTTCTTAGCAAAATAATTCAATCTACTTATTTGTTCCCATAAATGTACCCCTTTTTTAGAAAAGCGGTATTCCTTATAATAATTTTGTTGATCCTCCGTGAACCCACTTAGCCAACACGATTTTGTTTCAAAGAGAGAAGCCATTGATATCAAGTAAACAACTAGACATAATAACAAACCGAAATAAACTAGATGCAGAAATTAATTTTTTTGTGTTTTTGATATTTAAAAGCAAACAAGATAAAATAAAATAAACTAAGCAAGACAAAAACAAAGTAAAGAGATTGGAAGCGTGAGACTCCCCTTGCAGAAGCCTGCTAACTCCCCGGCAACGGCGCCAGAAAATTATGGCGTGTTGAAGGGGAAGTTAGGAGAATGCTGAACCGAAATACTTCCACTCCCCGGCAACGGCGCCAGAGAATTAGCTTGATGATGTAAAATCACACGTTCGTTGGGAGACCCCAAGAGAAAGGTATGAAGCAGTGCAGCAGCAAGTTTTCTCTCAGTATGAAACCAAGGTTATCGAACCACTAGGAGTAGGAGCACTTCAGAAGGTTGTTGGTGGCGGAATATGGCACGGCGCAACACCAGGGAATCCGGCGACAGACATGGAACCTGCACACAACACAATCAAACTATTTTGCCCCAACGAAACAGGAAGGTTGTCAATCTTCCTCCACAAAAATTGGTTTTTCAAAATAAAATGTTTTGAACATAATTTGTTCATAGAGTGGCCCGCGCAATTGCACGGCTAGATGATAAAACGCTTCACATCACATGTTATAACTGGGAAATGTGAGGCTTCAAAGTAATGTTAATTGATGCATGTGCGAGAACTTGCTTGAGGCAAGATGGTTAGGACGGTGGTTGTACCCCAACACTTCAGAGTTCAATCTCAGGTTTTTCACATTGGTGTTTCTCATTTAGTCGGAATATTCTTCAGTGGGAGGCGACGTTCCCGTCGACAGCGAGTCCCCCCGAGTGACTTCGTGAATTTCAAGACTCGAGCCGCCGGCTCGGTACTTTAGAGGTGCTCATAGGGTAGAGCGTGCGTGCGTGCGTTCATAGACATGGGTGTGTGCACGTGTATGCGAGAGTTTGTGTCTGTACTTTGTTTTGAAGAAAAAAAAATGATGCACGTGCGCACTCTACCCTTGAACTCTTATTTTTTTTCCTTACGCTCCTTCAATTGAAGGTGACTACCTAATTTCTGCTCCTTCTCAATCAATCGCTAGTACTATAATACTCAAGTGGAATAATTTTATATATTGTAGCTATGAAAGCACAAAATGAACCTATATATTATGAGATTGACTTTAGTATATAGGACAAATCTATTTATTCAATTTATATAGAACATGTTAGATGGCTGGCTCTATTCCGCCTCCGCCTCAAGAATGATGTATCATATTTTCAGTACACGGAAATAAAGCTACTGGGCATGCAGTCCATTTACCGATATTCTATTGTGATGTGTTATATAATCATCATTTGCTGAAAAAGGATCCATTGGCTGTCAAAATGAAAAACAAATGACATATATAAAGAAAAAGCTACATGACGTGACAAAGTTAAGATCTCTTAGTGGTTGTTTTGAGCAGAGATAGCATCACCAAACAGTCCGTGACAACGTAGAGAAAGTATACAACATAACACAAAGCAGTTAGCTATACACCTATATGCAAGTAAGGGAAAAGGAAACCATATAAACTGAATCCACCAGATCACAAATATAGAAAGTATGTGAGGAGCACTAATTATATACGTTGATAGCTAGCTATGGCTCTCTGCAATAATTAAGCAAATAACATACATGAAGCATGCATCAACAAACATGACATCAGAGAGTCGGGAACTCAGATTCTGTCCATTATTCAGATTAAGAGACAGAAATACTTGAATCGTGAATATAAGTAGATCGGGACATGAGGAGTATATACGCAGTTACCAACAAAATTTCTCATGCGTACCACACAATTTGACGGTGGATAATGAATTGATGATTCCGCCGGCGTCTCGACGTGTCATCAACCTGTAGCCATCCTAACCTCCTGGCCAAAAATATACATCTAGCAGCACCGATTTTGGTAGCTCCCTGCAACAAAACACATGAAGCATTAGAAAAGCAAGCAAAACTACCCCTACAAAATTAACTCTCGTTTTTTTAAATACTAATAAAGAACATAAGTCATAAGTGAGAAAACGAAAACAGATGTATATGATTCTTATAGCCCAAAGTGCGCAGCAAATCCTAAGTAAATATACTTTAAAATTTTGACTAATGAAGACGAAACATCAGTTCTTTATGTGCTTGCTATTTGGTGCATTTGTTGGCATCAAGTTTCTGTCATATTAACAATTCAAGATAAATTTAAAGCCTGCTCTTAAAATTCAGGGCCTCCAAGTAATTTAAGCTTCATTCTACTCATCTCTACTACTCATTGTAATGATGTCTATGTTGAGAACAATTTCAGGATAAAAATATAGACGTATCATTGAGAAGAATGTTCAGCATTTTTTCCTATTCTTGATGTATAATACGCCAAACCCAACAATATTAATCTGTTGAGTTAATCTCTTTTATCATTTTATTATGCTAATCAATCCATTATAAGTATCAATTGATAGATTGAAACAGTAGATTTATATCATTCTTGCCATATGTTAGGTCCTTATTATAACGGTTATTTGGTTTAATATGTCTCTCTAATAGAGTTAATATGCACTAATTTTTTTTTACCATAAACTGTAGGGAAAATCCCTACAGTGTCAAAAACTTTTTATAGAATTTAAAGGAATGGAGTATTTACAATGTAATATATACAAAGACGTGATTGTAGCTAAAGTTTGCACCTTGACAATTAAAATTTTGCATTTTGGTACATATGAATCTATAAACCATATCGTTACATTTTTGGTATAATATTTAATTTCTACTTCGTGCTTCATATTCAAAGTAAATTTCATATATGAATCCAACTACAAATTTAAAATCCCGATTTATTCACAAATTTTGTATATATTGATTTCATCACGGCGTGCTTTGGCTAAATCATGCAAAGAACTTACTTTGCAAGCTTCACATCTACGTATGAGGCCAAGAGTTTACATCTATCTCTATGTTGGTGACCTGCGTATTTGTGTGTACAGGTCTATCACATATTACGATTTTCATTATAAATAAATATCTGAGATATTATGTTCATATTTTAGTAGAGATGCACACAGAAGCATGTATAGTAGAGGATCGTGCTGCCGAGCCCAGGAGGCCAGTAAGGATAGTCTTTAACAGATACATACCTTGAACGTGCGTTTTACAACAAAAATAAACTTGAGCTGCTCGTTTGTTCTCTTTCTTCCTGGTGTTGTATAAAATATGCTTCCCTGCGGATGCTAACGGTCGTTAGGTAAGATCACCATGGTGTAACATTGTTGTACTCATTGCTGTACGACTCTCCTTAGCTAAGATTACCATGCATATCTGACTAACTCACGTTATAATTAAGATATATATTCTCGGTCACATGCGCATTCTAGTCTCTCTATCCTTTCTAGTCGATATTGCTTGGTCGCGTCTCAGGATTTCTGCCGGTAGATCGGCTTCCTTCTTGTGGGAACCTGGCGCTTGCTATCTTGCACACATCATTGCAAAAGGGGCATCGTTGGACTGCTAATTTCTGATTTAATGCAAGTACTTAAGTTCATATCATGAATCATATACATACACATATGCTCTAGCTGATCAAATCTTGCACAATCCAAAAAAAAAAAAAATTGAAGCGTAAATCCAAATTTCTATGTATGTTACCTTGTGCATGTTAGATAATTACATACCTCAAGAATAAGACCGACCACAACTGAAACCTTTGGTCCTGTAACCAACATGTTCTATTCGCTTCCTTCCCTACTCAAATCAGAACAGCACATAACTACAAATTGTCTTATGGCCCACTACTCAATGTCTAATCTAGAAAACAATATGATATCAACCCAAGTAGAAAACATTACTGGGCCTCATCAGGGATGTGCTTGCCGTGACCAATTTCCAGAAAAGAATGGCTGGAACTCTGCTTCATTGTCATGATCCAACCATAGCTCGACATAAATTTTCGTCATCCTCATACACAGGACAATGATCTTGTACGGCCGGTAATACGCCTCCAGCCCCTGATGTTATTGCACGCTGCAGGTAAAAAAGACGCAGATCCGGGTTCCAGTGATGGATCTATCATAAAGTACTGCCAAGATTTGCTTGAATTGGAGAAGAGGACGCACCACCGCGAGTAATACCGTCGAGGGTTCCAGCTAACCGATGGAGAGCCGCAACACGGTAGGCGTGAAATAATCCGTGGCGGCCGGCCGGCCGGCCGGCGCTTGCTGCAAAGCCCTCAACCCCATCTACGTCGCTGCAAGGTATGAGGAACACATCTCGCATAGATGCAGCAACTTTATTACGTCTCGCAGCGGCCGGCCGCCGGAAAACACCTGGTGTCTCGTAACCGTGAGATGCAGCGACTTTGATCAATCGATCAGATGCATATCGCGCCTCCATCATCAACGTACGTGGGTTGGCTAATATACACGTACGTGGACTGGCTAGTACTTTATCTCTCTTTTTGTGATTGGATAAGAACTCTCTTCTTTCCATGGTGACGCTGTAGTTTTGAGACGTGGAGGAGATGGACACCAAACCGGCCGGATGTTACGAAGTATAAATCTTAGCCGTTGTTTCAGACATGGCTAATCTCCACCGTTAATTGTCTTGTGTTTTAATTATATAATAGATTGCAGAAAGTAAAAGAGAACAATTGTTTGCAGTTGGTGGTTTTATCAGTGTAAAAGAATGGACCGGGGTCCACAGTTCACTAGTGGTGTCTCTCCATAAAGATAAATGACATGTTGGGTAAACAAATTACAGCTGGGCAATTGATAAAATATTGAGCGCGTGACAATGCATATATATGATAAGATGACTACCATGATATTTAATTGGGCATTACGACAAGATACATAGACCGTTATCCAACCGCATCTATGACTAATAATCCACCTTCAGGTTGATATCCGTGTTCCCCGTTGGTATTAAGTTGCAAGCAACGGATAATCGCATTAAGTAATGTGCGTAATGTAAACAAGTACATATGACCGTGGACATAGCATTGTTAGGTTATCCCTACTGGCAACAGCACATCCACAACCTTAGACGTTGCTGTCACTCGCCCAGATTACTGGAGACTGAACCCACTATCTAGCATAAATACTCACTCTTAGAGTTACAAACATCTATTTGGCCAAAGCATCTACTAGTAACGGAAAGCATGCAAGATCATAAATAACATGTAACATAGATTAATAATCAACTTGATCATAGTATTCAATATTCATCGGATCCTAGCAAACACAACATGTAGTATTACAATAAGATGATCTTGATCATGTTAGGCAGCTCACAAGATCTAAACATGATAGCATAAAGTGGAGAGACAACCATCTAGCTACTGCTATGGACCCGTAGTCCAAGGATGAACTACTCACGCATCACTCCGGAGGCAGGCATGGTGATGTAGAGCCCTCCGATGATGATTCCCCTCTCCGGCAGGGTGCCGGGAAGAGCTTCAGAACCCTCCCGAGCTAGGGTTGACGACGACGGCGCCTCTGGAACTTTCTGTGGAATATGACTCGGGTATTTAGGGTTTTCGCGTCGGGGGAAATAAATAGGCGAAAGGGCGGCGGCTGAGGGCACCCGAGGGGCCCACACGCACCCTCGGCGCGGCAGGAGGTGGGGCCGCGCCGAGCCCTTGTGTGGCCGCCTCCTGGCGCTCCTCCGTCTCCCCTTTGGACTCCGTGTACGTGTCAGTGAAATAGGGACCTCCGTTGATTTTCGTCCAATTCCGAGAATATTTCCAAAACAGCTTTTCTGAAATACAAAAACAGCAGAAAACAGGAACTGGCACTGTGGCATCTTGTTAATAGGTTAGTCCCAAAAAATGTATAAAAATGATATGAAGAAGTGGATGTAAAACATGTAACAATTGGTATAATATCAACATGGAACATCAAAAATTATAGATACGTTTGAGACGTATCAGTGCTCATCTTTGTGATGGCTAAACTGTCCACCTTTTTGTTGAACGGCTCCGGGAACGTGTATCGTTGGTGAAGCTTCTTGAGGAGGTTTTCGACCAAAGCCTCATTGGCCTTACTTCTGAGGTCCTTCGTGTTGATCGACATGCTTTCCCGGACGATGCACCCTAGTTGCACCCTAGTCTTATGCTGTACCCTTTGGCAAGCTCCGGCGGCGCCACTGGTAGACCACTTGGCGTGACCTCAGTGAACACGTCTGTGACGTTGGCGAGCGCTTGTGGTGTCCGATCCCTCCTTTGCTTCTTCTGCTTCTGAGCGGTCGGGTTGCTGCCACCACAACCATCCGTGTGGTCGTCACCATCGGTGGTGGTGGTGTCATCCTCATGGCCGCCACTAGCAGCTCCATCGGTGGTTTCGGCGTCGTCCTCCCGACTCTCTTGCTCATCGTCGGCACGTTCGCCACCACTAGCCGCTTTGGCGGCCTCCAGCTCCTCCAACTCCTGGGACATCTCCCAGAACGACTTGTTGGCATCTCTAGCTTCTTGTTCGACGCTCATGTGCTTAGAAGGGCCGGGCTCCGTGTTGGCCGACATGTTTGCACTGCATTAAAAAGAGGCAAAAATTTAGTACAACAAATATAATAAAAAAATCACTTAATTAAGTACTAAGATACCCCGGCCCATGCATTAGTCGCAATACCCCATATGTCCTATTTTTAGCAAAGTCATGCTAAAATTCACGAAAAATTTCGGCATGACCTTTGCTAAAAAAGGGACATATGGAGTACCCGAATTTGCCGGAACGGAAGTTAATCGACGTTCCGGCAATCTCAAGGGCCTCATGGGTACCTGCATAGATTTCACAAATCATATTGGCCGGCATCGCCGGCCGGCCAACAACATCACATCAACACATCCACATTTCCGGCCGGCATCTCCGGCCGGCAACAAACACACATACAACATCCACATCGATCACAAACACACATACATCACCACATCCACATCCACATCCACATCACCACATCCACATCTCACCTGAAATCACGCGGAGGTTCTTCTAAATTTCCTGCATACGGCAAAATAATGCATTAGTTAATTAAAAATGGTTCATACAGGGAAGAATGTATGTACTCATTGATTAGCATGGTTCATACAAGTAGCAAATTTCTAGTCAAGGTGACATAAATATTACTAGTTCGGCTACATCACCACAATTAGAAACTAACAAATGTCAGGCTAACTTAAAGGATGAAAATATATCAAGCAATACATACGTACTACTACAAGATTGGCAATCGGAGAGAACCACTATTCGTTTCATTCTAACTCCTAAAACATAATGCATTCCATAATGCAATTTAAAAAACCAGTAATATTTTGCTTTCGATTTGGTGCTTTCACTAGATGATCAACTACACAAGAACATGAATATAATTTGTAGCCTCGGTACAAAACTTGTATATCTCTAAAATTCGATTTTAGACAATAATGATGCACAATAATCACTATATGCAACACAAACAAGTAACAACACAAACTACAATAATCCTAAATGATTTTTTTTAGCCAAAATTTTAATTTTTTTTGATTGGGTCATTTCATCAAGCACCTAAGGTGCAACCATGGTAGGAGAGGGAGGGGAGGGAGAGAGGGGCAGCACCTCGGCGAGGGGAGCGAGTGGAGGTCGTCGGCGGCTTGTGGCGGGTCCCAGGGTGGCGAGGTGGGCGGCGGCCTGCGCGGGTGGCGGTGGAGATGCTCCTAGGGCGCGTCGAGGCCGTCGGGCGGTGGGGCGGGTCGAGCACGGGCGCGTGGTGGGCGGCGCCGGTGCGGGTGGCGGTGGAGGTGCTCTTGGCCGTCGGTGGCGGGGCGAGTTGGGGCTGCCGGCGGCAGTGTCGAGGTCTCCTCCGCGGGCGTGCGTCGAGGACGGAGCGGCGGCGGTTGGGCGTCGAGGGCGAGCGCGCGGGTGTGGGGAAAGAATGGAGATCGGGAAAGGAGAGGGCCGAGCCAAAATGGCTAAGGTAAGTAATTCTGTGGCGCATCCCCCAGTAGATGCGCCACAGAAGTTCTTCTGTGGCGCATCTGCTGGGGGATGCGCCACAGAATTCCGTGGCTAGAATTAAGTGCTAAAAAGCACTGCTAGCTGTTATGTGACAAGCACACTAGCATAGCCCAATGGTAGCCACTGAAACCTGCAACTTGGGGCAGCCAGGTTCGAATCCTGGTTGTCTCACATTTTTTTCTTTAAAAAAAATATTTTTGGTTAAATTAAAAAAAGAACACTACACACATTTGTTATTCTTTAAAAAAAATATTTTTAGTTATATTTAAAGAAAGAGCAGCCACACATTTTAAAGAAAAGAATATACACACAATTGTTAGTAGACCATTATTTTATTCATGATATACATATATATGCTTGTCTCACACACACACGAAATAATACACCAAAAAAGTCTTCTTCGTCCCGGCCGGTTCCGAGCTAGCTTCTCTTCTTTCCCTTCTTCGCGGTTGAATACTTTAGGCCGGGCACCTTGAGATTTCTTCGCGTGAACGGACAACCTTTAGTAGGTAGGGAGATCTTCCTTCTTTCTTTACTAGTAGTAGGCATGTCGAAGTACTCGTCGAATTTCTCCTCGATCTTCGGATCGCCGTTCTTGTCCAAGTCTTCCTCGTTGGCGTCTCCTTCCATTCCGATGATGCTCCTCTTGCCCCTCCTCATGACAACACGGCTAGGCTTTGACGGGTCGGTAATGAAGAAGCATTGCTCAACTTGGCTAGCGAGTACCCATGGCTCATTTTTCGCGGAGGCGTTCTTCGATTTGGCATTGGGTATTACCATGGTGGTGAAATACCGGCCTTCTTTGACGACGTCCTTGGCCCATCTAACACGGAACATTGGCACCGACTCTCCACAGTAGTTGAGCTCCCATATCTCCTCGATCCTTCCAAAGAATCTTGACTTGACCGTAGCCTCGTCATCGCCGTAGGATAGCATAGTTACTCCTGAGTTTTGATATTCGCTATTCCTGTCCTTTTGCTCGGTGCAGAATCTGAAACCGCTGATGTCGTACGACTGATAGGTCCTTACGTTGTGCCCGGGGCCCTGTGATAAGGAGAATATGAGTTTTTCATCTTCCGTAGATGGTGTTATGCTCTCTGCTTGAACCAGTTGCCTTTTCTTGAACCAACGCGTGAAGCTGGAGTTGTGCTCTCTGGTTACGTCTCCCTTCTTTCTCGGCCGGCCCAGGTCGATGTAATTCTGCTCGATTAAGCTTCTGTGCTCTTCCACCCAAGGTTCGATCAATTTTAAGTGTTGTAGCGCGACCCGGTGAGCCCTTTCGAAGTCGTCTTTTCGACCAATCATGCCGACAAAGAGTGAGCGGTAGCCCTCGCGGTGACCAAATCCCTCGAGCCTGCCGAGGTGCGTCCTGGTGGGCAGACCAACATCCTGGTTCTCGGTGCTTAGATAATTCTGGCAGAAGGAGATGCACTCGTAGGTTTGAAAGCCCTTGGCCATGCTTGCGTCTGGACGGGCCCTGTTGCGAACGAATCTTTTCACGACACCGTTCTGCCTTTCGAACGACATCATGTAGTGCAGGAACGTCGGCTCGAGCTGCCTGATGTCATCAATGACATGGAGAAGGAGATGCACGCAGATATCAAAGAATGCGGGCGGGAAGTAAATCTCGAGCTCGCATAGTATCACCACGATCTCTTCATGTAGGCTGTCGAGCTGCCTCACGCCGATCAACTTCCTGGTGATGACGTCGAAAAAGTTGCAAAGGCCAAGCAGCGTATCACGGACGTGCTCGTCCATTATCCCTCGGATCGCAACGGGAAGTATCTGCGTCATCAGCACGTGACAATCATGAGAGTTCATCCCGCTGAACCTCTTCTTCGTTGCGTCCAGATATCTGCTTATCTTCCCCGCGTAACCGTGAGGAAATTTGACTCCTAGGAGGCACCTGAAAAACTGCTCGAGCTCCTCCGGACTCATAGTGAAGCAGGCAGCGGGAAGCACCACTGCGTTCTTCTTTACCCTTTTGCGACGACCTTGAGTCCCTTCCGTCTGATCATCATCATCATCGTCGTCATCACTATCGGGGGCCTGAAGATCTTTCCTGATGCCAAGCCATTTCAGATCGTATCTTGCTTTCGTCCCATCCTTGGTCCTATCCGACATGTTGGAAAGAGTGCCAAGCAGCCTCTCGGTAACATTCTTCGTAATGTGCATTACATCGAGGCTATGGGGCGTGTGGAGGACCTTCCAGTACTCCAAGTCGTGGAAAACATACCTCGCTTTCCATACACCCAGCAGCGGAACTTCCCTCGGTCGCTTCTTTCCCGGCGCAGGGCACTCCTCCCAATTTTTCAAAAGCTCGTCGATTTATGTGCCGCTCCTCGGGCACGGGGCTCTTTCGAGCTCGTCTTTACCATTGAACAGGTCACCGTGTTTCCTCCACGGGTGATCCATGCGAAGCCACCTTTGAGCCCCTGGGAACACGGTTTTCGAAGACCCGGGATCCCTTGGTAGCTGGAGATGCGGGGTCTCATCCATGCACTTGACATATGCGTAGAATCCGTGGCCTACCTGGGCCGATACATATGAGCAACCAGGATAGTCCTGCACCGTCGTGAGCAACGCGGCTCTCATATCGAAATAATCTCTAGTGTAGGCGTCCCACGTACGGGCTGGCGTCTCCAACAACGTGGCTAACTCCTCTTTCAACGGCGCGAGATACAGATGTATGTCGATACCTGGTTGTTTCGGCCCCTGAATGAGAATACTCAAGTGTATGTACCTTTGCTTCGTGCACAGCCACGGGGGAAGGTTGTAAGGCCATACAAACTCGGGCCAGGTGCTATGCGTGCTACTCTGGTTGCCGAACGGATTGAGTCCATCGGTGCTCATACCCAGCCTGACGTTCCTTGCGTCGCCCTCGAAATTTTCGAAGGCGATGTCCAATGCTTCCCACTGGCTAGCGGCTGAAGCGTGTGTCAGGATCCTGCCCTTCCCCGGATCTTCTTCGGGCTTCTCCCTTTCCGCATGCCATTGCATGAGCTTTGCTTCCTTAGGGTCCACGAAATACCGCTGCAGACGGGGAGTGATAGGAAAGTACCATACCACTTTTCGAGGAACTTTCTTGTTCCCAATACTCTTGTACCGTCCGTGGCCGCACACCGGACATGTGGTTCTGTCCTTGTACTCGCCCCGATAAATTGCGCAATCATTGATGCAGGCGTGGTATTTAACGTGCGGTAGGTCAAGAGGGCACACAACTTTCTTGGCCGCGCGTGACAAGCGCT
Organism: Poa pratensis; assembly: GCA_947311845.1. Lineage (NCBI taxonomy): Eukaryota > Viridiplantae > Streptophyta > Magnoliopsida > Poales > Poaceae > Poa > Poa pratensis. The sequence continues at coordinate 21,649,967 of CAMZMU010000063.1, forward strand.
TCACCTATAACAAACATCCATACATACCGCCGGCCATACAAAACATGCATATGCATGTCCATCCAACAATACTCACCTAGTAGATAGGTTGCCGAGACGTGACCGTGATCGATGAGAGAGTGTGTGGTGTTGGAGAGAAAATAGTGGAGAAAAAGAAATGTATTGGGAGAGGAGGAGAGTATATATGGAGGCTCCACAAGCCCCCACCAATTATCTATCAAACAAAGTAGGTTTAACTATAAAAAATGGAGAAAAGTATGAGAAAAATGGGATGGGAGGGACGAGGAAGACGAGCTGGGTGGAGGAGGAAGAAGAAGAAAATGGGTGGTAGGTAGGGGCTGCCACCTTTTTGTACATCTGGAAAGGGCTTTCTGTGGCGCATGGGGTCACATGCGCCACAGAAATGTGGCTTTCTGTGGCGCATGGGACTAGATGCGCCACATAAATCAACATTTCTGTGGCGCATCTGGCCCATGCGCCACGAAAAGTGCACCCACCCAATCATTGGAGGCGGGGCCCACCATATTTCTGTGGCGCATGGGTATAGATGCGCCACAGAATTGTTGATTTCTGTGGCGCATCCTAACCCATGCGCCACAGAAAAGGCAGCGGAGTGTCAGGTCCAAACGTTGGTGATGGGCCCACCATACTTCTATGGCGCATGTGTCTGCATGCGCCACAGAAAGGACATATTCAGTGACGCACGGGCAGAAGATGCGTCACATAAAGTGGTAGAATTCTGTGGCGCACTGCTGCCCATGCGCCACTGAATAACTTCTGTGGCGCACGGCAAAAAAGATGCGCCACAGAAAGGCTATCCACCTATAGCCTATTTCCTAATAGTGTATGGTCCAAAGTTCCAGAGAAGTCTCCATCATAGTTAATTAGGTGGGTATATGAGATGCGTGAATGCGTCCATCAAATTTGGTGGCATGCGCATGCAAATTTCCTCCAAATATTCAGTCCGTTCATCGAAAACCTCTTTCAGAGCCCGAGCTACATGGAGCTCGTTTTAAAAAAAAAATCGAAATCGACATTTTTAAGTTTCCATAAATCGTGAATAAAATGCCGGATGTAGATAATATGCAGATCTATAATCGTACCAAGTTTCCAATCCAAATTCGAATTATTCTGGGCTAAATCTAAAAGACAAATTTCTGGATCTAAATACCCAGATTCAAAATTTTGAAATCTGTCAGAATTTGTATTTTTTGCACAGCCCAAAATATAACGAATTTGAAGTCAAACAAATTCACGCTTGTGTGTCTCGAGACTATCTACACCTGTGATTTTTTTCACGATTTTTGGAAATTCAAAAATATGAATTTCTATTTTTTCAAAATAACTAGCTCCATGTAGCTCGGGAGCCAAAAGTCCACTCTCGTCCGTTCATGTCCTATCTAGAAATAAGAGATACTCCGTATGTTAAGAGGTGCGACGCATGGTACCTGCGTATCGGGCTGAATTGCGGATATTGGGACGATATGCGGTTTATGGGTACTTAAACTTCTCGGACTGGCTCAATTTTTTTATTCGAAACGGTGCGCATTTTGCGGCACCTTGCAACCTCATTTCTTTCTTCTCCGCCTCTTATTCTCCCCTCCTCCGTCCGCGAGGAGTAGTCCAACGCGGAGGAGACCGGCGATCCAGAGCTGGCAGATGCCATATGTCGTTCCAAGAGCTCTTTTGCGGACAAGGAGCGCCTGCACACGAAGCTCTCCGGCCACTATGATGTCGTCCCAGAGCAAGCCCTGGCCTACGCGAGCCGGGAGTTGCTGCAGACCGCGGACGTGGAGGAGCATCGGTAGTGTCGGATCCACGAGTTTTTAGGAAAATCTTCGTATTCATGTGTATTTTCGTAGAAATTTTCCAGAAGTTAGGCAAAATCTGTGAGCGCCGCCGCCTCCTAAATCGCAGTTCTCGGTGGCCTCCTTTTGTTTAAATTTAGCACCCCACACTATGTATGAATATAACAGGACATGCAATAAACAACGATAAAGAAGAAGATCAACACAGCGGACACGATATGTTAACGTGAAAAAACTCTTCAATGAGAAGAGGAAAAACCACATGTGCCAACCAGAGAAATTTCACTATAATTGGGAAATGTTACAAACGCTGTGGATTTACAACAGTAAACTTATCCCAAGCTTACTGGCGATGGCTTCTGGCCCGCTTCGATAGAAGTTGGCATTTTATCTGCATAGCCTATAAATTTGGATCACAACTTAACAACGGATCTCTTTTTTTAAATTTCTGCATGAAGCGTATGAACTATTGAGTATGATTAATCTTCTTTTATGTTGGAAATCATTGGGGAAAAAATTGTTAGTACAAATTTACGCAATCTACTGTCATATCTGCAGGATCTGCTAGAGTTTTTTTTTAGATGGAATTCTCAATTCCATTAACCAAACTGCTCAGCAAGATTGCTGGCAACAAGAACATGGGCGAAGGTAGGAACTTGACCCGGCCATACGGCTGGCCTAAGGTAGCGTAGTCTGTCCAAACGAAATGATTATGCTTGTTAACGCAGATATAATTGCGAAACCACGAAACAGAATGCAACGAATGAAGACTGGTTTCCATTCGTGAGTTTTACATATTTTTTCCAGCCCCAATAACGGCATCGAACAAGGCACCAAAAGAGAGAAGAAAATGATACAAGAAGACATGACGTCACAGATGAAATAAATAATCAGAAGTTCACGAATCAAATCCACGTCATCCTCTCCATTCGCAATGGCACGAAGCCTGTGCGTACCATGCATGCAGTGCATGCCTATGCCATGCATGGTCGGCTCCTCTGCAACCTGATCTGCTCCCTGAACTTAGCGATGAACTCGTCGGCCTTCCTGTCCACCTCGTCCCCGCCCTCCGGCCCCTCCTTGCTTGCCAGCTCGTGAAGCTCTTCGTCAACAGACTCGCCATCCCCGTCGGCGCCGTGGTAGCCACGATTGCGGCAGGCAACGAAGTCGCCGGGGAACGACCTTTCCGACGATGCGGCGGTCATCTCTTCTGACTCATCAGCATCCTCGTCCCAGTCGGTGTCCTCCTCCTCGTCCTCCTCGTCTTCGTTACACGACGGCTGGTCATGAGGCGACGGAGAATCGAGACCCGGGAACCCCTTCGACACGGCGGACGGCAGCGTGGCAGCGCTGAATTCCCGGGAGTCGAAGGCGTCAAGAACAGAGGGCGGCGAAGGGGCAATGGTCGCGCCGGCCCAGAATTCTGCCGTGGACGCGGAGCTGTCCGTCTCTTCGCCAATGCCGCCGTCGCTAGCGCCACCGGCCTCGGACTCTTCGACCACCGGCTTCAGCCTCCGCACCGGCAAGGAGAACGGCCTGACGCTCGCGCCGTCCTCGCCGTCGTCGTGGTCGGGCGCCACCACGACCAACGGGTCGTCGGGGTGGTACCGGGAGTTCCACGCCCGGACGCCATCGTCCTTGGCGGCGTCGCCGCTGTTCTTCTGCTTGGCGAAGACGCCGTAGGAGATGACGAGGCCGAGGAGGAGGAGGTGGGGCAGCTCCCACAACGCCTGGGCCACGGCGGGCAGGAGGGCCAGGACGGCAACGACGACGGCGACCAGCACCGCCGCCGGCACGAGCGCGGCGGGGATTGGCTTCGTTCGGCTTGTTTGCGTGGGAGCTGGGGCTGCGACGGCGCCGGCCATTGCGCCCGCCGGAGATCAGCTAGGTTTAATTGTGCGCTCCTTGGGTGGTTCTGGCTGCGATCGCCGTGGTTTTGCTCGAGTGTAACGTTGGTGGTTGCGCACTTGGATTGGATTCCTTGCTTTGCCCCGAGGAGAAGCTAGCATGCACGCAGTGACGCAGACGCAGAAGCTGCATGCACGCGGCTAAGCCTTGGCTGCAAAGTAAGAGTAGATCGGACACCCGGACGGGGAGATGATGAGGATGACCCTCTGGGTTGAAAGGCTGCTCGCGTGGTCGCTTTGGCATAATCACGCACACACGCCACGGCCGGTAATCTTCTACAGGAACCAAATGATTCTCTGTCTAATTTGCTAGTGTATTTTGCCTTTTTTTCGAGTAGGAACCGTAGTGCATTTTGACCGAGGAAAGACTATTTTTGCTTTGGAGCGCCGTGGAAGATGCTGAGCTATCACGCCAAAGACAGAAAAAGATGATTGATTTCTCGAGAGAAGCGAAAAGAGAAAAATGTAGCTGCACAAACGCGACGGCATATGGGAGTGGGACCACCGCCTCGCCGATTCGTCGCCGGCGTAGAGAAACACTTGCCTCGCCACAAAGGCACCGACACCCCTCGTCTGGAGCCTGGACTCTGAACGCTGCGCCGGTCGATCGCTTTGTCTTGCTCCACACCGACCGACACACGCCACCAGCGCAGGTGAGGTACGGTGATCATTTTCTCACACGGTCCTACCTACAATTCTTTCTAATGCACCCTTCTCTGTCACTCGACAGTCCACCGTTGCACGCACACGATTTCAGCATGACGAGTTCGAATGTCATGCACACCAGTATTCTAGTCTAGAACAACAACAACAACAACAACAACAAAGCATTTTTTCCCAAACAAGTTGGGGTAGGCTAGAGTTGAAACCCATAAGATCTCGAAACTAGGTCATGGTTCTGGCACATGGATAGCTAACTTCCACGCAGCCCTATCCATGGCTAATTCTTTGGTGATATTCCAATCCTTCAGATCTCTCTTAACAAAACAAAAAATGGCATGCACACAATATAGCCTGCTTCTAAGAACATCTCCATCCGGCGCTCCCAATATTGTTATTGGGCTCACGTGCACGAAAAATCCACCCATTCGGTGGCCACAATAGTGGAAAAAGTTGTCGGACGGGCCCAATAACGCGTCCGGCAATCACATTTCACGCCTGGTGCATAGGGGGAAGTGGAAGTGCCGGCACCCGCGGCAACCGACGCCACGTCATATACCGATAGGCGGGCCCGGCGTGTCATTGACTCAAACGCGGTCAACGCGATTTATTGCAGGTGGCGAGACAGATTTTTCCTAATTAAAGAAGTGTACCAGCCGGCTGGCACGCTAAGACGTGTCGCGCTTCGCCTTCCCAACGCGTGGCCTCGGTGTAATGGCGGTTTCCAACGCGTTGCGCTCCCACGCTTTCGTCTGCCATATAAGCAACAACCACCCACCATACCTCCTCATCTCTTCGCCACAACCACCGTCTCCCTCTCTCCTATTGCTTGCCGGGATTACATGTCAAAACTATGTGTGTGACGTCAGTGAGCCTGGTGATCGGTGTTTTTGCAGCAGTGTTCTCGGCATGAGAGGGAGGCAACACGGGATGACTTCTCTTGGTGGCGCTCTTGGAGTACCGGTCTCTATTTTCAGGGTGAGGTATGACCTTTATCGGTTGTACCTCGCAACGATGCTTGTTGAAGGCATTGTCTACAGATATTAAATCTTCTCTGGGTTGAAAACCCAAGGCCTGACTTTCTTTGCAGGAGACGACGGGGCTTGTGCATTGTTCTCTTTCTGGAGACATCGTTATTTGAGAACCGAGTGTAGTCTAGGTGTTGCCAATGGTGGTGGTTCGCTATTGTTGGTTCGACTCGTTGATCACTTAAGGTTGGGCATTTTCTCTATATTTTTTCACAGTGTGCGTCGGCAATGTTTCGACTAAATCTAGACATTACGTTATTGTGGAGGATTTAACACATTTAGTCTCACATCTTGCACGCTGAAAGGACAATGATGTCGCCTAGAGGGGGGGAGGGGCGAATAGGCGATTTAAAACTTTTCCGGTTTAGGCTTGATAATTGCGGAATAAAACTAGGTGTTTAAATTAACAAGCCAACAATCTAAATAAACTAGGCTCACCTATGTGCACCAACAACTTATGCTAAGCAAGACAAGTAAAAAGGTGATAGCAATATAGAATACTTCAAGCACGAAGGCTATCACAATGTAAAGTGCATAAGTAAAGAGCTCGGGTAGAAATAACCGAGGCACGTGGAGACGAGGATGTATTCCCGAGTTCCTCCTTTTTAGGGGAGTACGTCTCGTTGGAGAGGTGTGAACCAACACAATGGTTCAACAACCACAAAGGTTTCACCTTCTTCTCCGATGAACCGCACCACAAAGGTTTGGTTCACCTTTCACTATCGGAATCCTTCGAGGCGGAAATCCGGAGCCTTTCAACAACGATCCGGGGCACAACCCACAACGGGATTGGGGGCTCCCGAACAGCTACAAGTGACCACACAAGGGTCTCAACCACCACACGGGCGTCTAGGGTCCAAAGACCCAAGAGTAACAAGTTCACAAGCTTTCAACTTCCACGAATCCTCGTGGAGAGAGCAAACCGATGCACAAAGCAATGGCAAGAGCACAAGTGCTCAAATCCTTCACTTTCAAATCCCACCAAAATCAACTAATGCTTATGGGGGGATAAGAGAGGAAGAACAAAGAAGAGAACCACACAAGAACTCCAAGATCAAGATATACTAGGTTCCCCTCACTTAGAGGAGGAATGGATTGGTAGAAATATAGATCTAGATCTCCTCTCACTTTTCCTCAAAGATATGCAAGAATCATGGGAGGGATTGAGAGGAAGGCAAGCTTTTCAAAATGTCAACAATGGAGGAGAGAGAGGGGAAAAATGAGCTCAAAGGGGTAGGGAACCGTTGGGGAAGAAAGCCCCTTAAATAGGTCCCCCAAAAAGGTGACCGTTGAAGGGGTACGGAACGTCGCACAGGAAGGAGGGCCGGCCTGGGCCGGCAGAGGCAACCGGCCAGGGGGCCGGCCTGGGCCGGCCTGCGGGCCGGCAGGGTGGCCGAAGCGACCGGCCTGGGGGCCGGCGGGGTGCCCGACGCAACCGGCCTGGGCCGGCCTGGGGGCCGGCCGACAAAAACTACAAAAACGCCCAATACGAAAACGAACATATCTTGATCATCCGGAATCCGTTTTCGATATTCTTGTGCTCGTTGGAATCGCAACGAAGAGCTCTTCAAGATTATGCAGAGCAACATCATAGTCCATCATGTGAGGATAAAACCAAATGAAGAAAGGTAAGCCTTCTCTAAAAAAGAATAACCGGTAAATCCTGAAATGCAATAACTTTTGCAAAGAAGCTCCAAACGAGATGAAACCAACGAGGTTGGAAAGGTAGCGACAAGAGCTTTTCTACAAAAATAGAGGAGATATTACACATGGGGGTGTGGAACTTATCTCGAGGAGGACCGGTAATATTTCCAACTCCGAGAACGCAACAAGTTTTTCATCCAAAATCCATTTTCGAAGAACTTGGGCTTGCCATGAGGATCACAACAAGCACCAAAACCCAACAAGGAGAAGAACCAAATAAGAACCAAGAAAGATGATATGCCAAGTATGCAAAGGTTTGAGCTCTCCACAAAGATGCGATCAAGTTACTCACTTGAGAGCCCCTCTTGATAGTACGCCGTCTATCCTATAACCCGTTCTCCCACTAACATCATGAGACCGGTAAAATAGAAAACCTATCAAGAACATACCTTTGCCTTGCGCATTCCACTTGAGCTAGATGATGACGATCTTGATCTCTTCAAGTGGACCACCTTTCTTGATTGCGCTTTGCCTGGTGAAGACATCTCAAAATGCTCCGTCTTCATGTCTTGATTGCAAGCTTCAATCAAATGATATCTTCCGAGATGGATCATATTGGACTTGCACTTCATCTTCTTCTCTTGATATATATGATGGCTTGGAAATAGCATGAAAGTTCACTCAATCTTCTTTTCCAAGCCATGCTTGCAATAAGCTCAACTCCATATGACCATTATTCATATAAACCCTTGAATAGAGCATTGATCATCATGTAATCTTCTAGAGTCCAACACATGAACTCCAATCTTCTTCATGGACAAGATCTATAAAGATATCTCAATGCAAACATTAGTCCATAGGGATTGTCATTAATTACCAAAACCACGCATGGGGCAACACATGCACTTTCACACGCTCTGAACTTTTAGTCCCACATCTTGTAAAATGGACATGGTTAGTACCTAAACTTGCTTAGAGTGGACTTTTTAGTCCTGGAGGCTCCAAAGCTTGCCATGTCAGCATGGTAATTTAGCATTAATATCCTCGAGGTTTGCAGAAATTCGGTTTAGGTCCTCCCCGCTTGTGACAGTTAGCGATCCATGGTTATAGGGATTTCTTTCCTTACCTTTTCTGTCGAGGTAGAGCAGCTCCTCTGCGAGGCGACGGTGAGCACGGCGACGGCGGGCCTATTCGGCGAACGAAGACGCCGGATATCAGATACCGCGAGTTTGGCGATGATCCTCCGGCGTACAGTAAGTCGAATTAGGCGTCCCTTTCTCTTCTTTTCGCGATTGATTTGGTTCGCGGCGGTCGGCTCGCGGCGAGGCTCCGGTCGAGGTTCGCCAATGGCGGAAGGTTGGCGTGCGCTCCGATCGATCGATGGGTTCAAGAAATAATGGAGCAGATTGTCCAGCACCGCGCCCAGTGTCTCTGATCGGCAGGCCATGTTGCTCGCTGTGGTTCTTGCTAGGGGTTAAATGCGCGTATGATCGGGAACAAATTAGGGATTTTTAGTTGTAAAATCAGTGGGAATCATGTTAGTAGAACAGGAACGATGTTGTAGATGCTTCAATTCATGAAATTGTTCGCTTTTTCCCAGATTAGTCACCCTGTTGTTTCAGTTATGTTCGTACTGAAGTCTGAATTTGTACTGAATTTGTGACCTTACTTGAGTAATTAAAAGTGTCATCTTTAGGTGTGCATCGACATTGATTTGCTATTTGTTGTTACGTTGTCTCATTGCAGTCGTTGGTAGGCCCAATTGGTGTAGTGATGAACTGCAGTCTACTAAGTTAACTGAACCTACTGTAGTTTTGATATGCACTGCAGTGTACTAAATTAACTGAACCTGCTGTAGTTTCGTTAAGATGTTGGTGTTACATGTTGATCTATTGTGGATATGAACTGTTATTTTATTGTACATATAAAATTCAGCATTTTTTGCCAGAACCATAATATTTGGTACATTTTTGAATAATGCAGGAGAAGAAACCTGCATGTTCACAGTTGAAGTTGTCTACAATGGTTTTTTTTTGCGGTTTGAGAGATAATTTGGAATATGTCAGCTCTACAACTGCACATTTTGATAATTGTACTACTCATACTTGGTCCCTTTTCTGGATTGATGAAATTTTGAGAAATCTGGGAGAGAGGAGAGATGGTAAGCTTCACGTCTATTGGTGTTTGCCAGACAAGGAAATTTCAGATGGCTTAGTCTTGGTGGAAAACGAATCTATTATTTATCAAATGGTCAAAGCCAGCTGGAAACATAAAACACTTGTCTTATTTGTGGATCACAATGACTTCCTCAGGCGAATTAGGCCAGATGTTCCAATCACCATTACTTCTGTGCCAAAAAGCAGGAAAGCAGCAATACCTGAGAAGGAGAAGATGAAACCTGAAGCAAGTGCTCAACCAGCAGCATCAAGTTCATCTTGTGCAGTGGTATTAGACAAAAGCAAGTGTTCCAATCAGCCTGCGTGTGCTAAAACTGAAGCATCACCTTCATCTACTATAGTGGAACCACACAAGAGGAAGCTCAACGAAATTGCAGTTTCAGATGAGAGTGAAGATGACAGTGATTTTGAGCTATATGACAGTGATTACATAGTTGATGAGGGTGATGATGATCTGTTTGCAGAAAACATAGATAAATCTGTCAATGATCACAATGAGAAGGAGATTGTTGTGGATCATGAAGATGAGGATGCTCTAGAGGATGATGAGCTAAACATTGGAGATGGTGATATACAGAGATTGCTGGAGCACTTTAAGTCATTTAATCCAGAGGTTGACATGGATAACCCTTCTTTCAGACTAGGGATGGTGTTTAGTGGAGTGCATGAGGTGAGGAAAGCTTTGGGAACATACATAGTGAGGCATAGAGTACAAATAAAGAAGACAAAGAATGACAAGAGAAGGGTAGAAGCTGTGTGTGCTCCTGGCTGTACTTGGATGCTGAAAACAGCCAATGATAGGAGCAGGACGGGTGGGTTTGTAGTCACACAGTATGAAGGCAACCACACTTGTGAAGCAGGCTGGCCACTCAAAGCACTCACAACAACATTTTTGACAGATACGTTCATGCATGAATTCATAGACAACCAGAAGCTGGATCTATCAAGCTTTGCTGCAAAAGTGAGAAGGGAATTCAAAATGTGCCCTCCAAGGTGGAAGCTGCGTAGAGCAAGAAAAGCTGCATTGCTACGTATACATGGTGATGAGGAAGCACAGTTCCAACTACTAATGGATTATGGACAGGAGCTTAGGAGGAGCAATCCTGGTTCTAAGTTCTTCTTGACAACAAATTCAGTGAATGATCCTGCTAGTACTGAACATAAGCAGCACTTGGCCACTCTGTACTGTAGTTATGATGCTTGCAAAAGGGGTTTCTTGCTGGATGTAGGCCTTTGATATTCATAGATGGTTGCCACATAAAAACAAGGTACAAGGGCCAGTTGTTGACAGCAGTAGGAATTGATCCAAATGATTATATTTACCCTGTTGTCTTTGGGTTGGTTGAAGTTGAATGCACAAGTGCCTGGGAATGGTTTCTCACCAACTTAAAAGATGATTTGAACATCACAAACACATCCCCATGGACAATTGTTAGTGACAAACAAAATGTATGGTATTTTAGGGTTTTTACGGATCATCATTAAGTCCCATTTTTGCCTTCTATTTATGTTATGTTCACATTTTGTACAGGGTCTCATCAATGCTGTTCAGAAAGTATTTCCAGATGCAGGGCATCGATTTTGTGTGAGGCATTTGCTGCAGAATTTTCAGAGGGCGGGGCACAGAGGAGAGACAATAAAAAATGACCTTTGGGCCACTGCTAGGTCGACCAATATTCCTAAGTGGCAAAAATGTGTGGACAAGATTGATGACGTGGAATGCACGTTCGCTGGGAAACCCCAAGAGGAAGGTATGATGTAGTCAGCAGCAAAGTTTTCCCTTAATTACAAAACCAAGGTTGTCAGATCCAGTAGGAATTGGAAGAGCTTCAGAAAGGTGTCAGCGGCGCTGTTACCCGATCACTGATGTGGACATGCACACACACAATCAAAGTACTTTGCCCCAACAAAACAGGAAGGTTGTCAATCTCCTCGGCTTGCTGAATACAAAGGATTAAACGTATGGTGTAGAACATGATGATGAACACAAAAGTAGCAGCAGGAAGTAATGTAGAGCGTGGTGAAAACGGTGTTTGTATCAGTGTGGAATAAAGAACCGGGGTCCACAGTTCACTAGTGGTGTCTCTCCATAAGACAAATAAACATACATGTTGGGTGAACGAATTACAACTGGGCAATTGACAAATTGCAAACGCATGACAATGCAATATATGACAAGCACATGTTCATTGTTATATCTATTGGGCATTACAACAATATACATAGACCGCTTACTAGCTGCATCTATGACTCATAATCCACTCACAAGATACCTTCCGGGTCTCCCATGAGTATTAAGTTGCAAGCAACAGATTATAGCATTAAGCAAAGTGTGTAATGTAAACAAACGCATTAGACTTAACAGCAGTACCCTTAAGCTAAGCATCGGTTATTTTATCCCTAGTGGCAACAGCACATCTACAGCCTTAATTGTTTCTATCTATCAAGCCCAGAGTTCTAGAGGCATGAACCCACTATCTAGCATAAATACCCTCTCTTGAAGTCATTAGCATCTACTTGGCCAAAGCATCTACTAACAACGGAGAGCATGCAGTAACATAGATAAAACATAATATAGATAGATGAACAAACTTGATCATAACTTCACAATTCATCGGATCCCAGCAAACACAACATGTAGCATTACATAAAGATGATCTTGATCATGTTAGGCAGCTCACAAGATCTAAACATGATAGCACAAGGTGGAGAGACTACCAACTAGCTACTGCTATGGACCCGTAGTCCCGTGGAGAACTACTCACGCGTCACTCCGGAGGTAGGCATGGTGATGTAGAGCCCTCCGGTGATGATTTCCCCTCCGGCAAGGTGCCGGGAAGAACTGCAGAAACCCTCCCGAACTAGGGTTGAAGACGACGGCGGCCTCGGAACTTTTCGTGGATTTTTGCTCGGGTATCTAGGGTTTCCTGATTAGATGCAATTTATAGGCGAAAGGGCGGCGTCGGTGGCCAACCGAGGTGGGACGGTGGCCTAGGTTGGCGGTCCCACCCTGGGCCGCGCCGTGGGCCCACCGGCCTGCCTAGTGTGGCCCCCGGCTCCGTCCTCCTGGCTGCTGCTCCGTCTCGGTCCAGAAATAAATCAGTTAAATTGGCGTCTGATTCCGAGAATATTTCCAGAATAGATTTTCTGAAACAAAAAGACAGCAGAAAACAGGAACTGGCACTGTGGCATCTTGTTAATAGGTTAGTCCAGAAAATGCATAAAAATGATATAAAGTGTAAGATAAACATGTGGTAATTAATATATAATAGGCATGTAACATCAAAAATTATAGATACGTTTTGGACGTATCAAAGATTCAGTCTGACAGTCCAGCTGCTTATGAATGGATATCACAGCAAGCACCTAGCACTTGGATAAAGGCTTTTTCAGTGAATTTCCAAAATGTGATGTGTTGTTGAATAATCATTCAGAGGTGTTCAACACGTACATTTGCCATCATTTAAATAAGTAGTGTCATATACTCTAGTATTTCTGTCAATTTCTATTCTGATATAATTTTTCCCTGTAAAAAACAATTATATTCTAGATGCAAGGGAAATGCCTTTGTTATCTATGCTTGAAACCATATTCTATAAGATTATGCAAAGAATTCAATCAAAGCAGAAAGAGTGTGAGAAGTGGTCAGGAAGAATTTGCCCTAAGATTAAGAAGAAGTTGGACACTTATATGATGTGAGTAGCCATGAGTGGGAGAAAGATTATGTTGTCGATATGAAAGCTAGAACCTGTGATTGCAAGAGGTGGCAGCTTAGTGGAATACCATGTCACCATGTCATAGCTTGTTGCAGCTTTTTACACCAAAGTGATGGACAGGCCTAAAAAAGTAGGAAGAAGGCACCAGAAGAGAAAATGAAGAAGGGAGTCAAGGTACTTACAAAGGCAGGGGTTTCAATTCACTGCTCAATATTTGGAGTAGCTGGTCACAATAGCAAAGGTCACGAAAAATATGTTGCAAGCCTGCAACAGTAACAACAGAGTCATATTATTGGGGAGGATGAAGAAATGGATATTCCTGAGCTGGTTCAGGTACTAATTGTTGTTAACAATTTTATTCACATTTATATGTTAGCACGAATTCACTAATTGTTGTTCTTATGTGTGTGCAGCATGTTATACCACATACTTCTGACCCCAGGCTTGATCCTACACTTGTAGTTGACAGCATGGTCCATATAATGCAAGCACAGGTAATAAATATTACTAATTGCAGCTACCAAATAATTGTTTCTAACTGAAATTGCATCTAACATTCTTCTCTATAACTTGGCAGCAAAAAGAAAATGTGCCAATGGAGAGAGTGCTTGGCCCTCTGCCTGAAAATGCATTTGTGGTTGCAGCTAGAGATAGTATTCCACAGCCTAAAGTCAGAGTGACCACTGCTTCATCTAGAGGAAATTTGATCAGAAGAGGTAGAGAAAGGTCCAGTGCACCACGGGAATCAGCAACATGTACTCAAACAGCAGAACAAGGTACAAGCAGTAGAGGCAGAAAAAAGGCCAGCAAGAACACAAAGTTTACTGCACCACGGCCAACAAGAACACAAGCTGAAACATTCATCCCAGATCTGAATGATGCATTCATTCTACAGGAAGATGCACAGGAAGTTCCTATGAGTCAGAGTGCACCAGCACCAACTGAGGAAATGTAGCTGTGTTCACCACCAAATAATCCCTGTAATATATTTATTCTGTCAGTTTTTAAGATATTTTCAGTTGCTTTCAGATGTAATTTTCATTTCTTGGTACTAAAACACAACTTCATGTAGTTCGTGTGAATGATTCTGTGAGATACACCATTCTGTGAGATATAGCAGTGGATTTGACACAATGATGTTGCTTTGACATGTTATTTTCATTTCACTATTTTTAGTTGCTTTCACATGATATTTTTAGTTGCTATCACTATGTGAATGGTTCAGCTTTTGTCAACATGTTGCTATGGAATGGAACAACACAAATGGTCCAACATAAATGCTGCAAAGGTAACAACACAATTCATATTGCAATTATCACATAGTACACAGATTTTTTATCATCACCAACACAAATATTCAGTACAAGCACTAACATACTAACTGCATTTTATTCAGTACAAGCACACAAATGCTACAAGAACCAGCCAACTAAAGAAACACTAACTGCATCTTCTTCTTCTCTGCATCTTCTTGTTTGCCTCTTCTTCTTCTCTACAACTTCAGATTCACTGCTTCTTCTTCTCTGCTACTTCCTGGCATTCAGACGTCCCTGCAGAATGTAAATTTGAGTTTCCAAGCTGAGATTCATTGGAAGCTCTGGCCTCCAACCCGTCGGCTCTTGCATCGCCTTCTTCGTCTCCTCATCAGCGAGCTTCTGCTGCCGTCTCCTCCGCTGCCTGACGCGAGGGCACCTCCTCCGCCGCACCCGACCGCCGTCCAGCAGAACCTAGGCGAGCACGTGAATCCTCCGCATCCTCCACTGCCCGACGGGAGGGCACCGGAAACACCGCATCCTCCGCTGCCCGACGGGAGGCCGCCGGAGCCACCGCATCCTCCCCTGCCCGACGAAAGGGCGCCGCGACCACCGGAGCACGACCAGGTGCAGGGGACCTGGCCGTACTCTCCAGCGAATCTTCCGACACCGCCTCTCCGTACGACGCCATTTGGGAGCTCCGCCGCCGGCGTGGAGGATTTGGTCAAATCGATTTGGGCAGGAGGATGCGGTGTCGAAGCAACCCTGTCTAACTGAGCAGTGGACGTATCGGTGAAGATTAATAATTCAAGGGGGTTTTCCGCAAACTTACCTGCCACCGTGGCGTCCACGTGTCGACATCAGAGGCAGCCAGGACCAATTAGTCCACTCTAAACAAGTTTAGGTACTAAAACTATCCTTTTTACAAGATGTTGGACTAAAAAGTTCAGAGCGTGCAAGATGTGGGACTAAAAGTGTTAAATCCTCATTATTGTAAGGTCTAGATGTAATTGGTATCTTTGATATTAATACATTCACTTTATCAAGGGAAAAAAGAGAGCAAGAACACGATTTTCATTATGTCATTGATGGGCCTTTCCTGGGCTACGTTTGCCAACCATACCCCTGACGGTTGATCAGCTCGTGATACATCGCTGTGAGAGTGAGACCAAGGAAATGGCTAAAAAAAGAGCAAGGGAAGATGCTTGAAAAAAAACACGCCCCAACAAAATCTTTAATAAAAATCAACGTACACGCACTTATAACAGTAGCACTTAAATCCCCTCTAAAAAAATCCCCTAAAAAACAGTAGCACTTAAAAATCTCATGACTATAAAATCTGTTAAATCGTTCGCATGAAAAGTCTCCAGAGTTTGGTTCAATCTGTTCAAGCCACTACAGGATTCTGGCGATGTGCCGACGGCTCTTAGCCCTCGTTTTCGTCGGCGTACATGTGTGCCGACGGCCACCGTCGGCGTAAGGCCGTCGGCGAAGCTTTTATCGGCGTAGCTGCAGGGCCGTCGGCTTAGCTAAGGCCGTCGGCGTAGTACCGTTGTGCCAACGGTTTGGCTGGCCGTCGGCGTATCTCGGCCGTCGGCGCGCACAACTGACGGACGGTGAGTTGACGGTGGACGTGAGGTACGCCGACGGTAAAACCGTCGGCCTAGCCTGCCACGCGACCGAAGCTGGGCCATCGCGAGTGGGCACTGGGGAGCAGGTACGCTGACAAAAAAACGTCGGCTTAGCTTGGCCTCAACGCCACGCGGCAGGATCTGGGCGGTCGCCAGTTTGCGCTGGGGAGACATTACGCCGACGGCCAAACAGTCGGTTTAGCGTGTGAATGACGCCGACGGTAAAACCGTCGGCTTAGGGTGCCACGCGACAAAAACTGGGAGGCCTCGCCTCGCCTATGCCGACGGTAAAACCGTCGGCACAAGTGGTTCCCAGATTTTTTTTTGCCCAAATTGTGTAATCCTGCATTTAAAAATGCCCTCAGGCCACATATTCATATAAAACCCATCATCAAAACTCCATACATATAATGATCAAATCTCCATGCATCATCAACATATGATCATCAATTCTCCATACATAGCACAAAGTATGGAACCACGAGTACAACAAGGTCACATAGTGCAACATAAAGCACTACAAGGTCACATAGTGCACCTAACACGAGTACAACAAGTTCACTAAACAAGATCTCTGAAACAAAACCGGTGAACAAAGGACATGAAGCACCGGCACAACACGTAGTACACCATCGAGAGCATCATCACTACAAAACGAAAAAGAACACCCGTTTAGCATGACAAATTTTCTAAGTCTGGCAAATTGATCAAAGTCATAGAATTTGCATGGCAAATTGTTCCAAGACCAAAGTTAAGCATGGCAAATTGTTCCAAGACTAAAGTTAAGCATGGTAAATTGTTCCAAGTCGATGTTTAGCATGGAAAATTGTTCTAGGCCACTTTTTCATAGAGAATTGTTCTAATGAAAGTTTAGCATGAAGAATTGTTCAAATTCGAAGATTTTGCATTGCTTGTGTTCCAAGTTGACGTTTTTGCATGGTAAATTGTCCAAGTGTTGGTTTTATGCAAGAGTTTGCTTGGAACTAACCTGGATCGGCGAGTGTCGGCGCGAGTCACGGCTCTCGCCATGGGGCACTGTACTGGGCGAGGAAGAAGCTCCAGGACTAGGACCACCTAGGTGAAGCGGAGTGGCCAAGGGCGACTCGCGGGGCGAGCCAGAAGCACGACCAAAAAAAAGCATGTGAATAAGCCGATCCCTACATGTTTGAACAAAATATGACAAGTGTAAACATCGATGTGTACAAGTAGACGGTAACTATTAACTTAGTAGTTTGGTGAAGTACTAACCGGAGTCCCCGTGGCGGCATGTGCGAGGAATACGGCCTTCGTCGGCAGCGTTGGCATCGATGGTCTTGGCGGAGGCCTGACATAATCGGTTACTGGAGTACCATGCTGCATATACGCCCATATCGCCTGCAAGTGAGTTTATAGGTCACGCGTGGTAAAGCACAAACTCGTGCAGTGGAGTTTATATGCAAGTAGCTAGAATGGGCAACAACTAACCTGATTACAGGCATTCTGGTACTCGTCGTGGGCAGGAAGCGACGCTTCATATATGTGATTCTACGCATGCATGGTTAGGTGGGACTCCGACGCTCCAATGGTCATTTTCCGGGGAAACCCTAGCCCCGCTGGAAAAAGTCAAACTTGGCCGTCTACCCCCTTCACCGGCGTCGAGACGGGTAGCCCAATGGAATTTTTTACTTGGTTGTGTTAGGGTAGGACATAGGATCATGGAGAACCAAAATCTTATGTGATTCGACACATGATTTCATCCAGTGCACCCGAAGTGGGAGTTTTCACCTATAAGTGCAGAACCTTACTAGGAAGTAAGCGGTGTCGGTGAAGCAGGTCACACATAGGAGTTGGATCTTGGCTCCCACCACCTACCACAACAATCTTACACATATATTAGGGACACATGCATGGTTAGGTGGGATTCCGACGCTCCGGTGGTCATTTTCCGGGGAAACCCTAGCCCCGCTAGAAAACGTCAAACTTGGCCGTATACCCCCTTCACCGGCGTCGAGAAGGGGTAGCCCAATGGTATTTTTTACTTGGTTATGTTAGGGTAGGACATAGGAGCATGGGTAACCAAAATCTTATGTGACATTGGTAGTAGGAAGGAAAAGGGCTAAGCCCACGGTCTTACCGTCGGCATCGATCTGACAGCTCTAAGCCGACGGTAATGCCGTCGGCATAGATCAGATCTATGCCGACGGTGCTCCGTTGCGGCCGTCGGTTTTTGTCTGACGCCGTCGACGCGCCGTGTTAAAAGGGCTCGCAAGTGCCACATGGAGGAGAGCTATGATGACGGTTGTTATGTGCCGACGGTGGCCGTCGGCTTAGATCCACGTAAACCGACGGTCCATGTATGCCGATGGTGGCCGTCGGCATAGCTCTAGGTACGCCGAGGGGCTTTCGGTTTTTTATGGCCGTCGGCTTTCCTCTACTGTGCCGACGGCCCCGACATTTCACCGTCGGCTTAGCTCCTGGCCGTCGGCATACGAGCTGATTCCTGTACCTAGCGGCCAGGGAGGAAACTGTCACACCCGTACGTGGCCGTGTAGAGCCAGGAGCATATGGGCTTTGGGCCCATCACGGGTTTGGTCTGGAGACTACAAAGGAGAGCACGAGCAACAGTCTAGGGCATGGAAGAAACAGAACAGAACTCGGGTCGTTCCCGTTCTCTCTCCCGTCCCCTTCCTCTCCGGTACCCGAGCCCCACAAGCGGCGATCTCCTCCGGTGGCCGCTCTCCACAAGCGGCGGTATACCTCTCCTCACGTCCCGGTGAACACCGACGGCAACGGGGTGTTACAGTGGTATCAGAGCCAGCACGATCGCTGGACTGTCGATCCCAGTTCCTTCCACCGAAAATTCCCCAAAAAAAAAATTCCGTCCGATTTGATTCTGGAGCAGATGGGAGTGGCGACGGCAACGACGGAGGCGCACCTGAGCGCCATCCACGAGAGCTTGCTGCAGCTCAGCGCGACGCTGGGTCGCATGGCCGTCAGGCAAGACCAGATGCTAGGGGATTGGAAGAAGAAGACGGCGGGGTTCGCGTCCATCGCCACAACCACGCCGACGTTCATGTCGGGTCCCGTACTGGAGCAGCAGATGACCACGCCTTCGTCGTCCTTGGTCTTCTCGGCGGGTCAGTTCGTCCGGGATGGTGGTCCACACGTGGACGCCGTCTTCGCCTCCGACAGCACCATGGGAAACTCGTGTTTCCAGCAGGTGACGCTACATACTCTCCTGCTACGACCTCGTCCGGTGCCGGGAACTGCACGCTACAAGGTGTCGGCTGGGCTGGCATCTTCGCCTCCGCCATGCCCACAAGCTGTTCGGCAAAAAGTCCTGCCCACTACACCGACAGTGGCCATGCCGAAATCGTGTTCCTAGCCAGTGGCAGCACACAAATTCCTGCTGCGACCTCGATCGTTGCTCGGGACGTCGGCACCGACATGTCTGCTGAGGTGCTGACCCATGTTGTAGGTTTGCCCCTGTTTCAAGAGCTCGAGTTGGGTTATGTGGATGAGGTGCTCACTGTCACGGATGTGCTGTGGTATGAGGAGCTTTCCGACACTTCGCTCACTCATGTGGGGAGTGTATCATTATTCCTAGAGCCTTGTGTAGAATCTGCAGGGGTGGTGTTCTCTAAACCGCATCAAATGGAGTGTGAGGATGACATGTTCACCATTGTTGGAGGCTTGTCCATGTTCTCGGAATTTGATATAGTTCCTGGTGAAGAAGTCATTTCCAAGACATGATGTCCAATGATGATATTGGCAATTGTGTGCTCACTAATGTTGGAGGCTTGTTACTATTACTGGAGCAGACTATGAAATTTCTCGAGGAGCCTAAGGATGTGGCTGACAGTAGCATAGGCTTGGGTCATGCAGCAACTGGAGTTCAGCTGGTGTACCTTATACTGCCACCACAAGAGGTCAACAATAGTGATTTACTGGCATTACCATGCGATCCAGGCACTCAAGGGGATGCAACACATAATTCCATATTTCTGCTGACCTATGCTACGAACAGTGTGAAGCTCTCATCGCCATGGGATCCTGGCAAGATACAACAGCTACTGTTAAGTGGGATGCAATTGGTCACTGATCGTTTCTTGATTAAGGGGCCATCTTGGAGGAGAAGTGGTTTCAGCCCTGGATACTATGAGCATCCGCAGTTGGAGATAATGCAATGGAGGCGTGGAGGCTTCAGCCCAGGTGGTTTAGTTCTGGGTTTCATAACTGAAATTAGAATGTTCCACGATCTTTGGATCAATGGGTCTGTTTGGGATTTTTCGGTGACTGTTAATAGTGCTCTGTTGTCTGTGACATTCAATATGGAGGTACTGCACATTTTTCTTGCACAGCTTGAACAACGTCCAGTTGAGCAGCATGGGTTTCGCCCACATGGCTCAATGGTCTTCAGCACCACTGATGAGAAGGCATCTGGAGAGCTAGTTTCTGACTGGGAGAATTGGGATGACAATGATCTTCAGCACAGTTTGGTCTTAGTTCAAATCCAGATGATGTCAGTCAACATTCCTCATACAAAACTGTTGCTGACAGTATGGAGCTTATGCAGTGCAATCAACTGGTTGTCAACCCTGTGAATGGAGGAAGTCACACTTCTGATGAAGACATGCTTGTGAACTCTCACAATGGAATAGGCAATGAGGTTCAGAATGAACCAGATGATATTGGGGTACAGCCTGAAAGATCGTCTATCCTAAAAAAACTGATGGAGTTGTTTGACATACGACAGCAGGCAGCACTATCTTCTCAGGATTTTGCTTATCCTAGTGCAGATGCACATGTACCTGAAGAAACACAGATCAATGCAAACTGTTCTAGTCGACATGAGTATGTATCTGTAGAAACATTGGTGAAGGCAAGCCTTCCTAGTCAAGATGAATATGTTGCTGAAGAAACACAGGTCAAGGGAAGCCATAGCGAAGATCAATATGTTGCTGAAGAAACACAGGTCAATGTAGGCCTTCGTAGTCAAGATCATTGTGTACCCGACGAAGCTATCTATGCAGAAAAAGGATGTGCTACTGATATTCAGATAATGAACATGGATTCCTCAGCGGATAACTTCAATGGCATGACAAAGAAAAATCTCAAGATGGCAAAACAATGGGATGCAGGTATCTTGCAGTTTATTTGCACGAGTGTGTTCGATGGCAGTGGTCAATTTTATGGCTACAATCAGACTAGGCCAATTCAGTTGATACACAAGTGCAGAAAAACGATCCTTGACAATAAATTATGTGCTTGGGATGTTTGCAACATCCGGAAGCTTCACATCAAAGGTCTCATGCCAGATGTTCTCCTGCAATTTTCCAGAAGTAGTTCGGCTCAGGCTGGGGCTCTCATAGTTGCTCTAGCTAAATGGAAAGATGAGTTGGGGAAGTTCTTCATGTGCTATCCAGAGGTCAGACTTGCTGTTTGTTGATCCGTCTGGCGAACCATATTCAGTACAAGCAATGGGATCCTGGTGTCCGGCGGATTCTTGTTGCATTCACCTGATTGAGACAAGGACCTTGGTGCAATAGAGTGGCTGCATTTGCGCCCACCTGCCCTTGTCATTGCTTGTCCCCAAGCAATGTTTCTTGGGGCGGTATTGTCACACCCGTACGTGGCCGTGTAGAGCCAGGATATGGGCTTTGGGCCCATCACGGGTTTGGTCTGGAGACTACAAAGGAGAGCACGAGCAACAGTCTAGGGCATGGAAGAAACAGAACAGAACTCGGGTCGTTCCCGTTCCTCTCTCCCGTCCCCTTCCTCTCCGGTACCCGAGCCCCACAAGCGGCGATCTCCTCCGGTGGCCGCTCTCCACAAGCGGCGGTATCCCTCTCCTCACGTCCCGGTGAACACCGACGGCAACGGGGTGTTAGAAACTTTTGCATATAACTAACGTACGCACGTACGTGTTCGATACGATCTGATTCCTTGCTTGCGCGCCTCCATCGATCGATCCATCTCCTGCCGCCATGCGACAGAAGGGTTGGTACGACCTTCCGCCGGATCTGCTCCGCGACATCGCGCGCCGGCCGCCTGCACGTCGCCGCCGAATTTGTTAGCTTCCTCGCGGTCTGCAAGCCATGGCGCGACGCCCCGGACCAGCTGTCCCGGAAACAGTTCCTGCCCTGGCTCCTCGTGCCGAAGGAAAGCTCCTCCCCGCTCAAGCTCAGATGCGTCTTCTCTAAGTCCAGCTGCCTCGTGCTTCCGCCGCCATGCCCACACCGGAGGAACTGGGTGTGCAGCGCCGACGGCGCCACCGTCTGGTACCTAACACTCAATGGACTCCGCCCTACCCTCCATGACCTCATCACCGGGGCTGTCACCGACCTTGCCTTGCTTCCCGACCTACTTTCACTATCAATGGGTGGAGAATCCCAGCGGCATCGTCTACGGGGACGGCACCGTCTTTCTCTACCGCGCCTCCCACTTGGCCGATGGTGGCATGGCCAGGTTGCGGGTGGCAGTCCTGCGTCCGGCAGACGCAGGTTGGACGCACGTCGACATGCACTTTGCAATCACGGGCATGCGGGGTGAGTTCTGCGCCGCATACCACGGCGGCAGGATCCTGGTAAACACGGAGTCTAACAGATGTCGGGTCTACAACCTCAAGGGCTGCCAGGACATGGTGATCGCAAGGCCAAGGATGCCGGGCGAGTACGACACCTGCCGGGAGCGGCACAACTACATCCTGCAGTCCCACGGCGAGTTGCTGTGCGTCTCCGTCCAGGTCCGCCAAGATCGAACACTCTTCTTGTCGGTGCACGCACTGGCACTGCCGGCACTCGAGACGAAGACGACAACGCCCGTGCTTTGGAAGAGGATGCGGTGGGTCAGAAAAGAAGGCCGCTGCCTGGCTGATCGCGTGTTCTTCCTCGGGTCGCCCAACAGCTTTGCCGTCGATGCGTTACTGCTGGGCGGCTGCGGTGGCTGCGCCTACTTCGTCTACAACAACGACAGTGATCTTGTGGTAGACGAAGTAGGCGCAGCCACCGCAGCAATCTGGCGTGTTTAGGCACAACCTTGTGGACGGCAAGACCGAGCTCATCGAGCCGCTGCTGCCTGAAGAATGGGTTAGTGACAAGTGCACCTGGCTTGTCCCCAAGCACAACATTGGCGTCTTCAATTCAGGTATGCACGCCGGCCACCTCAAATTTATTTATTTCCCCTAGCTAGTAAATCCATTCGCTAGTTTTACTCAGTTACATCAATTCAGGCACACCACCTCCAATTGATCTCTTTTCGCTATTAACTTCATTCACTTAATGTTATCTCTACAATTCATAAACCGACAAAGTGCTAACCAAGTTACATTAATTGTGCTGGACCAGGAAATAACTGGGAAGAAGCTGGAGGCTCAAATAATGAAGAAGAAGCAACAAATGACAGCTCCAATTAATAGTCAAGCAAGCATTTACCACATTGACAGACACTGAAAACATAGTTTCAGAGTATTAGTACGTAATCTGCCTCAAGGTGAACAAGTCTCAGCTGCAACTCAACAAAAGTGTCCAGTAAAAAAATAATCTACCACACGAGAACACCAAGACCTCACATGGCATTGGCATCGTCACAATGGCAACCATGCATGTCCATCAGGACGATGCTCTCGCTGCTAGCTCTCGATGGGCTCGATTTTGATGGATTCAGCCTCGAGGTTATCTTGGTCAAAACAAAACGAAAATCATCCTTATGCGTTGTCTGCACCTGCATTTATCTTGAAATCTCTGTCTGTTGCCACAATGACCGAAAGGATGGAAAACTGACGGAAATTTTGAGTCTTCTTTTTTGCATGCACGTGTAGGATAGCTAGGAGGGTGGTTCTATCCTCAGCCTATCAGAGTTCAAACTCCAGATTTGACACTTCGTCAATCTCAAGACCCGACAAGCCGTCTCAATCTTTTGGAGTTGCTTATAGGGATAGGGTGTGGGTGCGTGCACGTGTATGTTAGCGTCTATGTTTGTACAGTTTTTCGCAAAAAAAAAAATACTATACATGATGTATGCAAGTGTAGCTTTCCATAGATCACTTCAACTGTCGTTCCAGATGCATTTTGATGGATGCCATCTTTGCGGGAACGAAAGACAATTCTCTTGTTATTATCTATCTAGCCATACACATATAGACCACGTAATTATTTCTTTCACGGACCCCACGCCGCTCTCCTAGAGGGCGGCTCGGACGAAAACCCTACCGCCACGGCCCCAGCGTCTTCTCCCTCGTCTTCACCACTGCCGTCAGAAGACGTCGGGAGGCAAAGCGTGCTCGGTCGACGGCGACGGAGGGGTTGCTTTCTCGCGCGGCGGCTTCTCCCCCGCGAGGAGTGCGGTGATGACACCAAAGATTAGGAGCCGGGGCGGCTGCCCCAAGAGCTGGTGGTGGATCTCTCATAGCAGATGGCGGCTCAGGCCGCGTTTGCGGGCGGGGACGTGACGCTAGGCGAGGGGCAAGGCGGCGTGGTCCTGCGGCGGTGGCGCGGTCACGCCGCCCTGCATCGACGACGTGGTGGTGGCTTCGTATCCGGTGTGCCCCCTGTCGCAAGCTTTGGGAGACGCGGGTCGCCTTCTTCTGTGTCGACCTGGCCTACGGGCTGCCGGTGGGTGGATCAGGATGACCGGTCCCGCAGGGAGCCGGCTGGTGGTGTGGGTGTTGTTGGCTTGGACCAAATAATGGTGGTTAATTTGGCATAACTCTTCTTGCGCCAAGTCGTCGTCCTACCTGATGTCAGCCTTCTCGATCTAGCCATCGATGAGTTCCGGTCTTCTTCGTCCGAGATCAACGCGCGCAGATTGTGCATGGCGCTTCTGGATATCTTGATCGAAAAGGATCCGGTCCTATGCGTTAATGTTATCAGCCACTGTGGCTTTGGACGGGCGCGGCGCGAAGCTTCGCTTTCTTTGTTTGTGCAATGGGACATGTTTATGTAGATTCTCATGGTATTGACATAGGTGGAGAAATTTATGGCGACAGCGATTGGAGGACCTGAAATTATGGCGGAGGGTGGCATTGGATGCGATGAAGACTATGTTGCACAGGTTGTTGTACGGATCTGAGTTACTGGGCATTGTTCCTGTTTATTCCGGACATGATACATATGTGCATTATGTTTGGTAACTTGCAGCATCGGCCTCAGCAAGCGGGGACGGTAGCACTAGAGGATTTAATTTTTTGTGGTGATCCTCGGGTATCGAGTCCTGGTTTTTTTAGGGTGTAAACTCAAGCTCCGCCCTTTATTGGTTATTCCTGGCAATGGCTTTGTTAAAGGCGTTGTTTTAAGAACTTGGACTTTCTACTGGATGAAAACCTAATATCTTCGATCAGGCAATACCAGCGCTTGTGCACTATTCCCCTCATTGTTCCCTTCTTACAGATGTTGCTTTTGGAGAATCATCTTTTTTAGTTCAAGTGATGTCGTTGGTAGTGGTTAGAGTATTGTTTCTGCGAGTGATTGATCACCGCTGTGGGGTCTTTTTCTCCTCCTTATTTATTTTCTTTTTCAACTGTGTGCCTCATTGTTTTCTTGTTGTTTTCAGACATCTTGTTGGTGCAGGTGTAATATTATACTAATACTAGATGAATGCCCGTGCGTTGCTACGGATGTCTAAATTGTATCGATCATCGTGTAACTTCACAACTGAGCTCAAGTTTTATCTCATGGTTTTTCTTTTACTACCACATTGCAAGAGGGGGACGTGTTATTTTTCTTCATCATTCTTCTCTACCCCGCTTCATCTTCACACGTCCATTTGAAAAAACCAAATAAATATGTATGACTAAGTTGACTACATGTGGCGACGAAAACTCTTTCTTAATTCTCTTGAATATTCAAGTATGCCCTCTTTTATCATGGAATTGGACCAGCTATTAACGTTGGCCTATAGTCGCAACAGGTCTGCCGTTTAGTTGAATGCACATACGTTGCCACGGTCTATCAAATTATTTATCTCATTTCACATGTCAATGCAATGCAATTGAAATTCACATTGAATATGCAATTAAGTCCACTAATTAGGATTTTTATTAAATCCTATGAATAATTCTATGCATGTTTGGCTGCGCCAGTGACATTGGTATTAATCAGTGTGATTTTTTGAAATTTTGAAGATGTCCAACTCGACTAAGATAGTGGAACTTTGTACTACCTTTTAAGCATGCATTAGGATGTCACGGGCGCAGGGCAATATCAATATGAAACCAAAACGTACATGCAAATCCTGATGGCGCCTATAATACCAATTATTTGCGACACTGGATTGCACAATCAAACTAAAACATGTCCCTATTATTTGAACAAAGACCAACATAAAATGTATAACTATAAACAAATCCATAGGCTTAAATTTGTTACAAACTTGTTAGCAATTGTACTACAACGAAGGTGAAAGAAGATCAGAAACATGTTAAAAGAGATAATAAAACCTTACTATAATCATCTAACCAACAGTTTCAGGTGTTCATTGAAGAGCCAATAGGGAGTACTATATGTTTTTTCTTCACCTGAAAACAAGTGGAAGCTACTGAAATTTGACAAACCTACACATACTGAAGCGGGAGTTAAAACACTAGAGAAGGTTCTGACAATTTGCCTCATTATTTGTTGTGTAATTTCGAGACAAGAATTGCATGATCCTTAAATAATTTGCTTAAGGCAATTGACGATGTAAAACTGCATTGTAGTATTGTGAACTAAACATTATATTCCACAGTAACAGGTACAGTTATATATTGAAAGATGCAATGGCAAAACTGACTTTTTCTAGACAAAGTTGCTTCTAAATCTTGAGGTGTAGAATAAGAAATATATGAGTAGGACCAATCTGGTATTTATTGTAGCACAAAGAAATATCGTTTGTGCAAAACACATTAGGATAAAATCTTACAAGCTATAACTCAACTGAACCAAACTTTCACAAGAATTAGCAACATCATTTTGGAATTCAGAGATCTAAACGGTTACTACTTACTCCCAGGAAGCATTAGCACATCGAGGGTCTACAGTTGGGCAGCAGGACATTGTTGTTCAACTCCATGCAGATCCTGCACTCCTCGTCCATCTAGGCAATAACCGTCCTCATATCTCCTTCGCCTTGTCTCGTCGCATTGCTGATCCCATCCTACAGATGCAAGAGGGGAATGTCACAGCTGTAAACAATGTGTATCAGTATCGCAAGTGCAAAAAACAGACGATCCTAAGCGAAACAATCCACCGTTTGGTTCAGCTATGAACAAATGCCTTACCATAGAATTCCATGGTGGCTTTCCTTTCCTGGGTGCACATGGTGGTAGTTCCGTCCGCACACACAACCAAATAAAGCAGAGGTTCAGGTTAGATTTGTTGAGAATGCAGGCGAAATCACAGGGCATAATCAATATTAAAGGAAAATCACACAAACAAAACCTTGTAGATGAGAACGTTCAGGAGACCGAGCGCGTGGGTAAGGCTGCAGTCTGTCCTGACGAGAAAGAGGTCAAATGCCCTCTGGGGCTGTAGGACATGCGCATCTGCAGGGAGACCTGGCTAGCAATTACGGTTAATTGACATTGTGCAGCCAATCTAGAAATTCAGCAACAAAGGTAGGTCACTTTGGCTGCCCGGTTTTGAACACGTCTAACAAAAATACAAACCAGTAGAAAGAGCATCGCCTAATGATTCAATAATGATTACAGAGAGGAGCAGGTTGTGGAGTTCGTTCGGCCGGAGCAGCACGTCTGTGTGGGCGGCGTCCAGGCGCTAGGTCACTGGCTGCGACAAGGGTCTACGGCGAGGGATGGCACTCAGATCGGACGATCCTCTCCAAGACCTCCATTCCCTTGGCGCTTTTCTTCAGGAACATCTCGGCGTATGAGTTCTTCGAGTATGGCAGAAGATCGGAGGCGTGGTGGTGGCGGCGTACGCAGTTCCTCCCGGTAGTCCTTCATGGCCGCCCACCCGCGCTTGCAACGAGGCGAGGCTACCTGGTCAAAAGTCTGGCCGACTGCGAGGGAGGCTAGGCGCACGCGGATTCGCAGCAGATCGACATGGGATGGGATCTCGTCGGAGGCGGTGGTTGAATAACGACCTCCAGGCGACGGACGTGGCCGAAGTCGGAACCCTAAACGTTTGCGGCTCCACAGCAACGAGAGAGGGCTCGGCCGGTCGGTGACTCTTTGTATGGACGCGACGAGACGTGTAACGTGTTTGTGTTTAGTTGGGCCTGGCCCAAGTGCGCTCGATCGAGGGAGGCAGACTGCGAGCGCAGGGCAGACCACCGGACGACGTACGTACGACGAAACGTACCATCACCACCACAGACTCCCATTTAATAGTAAAGATCCTCCAACATCCAACATCTAAGCTCCCTAGGATTAGAGCTCCTAGGTTGAACCATGTGGCAATAACCCATTGGTTCTTGCTCTGCACATTCGTGGATTGAGGTCAGAATAATATTATCCATCCGTTCAGCTGGACACAAAATTTAGTGATGATTTTTCAAACTTCCACACACGAATTTACGGGCCGCCCCTCTCTTAGAGCATCTCCAATAGCTGCCATATTTTAGGGTCTAACTATTTTTTTAGAATATTGGAGGCCAAAAAACTTACTCCAATAGATGTCATTGATGTAAATTTTGCACAAATTTATTTTGTGCAGTCCAAAAAAAAATACCACCAAGTGCGTCAAAATACAACACTTGGGTTGCTGTTACATAAAAAAGGGCAACGTGGGCAAGCCAACTGTCAATTCTAAGTTTCATGGTGCCCTCCAGCCTCTTCTCACCGTGCCTCCTCCTTTTCTACAAGCACGCGCACGAGCGACACATGCAAGTTCTGCCTCTATCTACACCTCGACTAGCCCCTGCTCGCATGGCTCATCCGCCACCATGTACCAGCCGCGAGGCTTGCCTCTTTCGGAGATTAACAAATTCGAAGTTGTTACTTTTATATTATATGGTTTATACTGCAGATACTAGACTAATACCTACAATATTTGCCTGAAAAGTTATGAATTTGTAACTGATCGTGTATGAGCAACTAATATTTACTCAGACCATAATGTCATGTATTGATCACCGCAAATCCACAATAATATCCGCGCCATCCCCTTCTAGTATTTATGTACATATGAATGTCTGGATACATCCATGTAAAACTGTATTAAAGAACGTCCCCTCCCTGATCAAGAGCGAGGGTTTCATCTCCATGTGGTGAACCTGTATTAAAGATGAAGCCGGAGAAAGATGCAAACATCCAGACCCTTCGGGGCCTTTCCAGTCTAAAAAAAACTGTGAGTAGAGTAGTAATCTGGTACAGCACTTTTTTATTTTGATCTACAGCACGCGTTGTTGGCGCTGCCCACCCGGCGCCGACCGCATCAAAAAATGCAGCAGCATGCGGATTTTTAATCAGCTCAGCTGCCCCGGTGGGACGAAACTGGCAACTTGTTCTTATTGTCACGCTCTGCGGATCCACCGACCAAGAGTAAAACTTCAGCTTCGTTGCTCTCAGAAAAGAAACAGACTAAAAATCCTCCAGCTTGCCTTACAAAAAAACTTCGGGGGGGGGGGGGCTTCTTGCGAACACCGGAATTCACTCCCGAGGGCAACGCTAACCTTGAAGTATTAGTAGAACATACAAAATTCCACTGTGGTGTTGGTGTTTGTTGTATGGTTTTCGCCCGATTTCTCCCTCAAATAAACCGGACACCTTCTTCTTAATTAATAGATAGGACAAACCTTTTGCCTTTGTTTCAAAAAAAAAAATCCACTGTTTTTCAGTACAAACTATACGGCTCCTCCTTCCTGTAAAACTGATGGGTTCTTTAATCTTGACTACATGATGATACAGAGGGGGCTGTAACATCCAATATCTACATGAGATTTTTCTACAAGACTACAACATTTCCCACGTCTTCCCTTGGGAAAAAAAGAGATAGAGAAACGGATATAACTTACTACTGCTACACCTCTGGCCCTGATGCGAAGAGGTTGACAAGGCCCCGGCAAGCTTGGACAGACACCTCGGAGGCCTGAAAAAGCTCTCCATCCAGGTTCCACACACTTTCGTCGTGCGACGAGATGAAGGTAAATGCTGTTGTCTGCAGAAATCGTAGGCTTCACTAAATTCAATGAACGAAGGTAAGTAAACAGGGAAGAGTGAACAAGGAAAAAGGGATACCTTATGATGTTCAACAAACTTGAAGGTTAGAGGGTCTGATCCCTTCTTGGTAAACTGTGTCAGGTGCCTGCAGATAGCACGTCCTCGTCAAAACATAATCTACATACTGATTTAAACTTTCATTTTCTATAAAGTTATATGCATCTGAAGGTCAGGGACAATAAAGCTTGCATTCTATAAAAAGAAGATATAGAGATAAAACACATAGGCTACTGTTTAGCAATTTTTGCAATGTTGTTGATTAGGGGAAAAGATTAACAGAAAAGTGGAAATTTATTTTAACGGTGTTTTTACTTTCTGTAATGCCTAAGTTTCACTCAAGTGAGAGTTAACAGATATTAACTACTGAAAAGTTGGAACTTGACCCTTCTTTGTGAGAAATAATTCGTCCCAATTACATAGTTTCAGGAATGGGTTCTAATCACTTTGCACTACAGAGTGCAGAGTACTACGGAAAAAAGCTGGAGCAGTTACAACAGTAATCTTACCATAAGTATAAGGGAAGAGGGCAATTTCTGATTAGAAGAAGATGAAGAAAACCGTCCGAGAGGTGTGCTTCAGCCACAAGGCCATCAGGGGCTCTTTCATTGCGACATGAAATGACAGCTGCGCCAACACTGAGAAATCGCCCCTTGGACCAGACCCATTTCGGCTTTTCACAAATTGTTCGGGAACTCTCCGGAATCTCATCTTTTGGTTTTTGTCCAGACGTTACAGGTTCTTTGCATACGGAACAATTTGTTTGGCAGATGGCCTTGCGAGCTCTTCTCTGACATGGTTGTACTCCGCTTGCAACATTCTCTACTGATGCTGTAAGTGAATCAGTATTCCTATTCTCAAGAAAAGCCACTTTGGCCTCATAAGATCTGAAAAATGGCTAACGATTTATCATTGTGTGATCCAACAGAAGAAACAGATAAGACGAGAAAGGATTCACTGGCCACTATTAACCACCTGTGCTTCAGAAAGACCATTGTTCCAGAAAAATCATAACGTGCGGGACCCATCCATCGGTAGTTTTCACTCTCCCTTATAACTTCTCCATAAAATCCATATCTACAAGCAGATTCCAAATATCATCAACCAATTTGCAGAAGAGCGATCCACAGAGGGTTCATATATGATATACACATACGCTGACTAGGTAAAACTGTATGATCATTCTGCGTTAAATGCAAATCTATAACAATCAGCGATGCACAAGAAGCATCAAAAGGAAGAACCTACTTTGCATCAAACAATGAAAGCAAGGTTAAGTCTAGCTAAGGTTAAGATTATTTGGCAAGTTAAGCTGAATACTGAAACTCTTGTAGCTTTTGCCAGATATTTAAGACCATTTGGTAGGCTTATGTTTGCAGCATACCTATGCTAGTAGTGCATTTAAGAATTATATGATCAGTAGTCAAATTCATGGTTTTCTACTTCTCAATTCATACAAGCACTAGCTAGTAGCTACATCGTGTCCTAAAGGAAGTTACACATGTCAGAAATATAATATATATACATTGCACAACCCTTTCCCATCAGTTCGGACTTTTGGGATAATTGGCTAGTGCATCAATCTAATATGGTATCAGAGCCAGAGGTCTAGAGTTCAAGTCCTGGCCAACGCAGTATTAAAAATTAAATATCTGCGGACACCCTAAAAATCCACGTCCTAGGCTCGTGAGAAAAAGTCCACAGCCTGGACGTGAGGGGGAGTGTCAGAAATATAATATATATACATTGCACAACCCTTTCCCATCAGTTCGGACTTTTGGGATAATTGGCTAGTGCATCAATCTAATAACACACCCTGCAAATGAAGCCGCATAGCGTACAGTAGGTAAGATCTCAGCTGATGGGCTACTCTTCCATCTTACTACTTGAGCTATATCAAGTGACATTCTTCTACCAAGGATAATAAGCAGAGCAGAAGTCACAGGATCTCGCTCCCCAGTTGTGCTGCACAGATCAATAAGAGGTTTACAATCAGCATAGAACTGTATTTGACAAGTACATAATATATACACAAGGATAGTTCGCTATAGCAAGCAATCAAATGGTTATAATGGGCGAATACACTGCTAGTGTTAAATGGATATTAAGATCAACGTATAAGATTATTTTT
The DNA here is from genome assembly GCA_947311845.1 of Poa pratensis. Lineage (NCBI taxonomy): Eukaryota > Viridiplantae > Streptophyta > Magnoliopsida > Poales > Poaceae > Poa > Poa pratensis. The sequence goes on from CAMZMU010000063.1 coordinate 21,682,050, forward strand.
TTGAAACGAGAGATCAACGTATAAGATTATAAAAGATGTATAATTGTTTTGAAAGATGAAGATGATGCTAATTTGGCAGGTGTGCAAAATTGCAGGATGCTTTGCTTGCACAATGCTCCAATAGAGAGATGGACAGATGTTAATGGTGGAACTAATAACCCAAAACCATTTTAAGGTAAATGAATTGCCATGATGTACACAAGAGCCTACACCTAAAAATACAAAGTGAGTAATTACTACTGAAAAATGTAGTATCTGCTTGTACGGTTACATCTAGGTATCTCAAACACTACCTGAGAACGATAGCATCTGTCGAGCCAGAAGGAATTATGCCAAGCCTAAACCAATCATTTGGGAAGGAGACTAAAGGCACTTGATCTGCAGTAGCACCAAGTTCAACATTAAACAAAAGCGAAGGAGACAAAAGGCACGATCTATCATGTCAGTGACCCTCAAATTTAGCAGCTTTAAGATAGACAGAATAACTGAGTTTTGGTTACACATTGACCTCCGCTGGATGGTTCCATATTAGGATCTGCAGTCAGAGATAGACAAGAATGCTTACACGGGAAATTCCTCAACATATATGTGTTACATGTAAAAAACAAAGGGGACATACTTAACGATGAGATGCCTAATCCAGGAGATTGTGCAGTTGAGAGAAGAGGTTCATGGTCATCAGATTTGTTTGAGCCCCCAGGGAGCATGACATCTACAGCATCAGTTATGGGCATACTGTTACTTAGCCCATCATTTCTATATCCTTCACATTTATCAGCGCTTCCAACATATCCGAAGCCCTCTGGAGTAGGGGGATAAGAAGTCTTATGCCTCGATCTTAGTAGCCCATTCAGAATTTCATTAACTAAACCATCACCACCCTACAAATGACAAATGTGAAGGGAGCAGAGAAGTAAAATTTGGATGAACTTCAGTAAGCAAAAGAGGAGTTGAGTTTTGCTTTCTCTCAAAGTATGGAATGGAATTGTATTTTTATTTTTTCAAACAGTAAGAAAGTTTCAATGGTCAAATGAAAAAAAAAACTCAACGACAAGTGGAAGTGATGTCTGTGAAATCTCTTAAGACATGCAGTGTGTTCACACTTATGCTGGGTGAGTGGGTGGTCGTTGTCTATTAAGGAGATAGAATACCCCTTTTGTCCATAATTTCTTGTCAAACTTTTATCTTTGAAAATAAACTACTCATAACTAAGCATGATCATTCTAACACTACTTCAGGTATTATAGAAAAGTATGATGATACTTCGGTCCTCCCCCCCCCCCCCCCCCCCCCCCCCTAAACGTATAATACGAGGAGCCAACTCGGCACAGCTCGAGCCGTTTTTCGCAGGACAACTCGGCTGGCTCAGCTACAGCCGATCTGCTCTTGAGCCGAGCCGGGAAAAATAATATCGGCAGAGAAGGGACTCGAACCTGGGTCTCCAGGGCAATGCACCCATATGCAAAGCCACTGTACTAGCAATGCCTGTGTGATGTATCATGTATCTTATTCCTCTTATTCAGTTCTCTCGATCGTTGCAGCAAAGGAATGATCGCGCCCCACGTTCTTTCGAACCGCTCGATCGACGTAGGGTTTCTGTCCCCACGTTCTTTTGAACTGCGAAAATCGCGCGCCCTGATACCTGGTAGACGTAGGACTCCGCCGCCCGCCGCCCGATCGGCGCGCCCTGGTAGACGTAGGACGCCGCCGCCCGCCGCCCGATCGCCGCGCCCTGGTAGACGTAGGACGCCGCCGCCCGATCGCCGTGGCCTGCATCCCTGATCCCCCGCCGCCCGATCGCCACGACCTCCATCCTGATCCCGCCGCCCGATCGACGCTCCAGTGGGGGTCGCCGCACCATCGGCGGTTGCATCCCGCTCCCGCTCGGCCGAACGCCGCTACGTCGACTTCCTCTCACCACGACCGCCACACGCTCCTCATCTCGCCTCCACTTGTGAATCTTCAACGTCGGCGGCGCTCGCGGTGGTGAGTCCTGCCGTGGGCAACGTCGTCGCGACCTCTCGATCTCCGGGTCATCAGAGACCTCTTCTACGTCGGCCTGTCGTTCACGTCGGGGGGCACAGGCGACTGCCTGCCGTTCACGTACGTCGGGGCCCGGCCGGCAAACTCGTTCTTGAAGACCAGCCTCGTCACCAAGCCGGAGCTAGCTCACAACGAGGTACACCCTTCCAACGCCGAAACCATCTTAGCATGCATCGTCGATGCACACGTAGGGTCATGTTTATTAGTGCTCGGCCAAGTTGCCACTGTGTAACGCCCTAGGGTTTAGGCTCGGTTAAGTGTCTAGGCATGGACTGTGTCAATTTATGTGCCAGCGTGTTGTATTATAAAAATTCCATTACCTCACTGGCTAAGAAATAGAGAGCACAAGTTATATGAGACGACAGGCACCTATGAAGAAAATTCCCTGAATTAATTGTTAAGCTCATATTTAAATTATCTGTCGTTGATTAATAGGAAAATTGATCAACTTTTGTGTGTGTTTATTTTGAAATGAATAGTTTGTAGTTAATGTGCTTTGAATTTGCGTACCAGAAAATCTTGTAGGTGTTTATTTCGAAATGAATAGTTTGTAGTTAAATTTACAATCTTACAAGTGCATGGCTGATCCAAAGCGAGCCCTAATAGTTCTTTCACCACTAGTCAGTGCATGGCTTCATCTAGTGAATGCTAAATTTTCTTACTTAGTTATGTAGCCAGTACTGTGCAAAATATAACATTGGAATAGAAAAACAAAAACAAGAGATCATAGTAGATCTACCATGTACCACCGTTGGTATGTGTGGACCCATATACACACTCCTAATCATAGGGTTGTACATCTATCACCTATGGGGTATGTGGACCCATATGCGACACTCCTAGCCATCTAGTTATACATATCATGTGATGGGGGCACATGGACCCACATGCAAGGATTCTAGCCAGCTAGGTTTACCCCTGCCTACATTGGTTGCATGTGGACCCTTGCCAGCTATGTCTTCACATTTAGGGCATGTGGATCCAGATGCAGTAGTACTTCTGGCCATCTCGCTTACATCTATTATCACTGGGGCACATGGAGCCACCTAGAACACTCTCAGCCATCTAGGTCTAGCCTATCACCTTTGATGCACATGCAACACTCATAGCCGTCTAGTTGTATGTGGACCCATATGCGACACTCCTAGCCATCTAGTTATACATATCATGTGATGGGGGCACATGGACCCTCATGCAAGGATTCTAGCCAGCTAGGTTTACCCCTGCCTACATTGGTTGCATGTGGACCCTTCCCAGCTATGTCTTCACATTTCGGGCATGTGGACCCAGATGCAGTAGTACTTCTGGCCATCTCGCTTACATCTATTATCACTGGGGCACATGGAGCCACCTAGAACACTCTCAGCCATCTAGGTCTAGCCTATCACCTTTGATAAACATGCAACACTCATATCGTCCAGTTGTACATTTGTCGCATTTGGGGCATGTGGACCCACATGAAACACTCTCAGCATGTAGAACCACTCTTAAAAAGCTAGATCAGTTCACCTGAATGGCAAGGGGCAAATATACCTGACTAGCTATGAGTGGTGCATGTGGGTCCACATGTGCTAGAGGTGTTAGAAGTGTACCTAGATGGCAGGGACTATTGCATGTGGGTCCACGCGTATCAAAGGGTCCAGGGCAGAAGGTGTCTTGCATGTGGGTCCACATTTAAGAAAGGTGGTAGGGGTCCTCCAAAATCATCTCAATTTGTGTATCCATGATCTCCTAAACAAACATAGAGAGAATGTGAAGGTTTTACCATTTTTCTGAATTTTCTAATATTTATAGTGCCTCAGTGAAACTTAGGTGAAAACATCGGATTAACATTAAAGGGACAGTTTAAACTTCCACATTTTAAGTTTTTATTTTGTATTCCTGTTTGCTGCATGTTAGGCACCATGCACAACAAATTTGGGGTGATTTGGAGATGGTCGAAAAAATCACCTTCCTAGGGACATGCCGTCTGGTCTCACTTAGACCATTTTTTCTAGGAAAGTGATTTTTTTGATCTCCTCCAAATCATCTCAAATTTATTACACATGATCTCCTAGACAAACATAGAGAGAATGTGAAGGTTTTACCATTTTTTGATTTTTTTTAATATTTATAGTGCCTCAGTGAAACTTAGGTGAAAATCTCGGAATCTACCCTAAAGGGACAGTTTAAACTTCCAATTTTTAAGTTCTCCTTTTGTATTCATGTTTACTACATGTTAGGCACCATACACAACAAATTTGGGGTGATTTGGAGATGGTCGAAAAAATCACCTTCCTAGGGACAAGACCGTCTGGTCTCACTTAAACCAGTTTTTCTAGGACGATGATTTTTTCGACCTCCTCCAAATCATCTCAAATTTATTACACATGATCTCATAGACAATCATAGAGAGAATGTGAAGGTTTTGTCATTTTTTGAATTTTCTAATATTTATAGTGCCTCAGTGAAACTTAATTTTCCAATACAAAAATCCCGATAATTATGTATTGTGGACCGAACTAGATCTACCACTGCCACCTTTGGGCCATGTAGATCTACGTGCAACACCCCTATCTTTGTTGCATGTTGACCTAATTATAGACCGAACTAGGTCTACCACTGCCACCTTTGGGCCAAGGGGATCCACATGCAATAATATGTCCATATTGCATGTTGTGGAACCAGCAAAAAATTAGGGTTGTTGTTGCACTAATGTGTAAAGTTGCATTTCCTGAATTAGTCATATTTAGGTTGGCATGTTGTTGCACAAAGATGTAAGGTTACAATTTCTTAGTCTAGATGGTTATTCTAACACCCTTGGGACATTTTCTAGGTCAATGTGGTTATTTATGCATGGTACTTTCATTTCATGTAATGGACTACATACTATGGGTCTACCATTTTTTAGGGTTGCAACTCTTAATTCTAGATGTCTATATATTCATGCATATTGTGTGTCTCATTTTTTAGGGTTGTATGTCCCTTGTTTACATTTCACGGTTTTCATCTTCTAATCTTTCATTTCAAGGTACACTCGGGTAACCACGCGACGAGCAGGGTTTGGACTAAGACTCACATCTCTCATTTATTTGGGGAGAGGAGGAGGCAGCGCGGTGGGGAAGAGGACGGTTGGGTCCTACTCCCTCCGTCTCAATATACAAGGCGCCTAAGCGATCTGGCACGAAAATTAGCGCACGCTAATTTTAACCCTTCTACCCCGGCCTCTTTTGATTAGCGATAAATGAATGCAAGGAAACGAGCGTGATTCCAGGGATTTATTTCCGTCCATGCAAACACAGTAATAAATCTGTTTCCATGTATATGAGACGCGTGGTGTGAGTTTTGGTAGTTTTTCCAGCCCCCGTGATGAATCTGTTAGCATCCACTAGGAAAGGAAACTATTTAATCCAGAAAAAAAGGAAAGGAAACTATCACCGAAGATTATTTTGCTCTGTTCAGCGCATGGCTGCATGCATGCAGGGGCAGAGTTGGAAGAAATGCCACAAAAAGGCTTACACGACTCATATTTTGGAAAAAATTAGAGGTGCTTAGACGCCTTGTATATTGGGATGGAGGGAGTATTTAATTAAAAAAAATCCAGATAGTTAAATTATCTTCCTTCAGATGGATATTACATCACTGAGGCATGCCTAGCCCATTGGCTTTGCACGTCTGCGCACGACCAAGGAGACCTTGGTTCGACTCCCCTCTCAGCTCTTTAAAATTTTGTTTACCAGCTCGGCCACGCTGGATTCTGCAGCTTCAAGATCGGCTCCAGTCCACGTAAAAAAAAAAGTATCGGCTCAAGTCAGCCAAGCCGACCTGCTCGGCTCAGCTCTGCTCCGCTACGGCTCGCACAGAACGTATTATACGTTCTCGCGAAGGGGTATCGGCCAATCAGAGCGCTCGATGAGGCCAGGGGGGGAGGACCGAAGCGGAAGTGGTATACTCTTCCTTCGGGTAGAATTCTCGTGGATTGTCGATTTGAATTGTTGGGACATGTCCGGTTCTATGGAGAGCACTGCGCAAAGAGAATATCATCTTTGCGTGAGATCTTGTGACGGTGGACGCTCGCTGCTGTAGTGCTTGTATTTGACCTTGTTGTTCTGTATTGGTGGTCCTGGATTGAACTGCGCTCCGATGGCTCCGCAGTGCAGTTTGCTCTCTCTCTCTCTCTCTGTTGCATGTTTACACAGATACTCCACTGCTATTGCTTGGTCACCAAGAAGTTTGCAAGGATTTGGTAGGTGACAAATTCTTCGGCTGTTAGAGCTGATGCTTCTGGCTGGCTCTGGAAAGAGCATTCACACAGTAACTGTTCACCATATCTGATTACTGGAAATTGCACTCTTGTGCGGGCACTAGTAGAAAATGGGCCTATGGTCCCGGTTCGGTTGGGCCATCAGTCCCGGTTGCCCAACCGGGACTGGCCAATCGGGACTAATGCTAGTCCCGGTTGGGCCACGAACCGGGACCAATGTGTGGCCACGTGGCCTGTTCTGGCTGGGCGTGGGGAGAGACTCATTGGTCCCGGTTCTTGTTACGAACCGGGACCAATGAGTGCTTTTTTTTTTTGGTATTTAGGGTTTAGGGTCTCCCTCTCGCCGCCGGTGCCCCCTCTCCCTCTCGCCGGTGCCCCCTCTCCTTCTCGCCGTGCCTCCTCTCCCTCTCGCCGGTGCCCCCTCTCCCTCTCGCCGGTGCCTCCGTCGTCTCCCCCTTCTTCGCATCGCCGACGTGCTCTCCATCGTTTCCGTACGCATATTATACGCTCTACTATATACACAGTACATGTTGATGCATATATAATTAATATTCGATCTCTTGCGAGAATACAACTATTTAATTACATGGAGATAGATCAAGCCATCAAGGCATATGTAGTTCATCGTCCGAAGCATAATGTTCTCCCCTTTCATCGATGACCTCCCTAAGCAGAAATCCCGCCAATTCCTCTTGAATTGCTCCTACGCGCAGTTCTGGGTCGATCTTCTCCCGCATTTTGCTGAAAGCAGTTGTTCTCCGCTCAGTGGTCAACTCGCGAATGAACTCGCAAACGTAGAATCCACATAAATTACTCCCCGGTGGCTGCTGCGGACTTTCCACCGTTTTATAAGTTAGCTCATCTTTGAATGGACCTTCTACCTTCTGTTTGAAAATTGTCCAACACCTGCTTTGGCAAAGAAAATGAACAAAGGAGTTATTAATTACTTGACATCAGGGAACGAACGAAAGAGGGCGATATAATGCGATAATGATTGAAATTACTTGTTGAGCATTTCTTTCATGTCGGACCACAACGCTTGGTCCCAACTTAATGAGTCGTGGACTTCAACTGTGGACTTGTCAGGTTGAATGCTTAGCAGAATCCAGTGGAACCTGCGGACGTTTACATAAAGCAGACATGCATAGCTCATCAATTACACTTAACATCGAGAAAGCCAAATAAAAATATGTACAAGACAGAAACACTCACCTGAAGTTGTAAGGAAATAGTATTTCCGTACAGAAATGTTGCATGGTTAAAAAGGTGGTCAGGTCATGCTCCACGTCTTTGGGGTGATTGACTAACGTATGTGAATTCACGATATATGGGTCAACGAACCCAACCTCAAAAACTTTAGATCTTTTGCATTCCAGCATCTTCATTCTGCATAATAGCGTACAAAAGGATATATATATAGGCAGGATAATATAATACAGGCAATGAACGAGCTGAGCTAGAGACTTAATTACGAAAATAAATCACTTACAGACAATAGCAAGAGAGGATAGATTTGTCGAGGGCGCGCTTTTGGAATAACTGGAACAGTTCAGTCAGTTGAACCTGTATAGTGTAACGTTTGAAGAAATGCTCCACTCTAACGTCCAGCGGAAACCACTCTTTCGCGTCCTTCTTTGATGTGTGCACCAGGTACCAGGTATGCAGATTTCGCATATGTGTTGATAGACCCGTCATCTCCTCATTACTGACCATAGGCTCCCCTTGGACATATTTCCGTGCCATCTCTAACATTGGCGCATGTTCATAGCCTAAAAGTTGACCAAGGCTCATACCCAAGGCGGTAGCCTGTTCCTTGGCCTGAGATACAGTGACACCAAGTTCTTTAGCAGCAGCTATGGCTCTGGGGTCCAATAATTCCAGGTCTTATCCATAGCGACTCTGAAGTCCTTGTCGACATCGGAACACACTATGAGCGGGGGGACCGATTGATTTTTCTGCTGTCCGAGCTGGGCAATTTGTTTCCCGCTTTTTGCACTTCTTCCCTTGTTCTGCTCAGACTGGGCACGTGCTAGCTTAGTAAGTTCACGACCATAGTCAGATGGCAGATTCATCGATATCTGGGATGGCTGCTCAAGGAAGGACTTTCTCCACTTTTTGGATTTTTCATCGTATACCGGCTTCTGCTCGGGCTTTTTTGGTGCAAAAAAAGCCTTATTGTAGGCAGCCACCTCCGCGGCGTTTTCCGCTACAGTCCTGTCATAAGGTCTAATGGGAAGATTCTTATGAGGTACTGTTGGGAGGGGCGACCTTTTACGTTTCGGTGATCGCTTACCCCTCATAGTACGAGCGGTGGGCGGAAACGGCTGACGCGGCGGCGGAGACGGCTGCGCTGGAGACTGGTGAGGCGGTGAAGAGGACTGTTGCGCTGGAGAATGCTGAGGCGGTGAAGAGGACTGTTGCGCTGGAGACTGGTGAGGAGTCGATGGCCTTGGCTGCCAGTTCGGAAGCACGATGAATTCCTTTGGCCATAGAATGGTCGCTTTCTTGGCTTCTCCAAGTTCAAGCACCTCCCCATCTTCACCTGCAGGGTGTTGCAGCTTCAGCTCCTCATAATCTTTCATCACTTCATCCACCGCGACAACAGCGTAGCCATTTGGAACCGGAGAGAAATGGTAAGTTGGATTAGGTCCAATTGGTACGACATAGCCGACCGCCACCTTCACGGTTAAGTTAAAAACTTTCACATGCATCTCACAAGGTGTGCTCTCCGTGATATCATCCACTGGGTAGCGACGAAGTGGAGCCACTGCATCATCATTACCATCCTGGAGCTCCGTGGAAGCCACGCTGCTTTTCCGATTCGATGGGCCACCGGTACCATCGCATGCAGCTTCTACCATGTGCCGTTGAGATTGGCCGCTAGTACCTTGCTGGCTAAGCACGGCAATTTGTTCCTTCTGCAGCTTTAATTCTTCTTCTATATTACGCAGCCGGTCTGCAGCAGCGCGTGCTTCCATTGCCTCCCTTTCCTTTCTCCTCTGATGGCTTCTATCAGGAAATTTCTTCCTGTGCTCGGGAATCGCAATTGTCTTGGGCTTGGAGCCAGGTACGCCTCGTAACCGTCCGTCGTGTTCCTTATTCCCAAGGGCGCGTGTGAGCTCGTCATCCTCTCTATCGGGAATGAACCGTCCCTCTTCAACATCCTTTACTGCTTTTCTAATTTCTTGGATGGGTAGTAGGGGATTATCTTTGTGTCTTCTGTTATATATGCACTTCCCTTCTGCGTCCAACGTGCCCCCATGCCCGTAAAACCAATTTCTTGCCCGTTCGATCCACTTGAGTGGCTCTGGAGTGATCCCATTAGCCAGCAGGTCCGCCTCAAGTTTCTCCCACTTAGGCATGCTACCAGCGTAGCCACCAGGCCCCATAGTATGGTGGTACATCTTTAGAGCAGCATTTGCCGCATTTTTTGCAGACTTTTCCAGAGCTTCCTCTGATTTCTTGTACGCCACAAATTCTTCCCAGTAGTCCTTTATCTTCTCATACCCTTTATCGAAGTCTGGAGTCTTATTTTTCTTGACAAACAGTTTGTTCAATCTTTTCTTCCAGTTCTTGAATAGCTCGGCCATCTTCTTAAGTGCCCAGTCCTTGACTTTTTGCTCCATGATTTTCCGGGCAATCTTTTCTGCCTCATCTGGATCCTCCTCATCTGAATCCACCTCTGGCGCCGGCAGGGTGAAATTAACCATGAGCTTTCTCCAAAGTCTTTCTTTGCCCTCATCGCTGACATATAGCTGTCCTTTCTCGTTTGGCCGATGCCATTCTCGAACGGTGATCGGGATGAAGTCCCTAACAAGAACTCCGCATTGCTTTACCATTTTATTTTTAACACCAGGGGGAGCAGTCGGTGTGCCGTCTTCAGCGACTCTTTCGATCGTGTACCTTTCTTGGTCGCCCAACTTTTTGGCTGGGCCTCGTTTTGTCCTTACAGAAGATTTGCTCGATCCGGAGGGCTAAAAGAAGAAAGAGCGTTAATATATGTATATAGACATCAGAGACTTAATTAATACAATCTTCGGCTTCATTAATATATGTATATGCACCTCGCCGGAGTTTGCAACATTTAATGTTCCACCGGAGCCTTCGGCTTCTCCCTCACCCCGGCCGTCGGGTTCTACCTCACCGGAGCCGTCTCTTCGGTTGAGAGACTCATCTCCCTCACCGGAGTTGTTCAAAAACTCCGTGGTGACATCGACAATATCTTCCGGCCCGCGGATTATATCCTGGAGGATATTTTCCTGATCTTCGTCTCGTTCCATAGTTTCTGCAAATTAAGAACAATGCACAAAACTTTAGTTGGGTAACTTGTTCCATATGTCAAGATACATCTACAATATCATAAACCCGTAAACTCGTATCGTAAACCCGTAAACTCGTATCGTAAACCCGTAAACTCGTATCGTAAACCCGTAAACTCGTATCGTAAACCCGTAAACTCGTATCGTAAACCCGTAAACTCGTATCGTAAACCGTAAACTATCGTAAACCCAAACTCGTATCGTAAACCCGTAAACTCGTATCGTAACCATAAAATCCTAAAATGCTATTTCCTATACAAAATGCTATTTCCTAACACTAAAATTTCCTATACTAACACTAACACTAAACACTACATTTCCTAACATTTGCTACATTTGCTAACACTAAAATCCTAAAATGCTATTTCCTATACATTTCCTAACACTAAAATCCTAAAATGCTATTTCCTATACAAAATGCTATTTCCTAACACTAAAATTTCCTATACTAACACTAACACTAAACACTACATTTCCTAACATTTGCTACATTTGTAATTGGACTAAAATTTGCTAACATTTGCTAAATTTGCTAATTGGACTAATAACATACTAACACACTACTAAAATTGACTACTAAAATCTTACATTACTAACAACATGTTAACATTACTAATATTTGCATCTTACATTACTAACAACATGTTAACATTACACTACTAAAATTGACTACTAATATTAACATGTTAACATTGCTAAATTTGCTAACATTACTAATATTACTAACACTACTAATATTAATTTTGCTAGCATGGACTTATACATTTTGCTAACAACAGGAGGCGTCGATCGGGTGGCGCAGGAGACGGTGGCGCGGCGGCGTCGGGTGTGCAGGAGACGGCGGCGTCGTCCGGCTCGAGGCGGGTGGCGCGGGCGCGGGTGGCGGCGTCGGCGGCGCTTCGACCGGAGAAGGGAGGAGGCCACGGCCGGGCGCGGCGAGGACGGCCACGGGCAGCGGCGGCGCGGCGTCGGGGGCGGCGTCGACGGCGTGGGGGCGCCGTGGAGGGCGCGAGCGGGGGCCGCGGCGGAGGCCAGGAGCAGGCCGCCGGCGACGGGAGAGGCGCGACGGCGCAGGGGGCGCGGCGGAGGGCAGGGGCGCGCGATGGGAGGGCCGCCGGAGCAGGGCGCGCGACGGCCGCCGGAGCAGGGGCGCGCGACGGCGGGGGCCGCGGCGGAGCAGGGCCGCCGGAAAAACGAGCAGGGCTTCGCCGGAAAAAAAACGAGCAGGGCTTCGCCGGCTTCGCGTGCGGTCGCGCCTTCTCCGGTCCTTAGTCGATTTTGCCTGAATGGGGAAGAAGAGAGGGCGCGGGAAGTTATACTAGGACTCTTTGGTCCCGGTTGCTGGCAAGAACGGGACCAATGACCCTTTGGTCCCGGTTCTTGCCAGCAACCGGGACCAAAGAGTGGGTCATTTAATGCCAGATCCAGTGGCGCGTTCATGGACTCTTTGGTCCCGGTTCTTGCCAGAAACCGGGACCAAAGAGTCCTTTTTCAAAATTATTTCGAACTTTTCAGTTCTGAAATGTTGTTCCCGCCTTTTTTTTTCTTATTTAGGTGTTTGAATATGAATTTCAAATGGTTTTGAATCTGAAAAGACTTTCAACATGAAAGTGTTTAAATTTGAATAAATAATCCAAAACCATTTTCTGTTTTCTGAAATAATTATTCTAACTATACAAACTATTAACCATTTTGCCATTTTCAATTAAAAATATATTAACTTTATTGCATATTTTGAATTGACAAAACTTTCAACGTGAAAAGTGTTTGAATTTGTATAAATAATCCAAAATCAATTTTACATTATTATTGTCATTTTCAATTTAATATGGATAAATTCATATCTTTAAATCCGTAAGTCGAAATTCGACAAATAATCCGTAAGCAGAAGTAAATTCATATCACAAGCGCTTGAAAGAAACACACCCCTGATCCAACATCACCAACATTATTCTACATAAACGGACTTGCTGGCTCGAAGGCCGTAGGATTAGGGGGAACGGCGGGAGGAGCCAGCCCCGTGGGCGGCCGCCCGGTTCTCGCGCGCACGTTTGCGGCGGAGGGCAAGATCCAGATCGGAAGCCTCCTTCGCCTTGAGCTGGTAGGAAGTCTTGGCTCGCTGGACAGGGTAGTCGCGGACAGACTGGAAGGAGGATTCCATGGCCTCCTGTATCTGCAACCCACAACCTTCTTCCCCGTCGTCGCTCCAGTCGAAGTCGTCGTCCTCCTCCTCCTCCACGGGAGGAGCGGCGGCGCCTGGTGGAGGTGCAGCGGCGCCAGGTGGAGGTGCGGCGGCACCTGGTGGAGCAGGAGGCCGGTAGCTGGCATTCCTCTCCACGTCGGGCTCGTGGGCATACGGCGGGATAGACTCCCGCGGTTGCGCCCAAGCGCGCTCTGCCGAGCACGCTCGACCTCGTCCAGAAGGCGCTGCGGCTGGCGTGGCGGATCCATCTCGTCGAGACGATGCGTTCGTGGCTAGGAATGGTGGATTAGGGTTTACCCCGTCGGCGACAATATATAAAGACCTCCAGGGCAGCGCTGGGGGAGGACACGTGCCCAGGGAAGCGCTGGGGGAGGACACGTGTCGTGACCGCAAAGCCCGTCTTTAGTCCCGGTTGGTGTTACCAACCGGGATTAAAGAAGCACACGGATCGTGTGTTTCTTTCAAGGGCTTGTGAGCCGTTGGATCAGGGGTGTGTTTCTTTTGAGGGATTGTGAGCTGTTGGATCAGCAGTATCACGACCACTTGTGAGCCACATGACCCGGTTGGTGTTACCAACCGGGACTAAAGAAGCACACGGATCGTGTGTTTCTTTCAAGCGCTTGTGAGATGTTGGATCAGGGGTGTGTTTCTTTTGAGGGATTGTGAGCTGTTGGATCAGCAGTATCACGACCACTTCGTGAGCCACATGACCCGGTTGGTGTTACCAACCGGGACTAAAGAAGCACACGTACCCTATATATAGCCGCCCTCCTCAGACAGGTTACTCACTCACACAAAACATTCCAGCGTCACTCGGAGAGGCATCTTTGGGCAACCAGCGGCAAGACGTCTCTGATGACCTGCGACCGTTCCAAACGGTTGCAGATCATCAGAGATGTGTTGCCGACGGTTGTAGATCATCAGAGACGTCTTGCCGCTGCTTGGATCGAAGTGGCGCTCAAACACAAAACATTCCAGCGTCACTCGGAGAGGCATCTTTGGGCAACCAGTGGCAAGACGTCTCTGATGACCTGCGACCGTTCCAAACGGTTGCAGATCATCAGAGACGTCTTGCCGGACGGTTGTAGATCATCAGAGACGTCTTACCACCTACCACGCGTGTTTCACCGGTTTCGAAGCTGAGGTTTGAGAGGTTCCCACGGGAGGTGTGGGAGCCGACAACCACCTACCACGCGTGTTTCACCGGTCGTCATGCAATTAATTAACAGAAAACAAAAAAGGTTTAATACATTACTACACATCACATAAAGGTTTAATACATTACATTGATTTACATCGCTTCAGCCGTAACCATGGAGCATCTTCATTATTTAACGGGATGCTTGGGTCAGTTCTCACTGTGAAGGGCGGAATTTCATCAAACTTATCATAATCTGCTGACATGTCTGTCTTGTCCTCGACTCCCACGATGTTTCTTTTCCCTGAAAGAACTACGTGACGCTTTGGCTCATCGTCTGATGTATTCGTTTGCTTGTTTTTTCTTTTTTTCGGTCTGGAGGACATGTCCTTCACATAGAAAACCTGAGCCACATCATTGGCTAGGACGAATGGTTCGTTCTTGTAACAACCAAGATTCTTGAGATCCACTGTTGTCATCCCGTACAGCTGGTCTACCTTTATCCCTTCTCCATTCATGTTGACCCAACTGCACCGAAACAAAGGGACCTTAAAAGTAGGTCCATAGTCAAGTTCCCATATCTCCTCTATGCGACCATAGTATGTGTCCTTTTGCCCATCGTCGTTTGTTGCATCAAAGCGGACACCACTGTTCTGGTTGGTGCTCTTTTTATCTTGGGCGATCGTGTAAAATGTATTCCCATTTATCTCGTACCCTTGGAAATTCAATACAGTCGAAGATGGTGACGCGGCCAACAAGTAGAGCTGATCTCCGACAGTGGTGTCATTCATGAGCTGTAATCGCAACCAACTGCCGAAGGTCTCCATGTGTTTTTCTTTAATCCAGGAGTCATCCTTCCCCGGGTTCTTGGAGCGTACATAATTCTTGTGTTCCTCGATATACGGAGCCACGAAGGTGGAACTTTGTAGAACTGTGTAGTGTGCTTGAGTTAAAGAATGCCCGTCCCTACATATCAGTGCTTTCTTTCCTAGCGTGCCTTTTCCACTCAGTCTCCCCTCATGCCGCGATTCAGGAACACCAATCGGCTTAAGGTCAGGAATAAAGTCAACACAGAACTCAATGACCTCTTCTGTTCCATAGCCCCTTGAGATGCTTCCTTCTGGCCTAGCACGGTTATGAACATATTTCTTCAAGACTCCCATGAACCTCTCGAAGGGGAACATATTGTGTAGAAATACAGGACCGAGAATGGCAATCTCGTCGCGTAGGTGAACCAGGAGATGCGTCATAATATTGAAGAATGATGGGGGGAACACCAACTCGAAGCTGACAAGACATTGGACCACAGCCTTCTGTAAACTTGGTAGAGTTACTGGATCGATGACCTTCTGAGATATTGCATTGAGGAATGCACATAGCTTCACAATGGGTACTCGAACATTTTCCGGTAGAAGCCCCCTCAATGCAACCGGAAGCAACTGCGTCATAATCACGTGGCAATCATGAGACTTCAGGTTCTGGAATTTTTTCTTTGCCATATTTATTATTCCCTTTATATTTGACGAGAAGCCAGCCGGGACCTTGATACTGCTCAGGCATTCAAAAAAGATTTCCTTCTCTGCTTTGGTAAGAGCGTATCTGCTTAAGTATTGACGCCCTTTATCCGTCTGCTTGTTGTATGGGTCTTTCATACGTTGCTGGTCTGCCCGTGCTTCCGGTGTATCTTTTGTCTTCCCATACACGCCCAGGAAGCCTAGCAGGTTCACGCAAAGATTCTTCGTCACGTGCATCACGTCGATTGAAGACCGGACCTCTAGGACTTTCCAATAGGGTAGCTCCCAGAATATAGAGCACTTCTTCCATATGGGTACGTGGTTGTCAGCGTCATTCGGAACAGATAGACTGCCAGGACCCTTTCCAAAGATTACTTCTAAATCCTTGACCATGTCATATATAACATCACCATCAGGGAGGTTAGGCTTCTTCCGGCGATCTGCCTCACCGTTGAAATGCTTGCCGGGCTTTCTTACGGCATGACCGTTCGGAAGAAATCGACGATGCCCCAGGTACACATTCTTGTTTCCCAAATGTATACTTTCAGTCTTATCTAAACAGTGCGTGCATGCATTGTATCCCTTGTTTGACTGTCCTGAAATGTTACTAAGAGCAGGCCAATCATTGATGGTTACGAACAGCAACGCTCGTAGGTCAAATTCCTGTTGTTTGTGCTCATCCCACACACGTACACCTGGTTCGGACCACAACTGCAAAAGTTCATCAACTAATGGCCGTAGGTACACATCAATGTCGTTGCCGGGTTGCTTCGGGCCTTGGATGAGCACTGGCATCATAATGAACTTCCGCTTCATGCACAACCAAGGAGGAAGGTTGTAGATACATAGAGTCACGGGCCAAGTGCTATGACTGGAGCTCTGCTCCCCAAAAGGATTAAAGCCATCTGTACTTAGACCAAATCTTAAGTTCCTTGCGTCATCTGAAAATGTCGGGAACTCTCTGTCGATTTTTCTCCACTGGGACCCATCGGCGGGGTGTCTCAACTTCCCGTCTTTCTTACGCTCTTCTTTGTGCCATCGCAACAACCTGGCATGCTCTTTGTTTCTGAACAGACGTTTCAACCGTGGTATTATAGGAGCATACCACATCACCTTAGCAGGAACCCTCTTCCGGGGGGGCTCGTCATCGCCCTCAACATCACCAGGGTCATCTTGTCTTATCTTGTACCGCAGTGCATTGCATACCGGGCATTTATCCATGTTCTCGTACTCACCGCGGTACAGGATGCAGTCATTAATGCATGCATGTATCTTCTGCACATCTAATCCTAGAGGGCAGATAGCCTTCTTTGCTTCGTATGTAGTCTCGGGCAATTCGTTATCCTTTGGAAGCTTCGGCTTCATTATTTTCAGTAACTTCTCAAATCCCTTGTCAGAACAACCAGTCTCTGCCTTCCATTTCAGCAGTTCCAGTGTGGTACCGAGCTTTGTGCTGCCATCTTCGCAGTTTGGGTACAGCAACTTTTTGTGATCCTCAAGCATGGCCTCCAACTTTAGCTTCTCCTTTTCTGTATCGCATTCTCGCTTTGCATCAGAAATGACCCCACCAAGACCATCAGCGGGCTCATCTGATGCCCGATGTTCACCTCTTTCTTCTTCAACGTCTTCCATAACAGTATCACCGCATTCCTCAGGGAACATAGGATAGTTGTCATCATCCTCCTCTTCTTCATTGTCTTCCATCGTAACCCCTCTTTCTCCGTGCTTGGTCCAACAATTATAGCTGGGCATGAAACCTTTCCGAATCACGTGGTCTTGAATGGTTCTCGGGTCAGAGTACTCCCTGACGTTCCGACACTTCTCACATGGACAAGGCATAAAATTATTCACTTTGTTTGCCTCAGCCACATCGAGAAATTTATGCAGGCCTGCAATAAACTCGGAACTGCGTCGTTCGCCGTACATCCATCGCATCCGTGCATCCATCTGCATCATATATATAATTAAGTTTATCAAATACCATTACAATAACATCTTGAATAGTGAAATGACCACCGTACATCGACACGTGCAATATTTCTGTATCAATTACAGACGAAAAGGATAAAGTTGCTAACCTCGGTGCGGGTCGGGCATTTCATCGAACACATCTTGTGCGTGGCAAAGAGAAAAAAAACTAGCACCCCCACTTCCCACCAATCCAGGAAAAAAAAACAGAGGAGAGAGGGGGGTGGGGGCAACAATATATAGGCAGGGGAGGGGTATTGGTCCCGGTTCTTGGCACGAACCGGGACCAAAGCTCCGCGGCATGCCACGTGGTCCGGCTCTGGAGCTTTGGTCCCGGTTCTTGGCATGAACCGGGACCAATGCCCCCAACCGAACCGGGACCAATGCCCCACGGGGCCCTGGCAGCTCGAACCGGGACCAGTGCCAGGCACTGGTCCCGGTTTTTGCCTGAACCGGGGCTAATGGCAAACAGTACTCCGGACGAAAAGTCCTTTTTCTACTAGTGGGGCAATCCATCTGTTGTTTATGGTGCGTGCTTGCAAGCCTGTCCCAGGAACAACTGTGTCGAGTACTTGTTGTCATCTTGCTAGCGGTGGGTCCACTAGTAGGAAAACCCAATTCTATGAAAGCTTATTCTGTGGCGCACCTTATAGCCGTGCGCCACAGAATAAGCTTCTGTGGCGCACCAGCCATGGTGCGCCACAGAATAGTCTTATTCTGTAGCGCACGGCTATAAGGATGCGCCACAGAATAAGCGCGGGCCCCACACCAACGCACGGGTCTGCCACTTTTGACCTTATTCTGTGGCGCACTGGGTCAGGTGCGCCACAGAATAGGTTTATTCTGTGGCGCATCCATGCAGGTGCGCCACAGAATAAGGTGCTCGTAGCGCTCGCGAAGAAGGCTACATGAGATCGTCGTGTTCCCGCTATTGCTCACCGTCAACGCGAGATGTAATCTATTCGATCCTAGTGTGGGCGGTGAACACTTCATTTTGTAACGTGGGCAACGATTCGATGAACTTTTGTATATCTCAACAATTGTGTAAAACTTCCGCACTTTTGTATCACTTGTGATGACATATATTAGTAATGTGTTTGTTTTGATATATCTGTGAAAATATATCTCTGTTTCTGTTATATCTGTGTAAATATGAAATATACATGTATTCTGGTATTATACTGGTATTTGTATGAATATACGGGTACAGTATGCGCAGTAATTCTGTGGCGCACCCAGGACTATTCTGTGGCGCACCCGTGTAACCATGCGCCACAGAATAGTTATTCTGTGGCGCACCAGGCTCGGTGCGCCACAGAATAGCCACTATTCTGTGGCGCATGGGTGGTGCGCCACAGAATAGCTTATTTAGTGGCGACTATTCGGTGGCGCACCACCCATGCGCCACAGAATAGCAAAATGGTGCGCCACAGAATAGCTTTTCTGTATAGTGGTCGGATGCCTGTCAGGTATAAGTAGAATTCAGTTATTTTGTAATACATTTAGGTTGTATATAATATCATGGCTGTTTGATGTGGTTTAGCTATTTACCTGGGGTGTAAGAGTCCGCAGGTTCACATTGGTTTGAGGTTGGTATGGTGATGTATATGTGACAAGAATGTTCACTGCAATATTTGATCAGCAAGCATTAGGTTAGTTGGTGGCATGTTTAGTGCTTGGAAATACATAGTATAGTATATTGTGTTGTACATGCTGAGCAATTGGACGGTTTGTTCTTGGGTCTATTTGTTGTGCTGTAATATAGGCATTTGAAACTGGTGGTTGTACTACCTGTTCAAATATGATTTGGTTAGGCAGTAAGTTATGAAGATGCAAAAAGTAGTTGGCATAGCTATTTTCTAGTTCGTATAATTACCACTGGTGTTTGGTACGTATTGACTTGTGGTGCCGCTGGTGTGTGTGCCTGCAGTTGTTGCATTACCTAGTGAGATATAATTTGGCTTAGTCAGTAAGATATTAGAATCAAAAAATATCTAGCATAGTTATTTACATTTGTATATTTACCATTGATGCTTGCTGCATATTAATTTGTGTTGTCGCTGGTGTGTACGCCTGAAATTGCTGCTGAGGGATTTGCATATCCTTGTAGATGCAATAGGACATTGCATTTGCTTGGGCGTTGTTGCGAGAACAATCTGATTGTCTGTAGCTTGTTGACGTCGCTGCCTGCTTGTACCGGATTCACTTGAATTTGCGCATTTTCTGTGTGAAGGTTGTACGTCCAATCGTTTGGCAGCATGGATATATCTTGTGGAGCTACGGGTGTTGTGTCTTCTACATGTCTTTTGTCGGCGAGTATTTCTTGCCGTGTTTGGGTGAGCTGGGGTTGGAAATGGCTGTCTGGTCTGTGTATTGTGTAGGAGGTCGTGTCAAATAGGTCTAGTGTTAACGTGATGGTTCCTTCTTGGATTGATGTGGTTGGTGTCATCTCTAGATCTGTCGTGTTAGTGTTGGGGTTGTGTGTCTGCTGAAAGGCTACGGGTTGTTGGGTTGAGTGACGCCACAGAGCGAATCCACGATGGGTCTGCTGCTGGGCTTTTGCTCCAGCGGAGTGGATTGGTTGACTTATGGTAATCAGTGCGTGTGTGTATTGTGGCTCCGGTACCGGGCTTATGAATTGGAACAGTGTTGTACTGGTTGTGGTTCTTGGCTGGATTACCATAAGTCAACCAATCCACTCCGCTGGAGCAAAAGCCCAGCAGCAGACCCAACGTGGATTCGCTCTGTGGAGTCACTCAACCCAACAACCACTAGCTTTTCAACCGACACACAGGCCCAACACTAACACGACAGACGTAGAGATGACACCAACCACATCAATCAAACCACCACGTTCACATTAGACCTATTTGACACGACCTCCTCCACCATACATAGACCAGCCAGTATTTTCCAACCCCAGCTCACCCAAACACGGCAAGAAATACTCGTCGGCAAAAGACCTGTAGAAGACACAACACCCGTAACTCCACAAGATATATCCATGCTGCCAAGCGATTGGACGTACGACCTTCACACAGAAAGTGCACAGAATCAAAGCGAATATGGTACAAGCAGGCAGCAACGTCAACAAGCTACATACAATCAGATTGTTCTCGCAACCGCGCCCCAAGCAAATGCAATGTCCTATGGCATCTACAGGGATATGCAAATCCCTCGGCAGAAATTTCAGGCTTACACACCAGCGACATCACAAATTAATATGCAGCAAGCATCAATGGTAAATATACAAAATGTAAATAACTATGCTAAATATTTTTTGATTCTAATATCTTACTGACTAATCCAAATTGTATCTGACTAGATAATGCAACAACTGCAACAACTGCAGGCACACACACCAGTGGCACCACAAGTCAATACGTACCAAACACCAGTGGTAATTATACGAACTAGAAAATAGCTATGCCAACTACTTTTTGCATCTTCATAACTTACTGCCTAACCAAATCATATTTGAGCGGTAGTACAGCCACCACTTCCAAATGCCTACATTACAGCACAACAAATGACCCAAGAACAAACCGTCAATTGCTCAGCAGGTACACATACAACTACAATATACTATACTATGTATTTCCAAGCACTAAACATGCCACCAACTAACCTAATGCTTGCTGATCAAATATTGCAGGGAACATTCTTGTCAGCATATACATCACCATACCAACCTCAAACCAACGTGAACCTGCAGCCTCTTCCACCAGAGGTAAATAGCTAAACCATAGCAAACGGCCATGATATTATATACAGACCTAAATATATTACAAAATAACTGACCTGACAGGCATCCAACCCACCGCCAACAAGACGACATCAAGTACTCGACACAGATGGATTGCCCGCACAAGAGTGCAATTTCCAGTAATCAGATATGGTGAACATGTACTATGTGAATCCTCTTTCCAGATCCAGCCAGAAGCATCAGCTCTAACAGCCGAAGAAGTTGTCGCCTACCAAATCCTTGCACACTTCTTGGTGACCAAGCAATAGCAGCACTGGAGTATTTGTGTAAACATGCAACAGAGAGAGAGCAAACTGCACTGCGCAGCCATCGGAGTGCAGTTCAATCCAGGACCACCAATGCAGAACAAGAAGGTCAAATGCAAGCACTACAGCAGCGAGCGTCCACCGTCACAAGATCTCACGCAAATATGATATTCTCTTTGCACAGTGCTCTCCATAGAACCGGACATGTCCCAACAATTCAAATCGACAACCCACGAGAATTCTACCCGAAGGAAGAGTATACAAGGTATACAGGGTCTGCAACACCAACATCAACAGGCCAGAGGTTGGCTCGTGAGTTAGTGGATATCATCAATACCGCAATCGGGGAAACGAAGCAGTACAAGTGAAGATCACGGCGCTAACACAAGACACAACA
Organism: Poa pratensis; assembly: GCA_947311845.1. Classification (NCBI taxonomy): domain Eukaryota; kingdom Viridiplantae; phylum Streptophyta; class Magnoliopsida; order Poales; family Poaceae; genus Poa; species Poa pratensis. The sequence goes on from CAMZMU010000063.1 coordinate 21,703,886, forward strand.
GTCCATCTACCAGCCCATCGAGTATTTTATGGGTCATTGTTGGGTTAAAAACAACCAAAAAAAGAACCAGTTATCATACGAAGGAGTAAAAATATCACGGTAAAACAAAACAAAATATCAGAAAGCGTAAAACAAAATAAAATTCCGCATAGTATATATGGGGTAAAATTAACAAAAAAAAAAGACACGTACCTGCACTTTACATACTCATCGATTTCATCTATGCCACCCACAGGAGTTGTCTCCGTGCCTATATGAGACGCATAAAAACGAGCACGTGCCTTGTCATGGCCCTTTGTAAGATACTTGAATAAATATTTTAGCAAGTTGGATTTGTGGCACCATTCTACATTAAGATGGCCTTGATACTTCTTCAGCAAAGTAAAATTATAAGGAACAACCCACCTATTATCCATTCGTACTCCACTTTTGACAACATAACGCCCATCCCGTCGACGGCGATAATAGGGAAACCAAGACTGTCTACCATTGTTTCATCATTGAAATCTTTTGGATAACGCTTAGAACAAGCATTTTACTTCATACAAGGGCAATTGGGATTATCCTTGCCACAAGGACCATGGATTATAAATTCCTCGACAAGAGCATACCCAAGTGAATCTACACGCACATCAGGTATTTCTGCTGAAACAAACCTATCAATTATAGAGCTCCCTGCATCTGGAGTCTGCTCTTTCAGCCAAACAAGAACATGAATATGTGGTAGAGCCCTCTTCTGAAACTCAATGACATAAAGATCTGTGCACAACAAAACACAAAGGCCAAAAATAAATTGTAAAAAATATGAAATAAGTAGGAAAAGAACAACATAGAATATAGAAGGACACAGTCCAAAATATCTGAGAGCAACCAAAGAATACAAGCAAGTAAGAGAATACAAAACACTTACATGCATTTACAGGGCCAAATGCGGAACCACTCCTAATGTCAGATATAAACTCATCAGCCTTCATTCGAAAGACATGAGAAATAATATCTGGTCTATCAGCATATACTTGGCCAGGCTCCATAGCGAGAGCATCAGAAATTTTCTGCCACTTAGGGTTACATGTAAAGGTACAAAACAAGTCTGGAGGACCAAAGTGCCGACATATAGCCATACCATCTTGATAATTAAAACCATATAACGACGACCACCCGTAAAGCTATAATGCAGCAAGTATTGGACACCCAAATTCTTTCCTTCAGAATTACCTTCACCAACAGCATCAGAAATACCTTGGTATGTTTCAGACCGTAATGTGTCTTGATTAAGACGATGATACAGCAAACGATTTGACTCTACACATGAATAAGAATCAACAGTTGCTTGCTGAGACAATCGACCACAACAAGTAAACGGATTCGGCTCATTCATTCTGTAATGAAACTGATAGCAATAATATTCAACATGGACACTTCATTCCTCACACCAAGAGAAGGCACACCTTCGTTCTGCACATATTTAATCCCAAGATGGAAAGCCCGATCGCCATAAGGAAAGAGCAAAGGGTATTGCAAAGACATCAGCGAAGGATTCAACAGAGAAACTTGCTCTAGATAACCCATCCTGGACTGAACCACAACATCAAATCTGCATACATCAGTAGTCAAATCCCCAACAATCAAAGCTGCCAATTCAGAAGCAGTCAAAAGAGAATAACGTGTGTCATGGCCTGCCCCTTCCTGACCAAACAACTTTATAGAAACATCAGGCGCTTCTGGAGAAAACAACGGTTCACTCGCTGTACGGAAACGCTGCACCAACGGATTTCCACAGTCATCAAGCATACGCCTAAGCAAATCAACAATTCGCCTATCAGGCTCAGCAGCCGGTTGACGTGGCCGTGCAGGATCCCTTGGTACAGACCGAAGACCAACAGACTCGCCATCAAGTTCTTCTTCCTGGCGCACCTCTCGTCGGAAGAGAGCCATCCTATTGTCTATTTCATTGGCTGTGTCATAAACATATAACTGAGCAAATTCTGGACGACAACCATCATGAGGAATCAAGGATCCAATTTTATGGTGGACAGTGCCACATATCTTGAATATATAAGGTCCATTGCCTAAATTAACCGACCTGTCCACATGAACACCCAGAGACGTGAGAATTATACTGACGAACATGACGCATAAAACTTTTAGATGCAGACCCCCCATCAAACCTCATGAGCTCTTGTAAAGGAGATGGCCACAGCAACGGAACAGGCAAAGACACTCTGCCTCCATGACAACAACCATTATAAACCACTTGACGCCTTGTGCTAAGCCGTTTACAGCATTCTTGATACCAAAAAGAAGCTCCGCAGTGCATACATGTATGATGCGGACGCCCATAATAAGATCGACCAGGCATCGCAGCTACAACACGAAAACAACACCACTTAGACAAAACACAAGTGGTAAAAAAAAATTGTAAGCGCGCATATACCTTTCAACGTCGAAACAAACTCATCAGAAAGCGGCAACTGAACGCGCACAGGCAAAGCTGACAATCCAAAAAATACACAGACACACAATCATGTAAACAACATATACAAAATAAAAAGAACAAACCTCGCTTGACACATCGACGGTGGCGCATCACAAGACGATGCTTTCGCTGGCCGATCAAAACACGAGATGGAGGAACGTACGGCAAACCGCAAACTACAAGAAATATTAACAACATGACCAAAACAAAAAACCCAGCAATTACAAAAAGAAACAAGAACAAAGAAAACAAAAGGAGAAACAAACCTGACACCTTAGAACGAAGAGCAGGCCGAAAGACAACAGGAGTACGGGGCAGCAAAACAACCGGCCCATCTAACAAAAGGGCCAGGCAAACCTTCGAAGGGCGAGGAAGATCTACGAGGACGGCGTCGAGGCAAAGCAGGAGATAAAAATCTACCACGACGACCACGAGACGAAGAGCCTGGAAAAACACATACATGGGAAAAAAAATCAAAAATAGTAACACGATAGATAGAAAATGAATAAAAATACAGGAAAGAACGTACCAATCTACAGTTGGTAGATACACCATGACCAAGCGTAGAGGAAGCGGACAAAGAAGCATGTACACTCGAAGAGCCCACAGTAGAGGAAGCTGCATCCACCACCAAAACAAAGATGAGGCAGACCACCACTCGGCTGAATGAAAACCAGTTCAAACAACACGAACCTCCTCGCGAGTCGACCGGCCGTTTGCCGAGACGGATACTGCGACGACGAGCAGACAGATGAGCAGCAGCAGGATCAGAACACGGCGAAGGCTCCATGACGACCAGAAATACACCAGAAACACGCAGAACGCAACAACGGCAAGCAAGAAAGGAAGATAAGGAAACAAGCTAACCAAGAGAAGAAAATAATAATATAACGAAAAAAATAGAACAAAGTGTACGTGGAGCAAACAAAGCAAAGAACTAACCAATGAGACGTACGGCCAAGAAGGAGAACACGTAGACAAAACAAGAAAAACAAAAGAAACCAATCGGAGGCCACGAGAGAGCCAACAAGGCCTGATTAGAAGAGAAAAAACAGGACAAGCTCTTGAGACCGGGAACAAGCAGTGAGCAAGTTTCCAAAAAAAGAGGGCTACCGGGAAGACCCATATATCAATATATAAAAGCTGGAAAGGATCACCCCACCTCCGCTGAGCCACATCGCCCGCTTTCTCGTCCGTCCGATCCGCGCGATCCGACGGCCAGGAAACAGCCACGACCTCTCCCAGCGTGCTACAGTACTGCTACAGTACATTGCCGAATTTCTGCCAACCACACGCTGCCACGTCGCCGGTCACCAGACGGTGAAACCGGTGCCCAGCCGGTCACCCCCCGCGCACGAATTTTGGCGCAAAAAATTACAGAACCCCCCCCCCCCCCGAAGGACTAACTTGCAAATTCGCGAAACACCAGGGACCTCCGTGCAAAAGGGTGCACACAACTCACCCTTCCTCCCTTCTCTCTCACGCGCGGGCCGGAAGTCGCCGCCGCCGCCGACGCACGGCCCACCACTCCGCACCTCCCCGGTCAAATCGGAGCACGCAAGACGCTCCGCCGCCGCGTCCTCTCCATCCTCGCCGACAGCCGCGTGCCGAACGCCCGATCCACGCTGGAATCGTCGACGCCGCGCTCGCCGTCTGCCACCGTGGAAATGCTCGCCGCCGGCGATTCCGGCGACCAAATGGTCCAGCGCGCCGCCTCTCCGGCTCCCCTCCACCTCCTCGCGTGGATCCGCGCGGACCCAGGTCGGCGCGCGCGCAGCTGCTCGAGCGCGAGCTCGGCAGCGCGGCCGCGTCCCCCGCCGGCGGGTGACATCACCTGATGACGTCACCTTCGGCCCACCTGTCAGCTTTTAGACATTTTAGTAAATGATTTCCAATTTTTTTTAAAAAAAAAACCTAACATGCGGGCCCATCCGTCAGATATTTTCACAATTGTAAACAAACGATGAAATTCGAACAATTTACAACTTCTAAACTGTAATTCAGAATAATGCACAAAAAAAATATTAATTTTTTTCAAATTTAACAAATTTTCAAATTTTGCACACAAAAGTTGCACCAAAAAACAATGCCCACAAAATAATGCAAATAATATTTCAAAATTTCCCAAAACTGCCAAATTTCCATACTCTCCACACAAAAGTTGCAACAAAAAACCATTGTGCACATTTCAAAATTTAAGAAAATTTAATAATTTTCAAACTTTCCACACGAACTAATAAATGCCCATTTTGTTGAAGATTTGTTGGATTAGTTTTCCACATAATTTTCTATTTTTTCACTGGGAAAAAAAATTTAACTCCAATGGTTTTCAGAATTTTCAATCACAACGGGTACGGTATGCCACCGCGCTAAATTTTTCAACAGTACTATCCATTTTAACTTTCAAATTTTGCACACAAAAGTTGCGCCAAAAAAACAATGCCCACAAAATAATGCAAATAATATTTCAAAATTTCCCAAAACTACCAAATTTCCATACTCTCCACACAAAAGTTGCAACAAAAAACCATTGTGCACATTCAAAATTTAAGAAAATTTAAATTTAATAAATTTTCAAACTTTCCCACACGAACTAATAAATGCCCATTTTGTTGAAGATTTGTTGGATTAGTTTTCCACATAATTTTCTATTTTTTCACTGGAATTTTTTTTTAACTCCAACGGTTTTCAGAATTTTCAATCACAACGGGTACGGTATGCCACCGCGCTAAATTTTTCAACAGTACTTTCCATTTTAACTTAAAAAAACTCCTTCATGATATTATGTGCCTGACAGGTGGGACCATTTTACTTAAACAATCTCCAAGAAATGAAAAAACTTTGAAAAAACAACAATTCTGAATCTATCCATCAGAAGAAAATATGGATAACATATCAAAATGATCAGACAAATACATGCTATCTATTTATGCTAAAAAACAAACATATTTAAATATTTCAGATTGGTAACTATTTCGATGCGATCTAGATGCACTTTCTCTAATTATTATGGAATTAAATCAAACAAATATGCATTCCCACTACTTACATACTAAAATTAAATATTAATGGGAAAATATAATCAGTTGAACATTTCAAATTGCTAAAAAATTGGAGATACTCCAACATATATAGACATGCTCAGGAAAAAAAATGTCTATTTAGATCTATATATCTCTGTTGTGGAAATGCAGACTAATTTATCTATGTTATTATATTGTTTCGGGTTTCTTACGGAGAGTTTGTCAACTTCAGTTTATTCCAAAATGAACTGCTAGCAACAAATCAACTTAAGAGTGGAATGGACCAGATACTTTCACATGGCTTCAATATCTTTCAAAGTCGTGCTCTGCTATTGTACAATGCAGTTTTGCTTACACTGTCACGCTGAGCTAAGAAGAAGTACATGTATCAGTCAATAACTAAGTAGAGATCAGATAACCATTGCTGCTGAAGTTATCACAAAGCTTCAAATAGCTTTCAAGTTTTACGCTAGAGCAATTACACAATGCTGGCTTCTATCCATGATCTAGAAAAATTGGCAACAAAATGCTGCCAAATTTCACGAAGTACAGCCGCTCAGAGAGATCATATCATTTTGTGATCTGGCATTGCATACAACTCTAGATGACATATAAGTTATCCAGCAAAATAACTTCATATCTGCAATTATATCGACAAATCCCATCAACATATTTGTTACCACAAAGCTCTCGGCATATAAAACGTGGATGATGGAACATTTTAATTTGGTAGGAAACTGTCGTGTCTCGGGTGACGGACACCGGGAGTAGATGGTACCCCTTTTTAGGTTCGGCACGGGCGCGAAGGAGGCTAGAAGACGCCTTACCCGAGAGCAAGGTTGCCAAGTTCTTCGTCGATGTGAGAGAGCAAACCACACAGAAAGACACACGGAGTTACCCAGGTTCAGGCCGCCCGGAGGCTAAAAGCTCTACTCCTGCATGTCTTGATTGAGAGGTTCATCATGGTGTGGTGTACAAGGGTGTTCTGGGGTGAACCCGGCAGAGTTTCGGCCGGAGGTAGACGAAGAGCAGATCCTGCCCTGGGGAGATCACCTCTCTCCCTACCTTCCGAACCCTAGTCTAGTCTTGCCTGAGCTCTAGCTTGCTTCCTTTCTGACCTGCCCTCCTCGGTGCCATGGTCCTCCTTTTATAGGCTAAGGGGATCCGACATGGGTACGCGAGAGGCGTGAAGGGTCTTGGCGGGAAAACCCCTCTGCGGTCCTTGAGGAGACGTGGCGTCCTCTCCTCCAAGCGTTCTTCAGAGGGCGGCGTGGTCGTCCGCCCTTGGAAAAGGTGGGACGGACAAAGCCTGTCCGCCCCACCAACTGCGCGCGGCAACGTCACCAGGGCGCGGCCTTCATCTTGGCGCCCAAGTCTTCCACCAGCTTCCAGCGAGCTGGCGATCTTATCCTCTCGGCGGTACGGATGGAGGACCCGGGGGCGCGCCTGGCCTCCTGCCGGGCGCACGGACCCGCGGGTATCCCGCCTGGTTCTCCGGGCGAGGGGGTGACCCCGGAAGGTCGCGTGGTCCTTAGCCGCGGAGCCTTGCTGTCGAACTTGTCGGGTGTCCTTGGGGTAGATGGGCTAACCCATCTGCCGTACTCGACTCCTTGCCTTGTCCATCTTCGTGATGGGCCCCAGCGGAGGACCCACTTTGGCAGCATCAGGGGAACCCCATGTTCCACTGCTGCGACAGTAGCCCCCGGGCATGGTCCCGACGGTCTTGCTCCAGCTGCTGCCGGGGCTATGGCCAAAGAGTTGGCCAAAGTGGGTACCCGGCGCCTTGCCTGCTTTGCCCGAGGCTCGCCAAGGCGAAGTAGAGACGAGCCCCCGAGCTTCTCTTGGACTTGGTCACGGCGAACGTTGCGGTTCGCACGGACGGTCAACGTCTATCTTGAATCCAATGGAAGGGAGCGCTTGAAGCGGAACGTCCCCTCGACCCCCGCGTCAGTCGGAGTAATGGGGCCGCGACATGACGCGTGGGGTGCTTTATGAGTCACGCCTCGCAGTACTGTGGCCGTTGCTCCCCAAATCTTCCGAAATCCCCAAATCGCCGCCACCGGAATCCGACTCTTCTTCTTCGCCGAGCGTCTGGCCAACTCCAAAGGTAGAAGCTCCCAAGGTCCGGCTCTTGCCCCAATCATTGAAAGACTAGCTGAGCTCCGCAACCAAAGGATGACATGCTCCGCCATTGTGGGTGACTTCATCCGAAGAGGAATCGCCCCGCTGCAGCACAGGTCACAACCGCTGTGGAAGGTTCAGCTGAGGATTGGATTCCTCTTACAGTGGAGAGAATGGTCGAGCAAGATGCTCTTTCTGCTCCCGGGTGTTCCTTTTCATCTTCCGCCAGGAGTGCTTCCCCTCTTTGAAGGCTTAGGCGTTGCGGTTGCTCGGCCCCTCGTGCCGGAATGCAACGCGTTTGGGATTGCTGGCACCGAATTCCTGATCCCCTTTCGGTTCCAGCGCAGAAAGTCGCACTGGATCAAGGGTCCTCTATAGCTGCTGACTTGCTCGGCGGGACGTTTCCCCGGAAGGTCCTATTTGTCCGACAATAAAGCTAAGGAAGAGCTTGCCCCAGACGAGCCTGCCAGGTGCGCGGACCTTGCCTCTCCCCGAGAGGCGAGGGAGTTCAGAGAGGGTCGAGGGTCCAGCGGTGGAACTGCTCCCGGAGCAGTCAGCGCACCCAACCCCACTTGACGAGCCAGAGTCAGAAGGTGACTCCGAAGCTATCCCTCCTCCGCTCCTAGCTGATGATGACGCCGAGGAGAGCCTGTCGTTGCCGATCCCTTCCGATGCTTTGGAGGAAAGGAGCTGGAGTGTCCCCGGAGCCAAGCGGACTCGGGAGTAAGTTAGAGTCCTTCTGACCCCGAGCGACGAATCTTTGCCTGACACTTTAATGACGTGATGCCTTGTTTTCCTCGTAGATACCCGGAACTCGGAAGTTCCAGGAAATGCCGCCGGGTCGAAGACAACGTTGAAGATGGAGAGACCGCGGAGAGCTCTGCCATGGTCGTGGAGGAGCCCCCGGCTCCTGTCGAAGCTCCGTCCTTGCAGCGTGACATCCAGGAAACGGGGGAGATGGCGGCGTGGACCCCCTTCCCCGAATTCGAGAGACGACCTCCCCGGCGGGACCACCAGCGAGCTCCCGTTGCTTCCGGGTATATCCTCCCGAAGTTCTGGACATTGTTCGTTCGCGGCTGTGGCACGGCCCTTGAAGACTTACTTGCCGCTTGTTGACGCAGATCCTGATGTGGCGGGTTCTCCCGGGAGCAGGCTCGACTTGGAGCCCCCGGAGTCCCGTCTAGAACGCAGGACTGAGACCGGTCAATCCTCGCGTGGAACCGTCATGACGAAGCCCGCGGATACTTCTCTCCCCCCCAGGGGAGGTACACGGGAAGCCGACTTCTCGAGGGCGTTCCCCAACGCTGGGGAGTTCCTTGCCTTTGCTCGCGTCGAGATTGAGAAGCGAATGGAGGCTGTTTCTGGTGATGGGGAAGATTCGCGTGCTCGAGAGGTGAGGCTACTGCAGACGAGGAGTTGATCCATGCCCGCGAGCTTAGAATAGCTCGCGAAGAGTGGGAGCTACAGCAGCGTCTTGGCGACTTCGAGGAGCAGGAACAAGCCCATTTCGAAGCCTTGGAACAGTTACAACTGAAAGCCTTCCAAGAAGAGGTTCGCCTGGAACAAGGGATGGAGAACGCGGCAGGGTGGACCCGACAGGAAGTTGAACTGGAGAACACGGAGGCCTTGTGAGCCAAGGACAAGATTATTGACTCCCAAGACAGGCGTCTCAGGAGGCTGGCTGGAGATCTTGAGTACGAGCGAAAGCGTCTTCGGCAAGCAAAACAGGAATCCCAGAGAATCCGTGACGAGAGGGATGATCTAAGGCGCAGGTAAAATCCAGCGCCCACACCATAGCTGTG
>CAMZMU010000063.1:21729323-21885235 GCA_947311845.1 Poa pratensis
GGATCTGATATGAGGGCATTAATCACCATAACTATATTCATCATCCTTACTCTTTAGATACAGTCAGTTCATGTACAGTTTGTGAACTAAAACGTCGTCTCATCAACTCAAATAGATGATCCGCAAACTCTCGTTCTACAGAAATAGGTACAAGAAATATTCAGTTCAACTAATTCCAGAATGCTACTGCGAGTAGTATTTGGCTAGCTTCCCTGAAATAAAATACACCTAACAAATCCAGTAATAAGAATGTGAAAATATCACAATACCAAAAGACCTCAATTACCGTAACATCGTAACCCAGGCACAAATTTGACTATAGTGCTTAATATTCCCGAAATTTACAGCAACATACCTCCCGAATACATTGTGTCAAGATGTTGGCAACGCCAGCCGCTGCCGGCAGGCCAGAGGGGTCATACCGCTCGGGGTCGCCAACGGTGTCCATGGACGGAACAAGCTCTCGGTAGACCGCAAACGGCCCAGCGAAGCAAGCGGCATCGACCACCCACGCGTTGACTTCCCCGGCGAGCTTCCCAGCGAGGAGACCGGCGAGGTAGGCAGCGTCCGACAGCCGCTCGATCGCCGGCTCGCCGGTGCCGCTGACGCGATCGCCCGTGAAGAGGATCGCGTTTGCGCGTGGAACCTGGGCGGCATCAGAATGTCAGGCTTGCTAATTTGCTATTGTTGCCGTATTTTGCCTGAAGAAGAAACAAGGGCAGGGGGTCCACTGTTCATCCTTACGGCGAGGGATTTGGAGGGCGCGAGGATGAGCGAGGCGGCGACGCGGAAGAGGGGACCGCCTCGGGAGAGCGGGACGCTGAGGACGCCGGTCCACCGTTCCATGGCGGCGGCGAGGTCGCCGGAGTTGGGCTGAGTAAATGGGTTTTCTTATGTCCCGTTCCGCATCCCTTTTCAATCCTTCGATTCTCGAAGCGCCGAGGGAAATCAGGTCTCGGTCACCTTTTTTGTCCGTCGGATCTGGTATATGCTTTGCGATGCGTGCTGTGTCTGTTTCGGCCCGTTTTTGTCGTTGTCTTCGGTTGTTGGGCTTTGTTTTCGTGGCTTTTTTTTTCGGAAGGTCCCGTCGGGTGTTAACGGGCTGGGCTGGGGTTTCGTTTGTTGTAGATCTCACGGGCTGGGCTGGACTGAGATTTTGTTGGGCTTCGGGGGGCGGTGTGTGTCTCTGCCTGCGTTATCCTTTCTCTCTCGCCCGTGCGTGTGTAGTGGGAGTGTAGAGCGGTTTTCGAGCGGGAGTGGAGATAGCGAGAAGGAGACGAGGAGGCGAAGGCGGTTTTCTTGTCCGTCAGTTTCTCGGCGTCGCCGCCCGCCACCTTCGCCGCCGCCGCCGCCCGTAGGCTGGTCGTCAGCTTCGTCGCCTTGGGAGGTTCGCTTTAGATCTCACGCATCTTTTAGTTTTGAAAAAATGGGGCTTTTCTTGTTGTTTAGATCCCGAATGAGAGAGAGAGAGAGAGAGAGAGAGAGAGAGAGATAGGTTTGTTGCATGTGAAATTTGATGTTCTTTCTTATGTGTGGTACCGATTTTTTGTACTCTGTATGCTATTTGATTTTGTACTCCGTTGTCTTGTGTGTTCTAGGGTTTGGCGATTCATTCTTGTAGATTGCTTTTATCTGATTGTTTTATTTCCAATTAGTAGTCTAGGGGGGAGGTAAAATGTGGCGATTCCTAGTATGGATTGTAGTTTTTGTGACAGCCATTTTTGTGTTGGTCTGTTCTAGGTTTTGGCGGTTTTCATTATTGTAGATTGGTTTATCTGATTGTTTCTATTTCTCAGTAGTAGTCCAGGGGCTAAATGTATCTATTTGCTAGTATGTATTTCGTAGTTTCTGTTGTCTATGTATTTTCGAAATGGAGTTTTTTGAATAAATGAAATCGGACTGAATGCGACAGACGTGCTGTTCCATTCCTACTGTACTGCTAGTATGAATAAATGATAATAGGTGGTGTTATGATGTATGGTAAGTAGTTAAAAGATCTAGCCAAAATTGGTGGTTACATGAAGCAACTTCTTCATTGGAGATGCTGATTGGGAGTGTTTCTGGATCTAGAAAACCAGCTGGGGGTTCTCTATCCAAGCAATTTTTTTGGGGAGAAGAGAGAACTGTGGCTAAACTAGAGCTTTTTCTGATGAACATATCAACTACTTTTGAACAATTTGCTCACCTTAGTCGAAAAACAGGAGATTTTTAGATGGTTTATTCATTCATGCATGCTAGTTTGCTATAATAGGTGTTCTCATGTTGCCATCATACCTATTCGGTTATTCTGTTGGGGGGGGGGGGGGTATTATGTGCTGCATGGGGGGGTTGCTTTTTACGAAGGGAATTATTCGTAGTATGTTTTTGTAGGATGTGTTGTCTATGTTTTTTCGAATGGAGTTTTTTGATCTATTTGTTACTAATCTTGATCCATCTGTTATTCATAGTATGGATTGTAGTTCCTGTTCTCTTTTTTAGCAAGAATGGTGTTTTTTTGTTAAGTGATGATTTTGTTTCAACATTTTTTTTTGAACATTCATATGTTGATATTCATCTGTTATTTTAAATCTTTTGTATGATGGCCTTTTTATGTTTAACAGGAATGGCTTCAATGTCTTGCCCAACATGCCTGCAACCTGCTGCCAATTGTGGACAGGCGAGCGATGTCTTGCGACATTCAGATGGTTCCTAATTTCACGCAGTGTGCGGTACGTTTTTCAAATTTCTTCTTTGCACTTTTTTGCGGAATTTCTTCCTAATTTACTTGTACTGATTATTGGGAGGGGGTGGGGGGCATTTTATGTTGGTAATGCAGATTGTTCCATGCTACTTCAAAGAGAAGATCAATGAACTTGCAGACAAGTGGCTTGTAGCGCAAACCAGTGGCCATCATCTGTTTGATTTTTCTGTTTTTAAAGCAGAGGCCGGGACATTCTTGTGTGGCCCTTTCTGGAAGTCTTTCTTGGCGTACCACGACATTGGCTTGGGGGATGTTGTTAAGATGGAATGTTTTGAAGTTGACGAAATGGAAGAAGAGAATCATCAGAATGCATTGCCTGCGAAGGTTTATGTTACTGTAACTGATAGTGCTGGCAACAACAAGCCCTATATCCCTTTGGGTGGTATAATTTTCGTACTATGTTGTTTTGTTCTTTAAGGCTATGATTAATTCTTTTCTTTTTCATGTTTTCTTGTCTTGTGTATTAATAAAGATTGTATCTAATGTTATAGGGTATCCTCTGTGGGAAGTTCCATCTTGTGTTAGAGCTACGCTACACAAGACTGTATTTGCTGACGCCTGGTCAGTTAATGTGCGGAGCATGAGGGATATTATATGGGAAATTTACAAGGAGGTTGGCAGGTTCTACGAAGGCGAGTTTTACCATGTTCCTGATATGCAGTATTATGTGAAGAAGCTCTCAGCAGTCGATGTGGCTACACAGTTTTTGGTGAGAAACATATGTCCCCCCTCTTACTACTCCTATAGTCCTAACCCTAGAGTGGTTACTGGGGATGACAAGATAGAATCTGGGGATTAGAACGATGATATCGCAACTCCTCATATATGTTTCCCCATTTTTTTTGATCCTGCTCATATATGTGTCCATGTGTTTTGGCTAGTTTAATGACAACATGCTTGTGTTTTGTTTCGTCTTGTCCTTGTGCTTTGTCACCTCAACTTCTCTTTGTGCGTCAATCAACTTTGATAGAGTTAAGGAGGGGGGGAACCTTTGTTGCTTACATCACACCACATACAGGCACAAAATGCTAACAGATTATGTAATGCGTAGTTCTATATGTTTTAGTTGTTTTTTTTTTCATATATGTAATGTTTGGGAGTATCACATACTCATGCTCATGTATTTTGTTCTTTTTGTATGTTGGTCATGGTTCTGACAGTACTGAAAGTATGTTTGTTTTTTGTTTTTGGATTTTTCAGTCGATTCCTAAGGAACTTTTCCGTGGATTCAGCTACCCTAGTCAGGGTGTTGTGCTATACTGGAACAAGATTATGGATGAACCTATTTGGGGTAACTATCGCCTTCAACGTTCAAGGATTGAACCGTGGACTAGTTTCCACGACTTGTGCCACGAGCTCGAGTTAGTACCTGGCGATGTTATCATTGTGAAGATTGAAGTCAGGGAGGTGGGCATTGCACTGGAGGTAGAGAAGATTTGAAGTCTGATTAGTCCCCTGTTAGTCATCTCAAGTATCAAGTTTACTTGTCTGTAGGAAGGTAGATTTTGTAGGATGAAATATGTAGGTTTAAGGTTGGGCTGGGATATATCTGAACTGGTTACCCACTGAAACACATTCTCACTGTGTTTTGTTTATGATGATTAAGATGAAATAGTTGATACTAGGTTTAGTTCACCCTCTTTTGCCTGTGGTGGTCCCATATTTTTGTAAATGGGTATGTAAGTAGTTAATCGTATGTGTAAGACTGGCAGTCTTGTATGTCTGGATAATGTGATGTAATTATGTGTTAGTCCGATGCCTAGTGTGTTTTCACCTTACCCGTGCGTGTAATATAGCTGTCTCTTTGGCGTATTTTGAATATTTTCTCTATGATTTTCTGGTGATTTTACTGTTATTGCTTCCGTAAACATAGTAGCTAAATATCCCCACAGTGTTACATCAGGTAAGTATTGTATAATAGTTCGGTTTTCCGCGATTTTTTTCGTTCCTCTGTGTAAATAGCCTAATATGGGTTCACAATCTATAACATCTTCACCACCGAGAGTAACGATTAGTCATGTAAGTAATGTAGTGTTTACTCTTTTTATCTTTTTTTGTCTAAATGGCTAAGAGCATTGCTTTTTTTTTTGGAGGGTGTGTGCTTGCATCACATCCTTTTTTACCCCTTTGGTCTTATTTGATATATAGTATATTTTTTAAAATTTGGAGTAGTTTCACAGATTTTTTTACACCTAGTCTAAATTTCTTTTATTTACCATTTACTTTTTCTTTTCAAAAGATGCGCTTTTAGTGGAATGAGGCTAGGGTGTCTTGTGTGTCAGATGGGCTAGTTTTTTTTTTCAAGGTGTGATAAGTGGAATGGGCTTCATTGGTTTCTTACCAACTGATATTTTTCCAGAGCTAGTTCCAACTGTAGTTGAAACTGAGTTTTCTCCAAGCCATTTTTTGCAAATATTATGATTTTAATTAATTTTTTAATTAATATTATTAGTGAGCCAGTTGCAATTGCACTTGCAACTATGGTTTTTTAGGGCCAGTCGCAACTGCTCTTGCAACTGATTTTTTCCCAGAGCTAGTTTCAACTGCAGTTTCCTAGAGCTAGTCTAGTTTTAGTTGCAACTGCAGTTGAAATTGAGTTTTTTTCCCAAGCCAGTTGCTACTACACTAGAAACTGATGTTGAAAATGAGTTTTTTTTTTCAAAGCTAGTTACAACTGCAGTCGAAATTGGGTTTTTTCAGAGCCAGTTACAACTGCAGTTGAAATTGGGTTTTTTCAGAGCCAGTTGCAACTCCACCTGCAACTGAGGTTTTCATTTTTATTTTTGTATTTTTTTTAATTATTATTTATTTGCTTTTTGGAAGCCAGTTGCAACTGCGCTTGCAACTGATTTTTTTTCCCGAGACAGACCATTTGTAACTATGCTTGTAACTTAGTTTTTTCCCCAAGAAGGGCAGTTGCAACTAGGCTTGAAACTGATTTTTTTTCCCGAGACAGGCCAGTTGCCACTGCGCTTGCAACTGAGTTTTTTCCCGAGATAGGCCAGCTGCAAATGCACTTGCAACTGAGTTTTATAAATTTTAATTATTATTTTTTTTGTTTTTTTTAGCTAGTTGCAACTGCGCTTGCAACTGAGTTTTTTTTTCCGAGATAGGCCAGTTTTTACAACTGCGCTTGCAACTGAATTTTTTTTGCGATACAGGCCAGTTTGTAACTACGCTTGCAACTGAGTTTTTTTCCCGATACAGGCCAGTTGCAACTGCACTTGCAACTGAGTTTTTAATTATTATTTCTTGTTATTTTTTAATTTAATTTTTTTTGGAAGCTAGTTGCAACTGCGCTTGCAACTGAATTTTTTTCCGAGACAAGCCAGTTGCAACTGCGTTTGCAACTGAGTTTTTTTTTCGAGGCAAGCCAGTTGCAACTGCGCTTGCAACTGAGTTTTTCTCCGAGACAGGCCAGCTGCAACTGCGCTTGCAACTGAGTTTTTTCCTGACACAGGTCAGTTGCAACTCCATCTGAAACTGAGTTTTTCCCCAGAAAGGTTAGTTGCAACTGCGCTTACAACTTTTTTTTTCTGAGACAGGCCAGTTGTAACTGCGCTTGCAACTGAGTTTTTTTGGAAGGCAGTTGTAACTGCGCTTGAAACTGAGTTTTTTCCGAGGTAGGGCCAGTTACAACTGTATTTGCAACTGAATTTTTTTCTGAGACAGACCAGTTACAGCTGCACTTGAAACTGAGTTTTTTTCCTGAGACAGGCCAGTTGCAACTGCACTTGCAACTGAGTTTTATTTATTATTTTATCTTATTAATTTTAGTTATTATTTATTGTGTTTTTGGAAGGCAGTTGCAACTGCGCTTGAAACTGAGTTTTTCTCGAGATAGACCAGTTGCAGCTGCACTTGCAACTGAGTTTTATTTATTATTTTATCTTAGTAATTTTAATTATTATTTTTTTATTTTTTTGGAAGGCAGTTGCAACTGCGATTGCAACTGAGATTTTTTCCGAGACAGGCCAGTTGCAACTGCGCTTGCAACTGAGTTTTTTTCGAGACAGGCCAGTTGCAACTGTGCTTGCAACAGATTTTTTATTATTTTTTGTTTTTTCTTATTAATTTTTCTTATTATTTATTTCTTTTTTTGGAAGCCAGTTGCAACTACTCTTGCAACTGAGTTTTTTTGTAACTATGCTTACAACTGAGTTTTTTTCCAAGAAAGGCCAGTTGCAACTGCGCTTGAAACTGGTTTTTTTTCTCGAGACAGGCCAGTAGCAACTGCGCTTGCAACTGAGTTTTTTCCCGAGACAGGCCAGCTGCAACTGCACTTGCAACTGAGTTTTTAATTATTATTTTTTGTTATTTTGAAATTTTAATTATTATTTATTTTTGTTTTTTTAGCTAGTTGCAACTGCGCTTGCAACTGAGTTTTTTTTCCGAGACAGGCCAGTTTTGCAACTGCGCTTGCAACTGAATTTTTTTTGTGATACAAGCCAGTTGTAACTGCGCTTGCAACTCAGTTTTTTTCCTGATACAGGCCAGTCACAACAACACTTGAAACTGAGTTTTTTTCCCGAGATATGACAGTTGCAACTGCGCTTGCAACTGAGTTTTTTTCCCGAGACAGGTCAGTTGCAACTGCACTTGCAACTGAGGTGTTAATTATTATTTTTTGATATTTTTTAATTTTAATTTTTTTTGAAGCTAGTCGCAACTGCGCTTGCAACATAGTTTTTCCCCCGAGACAGGCCAGCTACAACTGCGCTTGCAACTGAGTTTTTTCCTGAGACGAGCTTGTTGCAACTACACTTGAAACTGAGTTTTTCCTCGAGACAGGCCAGCTGCAACTGCGCTTACAACTGATTTTTTTTCTGACACAGGCCAGTTGCAACTGCATCTGAAACTAAGTTTCCCCCAGAAAGGTTAGTTGCAACTGCACTTACAATGAGTTTTTTTTTTCCCGAGACAGGCCAGTTACAACTGCGTTTTGCAACTGCGTTTTTTCCTGAGACAGGCCAGTTGCAGTTGCATTTAAAACTGAGTTTTTTCCTGTGACAGGCTATTTGCAACTGCACTTGCAACTGAGTTTTATTTATTTATTTATCTGATTAATTTAAATCATTATTTATTGTTTTTTTGGAAGGCAGTTACAACTGCACTTGAAACTGAGTTTTTTCCTGAGACAGCCCAGTTGCAACTACACTTGCAACTGAGTTTTATTTATTATTTTATATTATTAATTTAAATGACTATTTATTGTTTTTTGGAAAACAGTTGCAACTGCGCTTGAAACTGAGTTTTTTCCGAGAATAGGCCAGTTGCAACTGCATTTCCAACTGAGTTTTATTTATTATTTTATCTTATTAATTTTTTTTGGAAGGCAGTTTGCAACTGCACTTGCAACTGAGATTTTTTCTGAGATAGGCCAGTTGCAACTGCGCTTGCAAATGAATTTTTTTTCGAGACATGCTAGTTACAACTGCACTTGAAACTGAGTTTTTTCCTGAGACAGGCCAGTTGCAACTGCACTTACAACCGAGTTTTATTTATTATTTATCTTATTAATTTTAATTATTATTTATTGTTTTTTTGTAATGCAGTTGCAACTGCGCTTGAAACTGAGTTTTTTCCGAGACATGCCAGTTTGCAGCTGCACTTGCAACTGAGTTTTTTCCTGAGACAGGCCAGTTGCAACTGCGCTTGCAACTGATTTTTTTCCAGAGACAGGTCAGTTGCAACTGCACTTGCAACTGAGTTTTTTTCCGAGACAGGCCAGTTACAACTGCACTTGCAACTGAGTGTTTTTCCGAGGTAGGCCAGTTACAACTGCAATTGCAACTGAGTTTTTTCCTGAAACATGGCAGTTGTAACTGCACTTGCAACTGATTTTTTTCCTGAAACATGGCAGTTGCAACTGCACTTGCAACTCAGTTTTTTCCTTAGTCAGGCCAGTTTTTCAATTGCACTTGCAACTTAGTTTTTTCCTTAGTCAGGCCAGTTTTTCAATTGCACTTGCAACTCAGTTTTTTCTTTTTTATAGGGAGGGCTAGTTGCAACTGCATTTTGCAAATGAGTTTTTTTATTTTTCTTTTTAGTTATTTTAATTATTATTGCTATTTTTGTTTTTTATTTTATTTATGAGGTTTTTTCGAAGGCAATTTGCAACTGAGATTCCTCTGGTTTTAGAAGGCAGTTTTTCAGTTGCAACTTTTTTTTGTAATTAACGAGGACCATCGATAGGTTGTTTTCGTCCTGGGTATCAATATATTTGAAACCGGATGGCCTCTTAGGGAGACACAGGGTTTGGTTACACGACAGCTGCCTGACTCTATTTCCTTTTTTAAGTTGTAAGCCAGTTGCAACTACATTTTGTAACTGAGATTTTATTTTCAATTGAAATTATTAATTTGTTGTTTTTATGGTTTTTCCGTTTTTTTCGACTGCAGTTGATTTTTTCGTTTATCTTTTTTGAATTTGTTATTTGTGTTTTTAGCAGTTGTTATTTTGTTGTTGAATTTTTTAACGAGGGGTATGCAATTTTTGTATCTGTTTTATGCAAGGTGGGCCCATGTTTTTTGTTCTAAACACTTGTTTTTGGTGTATGGCGTTGGGGTGCACGTAGCATTTTTTGTGTCATCTTTTTGCGTCTGTCGTTGGGGTGCACGTAGCATTTTCCTCTGTCTCGCACGGCACCGCTCTATTCCCTTTTCCCCTTCGACCTTCCCGAGCCTTCCAATTCAAAACAGTAACGGCTGCACAGCGGTAGAGCGGAGGAGAGGCGGAAGGAAAGCGGCGACTACACAACGCCGGGGGAGCTGCTCCGCCGTTCGCCGCCTCTCCTGGCGCCACCAGTTGTCGCGCCCCTGCTCGCCGACCACCGCGACTCTCCAAGGCCGAGCCCCTGCTCGCCGACCCCCGCTCTTCTCCATCCTGTCCGAGGCCGCGCCCCTGCTCGCCGACCACCGCGCCTCTCCCACTCCGCCAGTAAGCTTCCGATCTAGCCGTGCCCTACAAACACCACATTTGTACGTGTTGCCATGTGGTTTCTAGAATCCGCAACCCCCGTCTAGATTCGAGCGCGACTTGATTTTGTTTGTAGATAGGTGATTTGGTGAGATCCTCTGTGTAGAATTCGTGTTCGGGCCTTGGTAGATTTCGAGCCCCAGACCGTGATTGGATTTGTTAACTAGTTGCTGGATTTCGTTGGATTCAGTGTACTAGTACTTGGTCCTCATGGATTTCGTTAGGTTATATTGTTTTTCAGAGCTATACATATTTGAGTGTTGACAGGGCAGCAGGTGATTCAGTGTAGTTTTGATTGTATTTCATTCGGAAGGAGGAGTTTGTTGCTCTTCTATGAGATTGCTGGTGGGTGAAGAACATGATTCCCGTAGTGTTTATGAAGGTGTTGTTATCAGAAATCCAGATTTAGTATGCATTTTTTGCATCATGCTTTACTTTAGTGCATATTTTTGTTGAATGTGAATTAGAGATTCTGAATGCTAATTTAGGATGTAAGCATTTAAGTCTGCTCATGCTAATTAGAATGCTCTGAACTAGAAGTTGCAATGGCTGCAGTGCATGGTGTTTTCCTCTATTAGTACGGTGAATGAGGTAGTATGATTTGTATTGTGTTGTTGGAATTTTGTAACCAGGTGTAATATGGAGAACCTGCGGTAGTAATGTTTCCACATTATATATCTCATGTGTGTTTTATGTGGGAATTGTACTCTTTTGCAGTTTAGAGTGATTTGGCACAAGTCATTTTGTCTATTGCTGTTAGTTTTTAGAAGTAGTGTTATTTTTTTGCACTCATGTGAGCTGTTTTTCTGAATTACTGAATGTTTCTGAAATAGCAGTTGCTACTGAATTACATAATTTGAAAGCTACAATCCAGAAAACTTTTTTTGTTGATTCATAGTTGCGATTAATATGTATGCTGAATTTTTTAGGTACTCAGCTTTTTCTGGTATGAAGATGGAATCTAAAGGAAAGCGCAGTGTTGACCCTCCTGGACCTAATACACCGGAAGATGACAAGCAGCAATACACCAATATCAATGATAGTGAAACGGCGTCTGAACTCCTGAGAATCGTAAGTTGTACTTGATTTTTTTTGGCTCAGTTGATTATTCTTTTTGTGTGGGATTTTGTTGCTGTGTCAACCAATGTCTCTTAAGATGGTTCATAATTTTTACTTGTCACAATAAGCATTATCATGTACCTTGTCTGATGTGTTTTGTGGTATTTTTATGCTGTAAATTCCGTTGCTACCACATCATACAATCACTTTTGCATTCGCCTTCTTTATGTTATATTCATCATATAGTGTCTAGCAGAGTTTTGGATTTCGGCCTGGAAAAACGAAATTCCGGCGAAATTCGGCCATTCCGCTAAGGCCGGTAGATTTTTTCCCGGCCCAAATAATTCGGCCTCATTTGAATTTCTGGGCCCGATCCAGCCTCAGGCCCAGCCTACTGGTCCTTCGGCTGGTATAAAACGACCAAATCGAGTTGCAAACCCTAAAATTAGTCAAATGACCAGGTTTCTTCTCAGAGCGCCGCCGCCGCCAGATGTGCTCGAGCCGCCGCCTCCTCCTGGAGCCTAACCTCCTCGGGTACAACTTCATGGCGTTGGCCATGGGGCGGTGACGGTATCGTTCGCGGCTGCTCGGTATACCGAGGTGTGCCAGGACGCCACGATGCATTCCTCGGTGTGCTGGTTTGCTAGGGCAGACGCGCTCTTCCGGCCGGCCGGCTGGAACGGATCTGCACCTTCAGCAAACGTGCATGCCTGCGAATGCTCTAAATCGAGTTGATGATTGGAGTTTAATCAACGGCAGTGATTTGTGCCTGTATAATGAGTCAATTGATCGTTTCTCCTCATCTTGGTTTTCCTTTATTCTCGTCACTGCAGATTTCAATTCTTTGGGCAATTTCGGTCATTTTTCGTTCACAATCCGCTCATTTTTCATTCAGAAATTCAAATTTTGGAGTGTGCAATTCGTCCGGAATTTACCAAAAAAAATCCGAAAAGCCGAAATTCGCCCATTTCGTCCAGAGGCGGTAAATTTTGCAAACCGAAATCCAAAACCTTGGTGTCTAGTTCTACATATACGAAAAACCTGTTTTCACCCTTATATGTGTTATGTGCCTACATCACACGTATATCCACATTTTTTGCAGTATTTTCAGTATTGATTTTATGAAAGCCAAACATACAGCTTTTTCCAGGCAAGCAACAGCTTTATACCTTCACTGCAACAAAAAGGTGTGTATTCTTGCAAGGTCTCTCTTTCTAGTGTACATAATATCACAAGAAGAATCGTAAATAGTTTTTTGTAAAATGACCACTGGATTACATTATCACTCTGCAACTAAATCTTCATGAGCTTTGAACTTCTCATTTAATAAGTTAACACCATAGGACCAAAATTGCCTTTTCCTTTACTCATCTACAACGTTCTTGTTTCTTGAGCTTCAGCTTGCTGATCTTTTGTTTTATTCTTGGTCTGAACCTTTGGCTGTGCCTGTTTCCTTGGTTGCTTAGTACCTGCTTTCTTTCCTGATAACAACATACAAAAGAGGATATTATTTTTCCAATGTCATTTATTGTTAACAATAAATATGATACCTTTCTGCTATTATTTAAATTGAAGTGATACCTGCTGTCTTTTTTTTTTGGGTGCATTCTTCTCGAAAACTCATTTGTCTATATGCTTGTTTGTGCAGCCTGCAAAGTTGTGATCATGTGAAGAGCAATGACTGCAAGTTATCTGTTGCTTGGAAAACAGTTCCTCGACGAAAGTCTTTTGCCTCTTTGAACTCTTGGGACGCCCAGTCGATGGAGCAACATCAGGGTCTTGTATGAAGTCTCCATAACCATCTGGTTGAGCTGCTGAACTTTCTACCCCTGCTGCTTGTGTTGACTGTCTGTTCTTAGTCTCTTCTAGCTCATCTTCCTTAGCCATCTCATCTAGTTTTTCTTCTACACCTTTGCATATGCCTGTTACATACAAGTACTGTCGGTTTTTGACCGACCCTTCAGATGCAATGTTGTTGAGTCTTCTTGACAGCATTGTGTATCTCAGGTGTTTGCTGCTTGTTGTTAGGTCTATAGGTATGTTGTATTGTTGTCTCTGATATCTTTTCTCTCCTTTGGTTTCCACCTGTCAATGTAGTACTTCTCCGGTAGTTCAGTCAGGTTAAGATGGGTCAGGACCCTTAGTATGTGACCACAGACTATCCCATCCTTTTCAAATTTGCAACAAATGCAACAAAACACCTGAGCTTTCATGTTTACAGAAACAATGTATCTCCTAGACCTGAAATCTTGAAGCTGTAACATTGGAGTCTTGTAGACTGCATACGTCACATTCTTTTCTATCTCTTCAACAAGCAACTTAATTGAAAAGAGTATTTGTCTCTGAAATTTGTAGAATATTTTTCGGTTGTAGAGTCGGCCTGCTTGCATTTCCAGCTCAGTGCGGATGCGGTAGTAAGGTTCAGTTGTCCTTGTCTCGCAATCTTGTTTCTTCTCCATCTTTTCAATGTTTTCAGAAATTTTCTGATACTCACCAAGGAAACTTATGACACTGAAAGTTGAGCAAACATTGTCTTTGAATATTGCATTGGTTCCTTCACTACGAGCAGTCGAATTAATAAATGGCAAGAAGTCTTGCTTGAAGTAGACAGGAACAAACTTAGCCCTGTACTTCCACATGAGCTTCAAATAGTGCAGGTTGCCCACATTGTATCTTTCTATCATTTCTGGCCACAGCGTCTCAAACTCTTCAACGGTCAAAGAGAACCGGAGGATGTCACATAAATCAGAGTGGAAGTTCGGTATCCTTCCGAAACTCCGCCCACACTTCTCATGTGCTTTCTTTTTTATGTGGAAGAAACAGTTTCTATGTCTGCTTTGTGTGAAAACTTTTTCGATTGCGTTCCCAATTGACACGCACTGGTCCGTAAGTAGAAATCTGCATCCTCGGACTGTCGCATCCTGAAATATGCCAAGACCTGCATCAAGTCATTGTTGTTGTTCTCATTCCTTATCGATGACATTTGGTTGCTAACATCTTTTTTTGTGTAAGGTACATGCTTGGGTTTGCCTCCCCTGAGGTATGTCAGTATTGCCATGATTTTTCTTGTCGGAAGCTTGACCGAAGTGAATGTCCGGATGAATAGCTTCTCTTGATCTGTCATCTGCTTGTGTGACCTGAGGAATTTTGTTTCATCATGCGGGCTGAGTTCATGATTGTGTTGGAGCCCATGACCGGTGACAACCCATTTCCCGTCTTTAATGGAAACAATCATTTTTGCCTCACAACCGGTTATCTCAATGGAATTCCTCGTCCGCTGACGTATTGTTTGAGGTTTGTCTGACCCTGCTTTCTTCCTGTCATTCTCTCGTCTTTTCTCCTTCCTCTTCTCTTTAACTTCCTGTGAAACAACCTTGCCGGACCGATTGCATGAATAAGTGCGCCTGCTGCCAACCTCATCGCCTGTGTTTTTTCCCTTGTAGTTGCCTGCTTTCTTGATTAAGAAGTCACAAAGATCAGCATATTGGTTGTAAAATCTGTAGGCAGCAATCTCAGTGTCGAAAACCATGTCCATATGCGGAGCATGCTCGTCAAGAACCTGCTGGCTGTAACTCTCCGCAGCAGCTACATTTTCATTCTCAAGGAAGATGCGAATGTCTTCAGGGGTGAGTTGCTCTACCTCATTTACATCAAGTGCTTCCAAATCTGTCTGATTTTGTATTTCAACTTGACTGTGTTGATTTGCTTCAGTTTGCTGTGGTTCTTCTCCTTGTGCACCATGAGAGTTTTCTGTTCCAAAATCAGTTGGATCCGCCGCATCTGAAATATGATCTTCAGCTTCATCATGCTGGTTTGCATTATTGTCACCCTGCCAATCATCAAAATTGTTTGTGTTGTAGTCCTCTTCATCTTCTTGGCCAAACACTGGTGCTTCTTCTCTTTCTTCATCTTCACTTTGATCCATTGTGTCTGGATTTGAATTCCTCCCAGTAACCATAAATGTTTGGTTCTGAAAATCATGAACACACATAGTTATAGGTTGATTCAGTGAAAATAGTACCTCTCTGATATCTGTGCAACATATAGAGCTTTGTATGTTCTTTTTTGTACCTCAAGCCCATAGGCTCCTGAAAACCAAGTGGTTCCTTTAAATAACAATAGTTTTGGTCCTCAAAAGCCTGCAAAAGAATGTAATGAAGTGACCACTATAAGTAGAGCAACAAACATTTCTGATAATTAATTAAATATATAAGTTGGTATTGATTTTTTTGTTGTAGACTGTGTAAAAAATTATCACCTGTGAAGACGACGGCCCATCAACTGAAAGTAGCAGTTGTGTATAGGACATGTTCATCAACTGCAAATCAATTGAAAATTTGTTTTTAGTTATTTTTATATGTTATAGCATTTTTTAATTTTTGGAATATAAACAGCAATATTATCTTTACATCTATGTCCTCATCATATGATGTATGGTATGTTCCGCTGCCATCACCATGGTTGTTGAGCCCCTGCAAAAAAAATTGAAATGTTTTTATTGGTTTAGTATTGGACCTGTACTGAATTTATATTTACTTTTTGTAAAAGTTTTTGCTATGCTTGTTCACAATATCAACAAGATTTTTTCTATTTTTTTTGGAGACTGACTGAGACTGACATCAACAACAATGGACTGGTACAAACTTTGTCTTTTTCTATATTTTTTGGAGATCCATGTTCTCAAATACATTTTTATCCACACTTACACCAGAGTTTTCTGTTTCTGTTGGTTATGTTTTGACAACGCATTCCAAAGCATCTTGTGTCAGTGATAGACGTCCCAAGAAGCGGATCATCATATCTTGTTTTTGGCCACGAACAAAACATGACTCAAGCTAACAACGGCCCAACTGCCGATAGGAGGATCCGTTTCAAGGATGGCTGGGCAGAGTTTGCTAATGAACACAATCTGGATGCAGGAATGCTGGTACTCATTATGTTCCACAAGATGAACGACGACAACCTTCAGGTTTCGTTTGATCTTGTTGGCATTTGATTCCAGCCAGTGTGTCCTTTTTTCATTGCTGAGGCCTGAGAAGCTGCAATGCTTTCTGTGGGGTACCTAGGTCGCTATCTTTGTCGTGTGCTATCTAAATTAGAGACTTGTTTTGTGTTTTTTAAAAGACATCTTATGCTATCTTCGCTCCCGCAGAAGTACTGGATGAATGTAATAAGGATCTGAACTATTTGTATGTTTGCATTCTCAGTTTTTTGTTGTGTTTTCAATGTGCTATTTTAAATTCAAGAACCATCAGGAGCATACAGTATGATTCATGGACAAGGTAATGCAGCTTATGCAGGGTAATGCACAATGTGTACCTGGTTATAATTTGTGTTGTTGGTATTTAGACTGAAGAAGCTCCCTGGTTGTGCAACATTTTGCATAAAATGCTCCTGTTGGTTCATATATCCTTTTGCAGATGCCTGTAAGCAGATTGTGTGCAATTGGTTTTCATCATATACTAAACTTTCCAGAAATTCACAATCACATTAATGATTTTGTTAGTGATTTGTTAGTGTATACCTGATTGCTACCATTGTAGCTTGACTGAAACACTGAATGTTGTCCAGTTTGGTCTGTCCAGTTAGGCATCTGCACATGGTACCTCTAGTCTGTGCAGTTCGGCATCTGCAAATGGTAAGCAACAACTTGTTTTGGCAACAATTTTTCTTTGTAGCTTGTGTACCAATGAGCACATTTGTCACATTTTTTCTCACAAACCTGAGTCCCAATGATGCTGTCATCTAGCCAAGAATTTCCTGAAACTGTTTGCACACTAGTTAATGTGGGTGTTGTATCTTTTTCAGATCATTGTAGCATAAACAAGCAATTGGGGAAGAAATCAAGGAGATTTTTAAAGAACTGCTGGAGGAGAGCATCGACAGATTTCTTCTTGATTTGTAGCGCAAACAAGCAATTGGGGTGAAGAAATTGATTTTTGAAGAACTGCTTGGAGGAGAGCATCGACAGATGAACATAACGCTGGTAAGTTCTGATGCCTGAATTTTACCTTTTTCTTCTTGATTTGTAGCACCAATCTTCTCCTTCCCCTTCTCCATTGGCTTTTGATTTGGCTTCTGATTTCGTCAGTTTTTTTCCTCTTCTCATGATTTTGGAGCTTCGGTTCTTTGGTTCGACATGAATCTGGGCAGTAGAAGAGGGGGGAGGAGCTGACGCCGCTCGATCCGGGAGCAGGTAAAGTAGCTGTTGGGCTTTTGTTCATCAGCTTTGTTTCCTTGATCCTCAAGTTGGGCTTTTGTTCAACACAGACAACACAAACACCAGCCCAACAGCAGCCCAAACAACACGAGCTCAGCACGGGACAAAATAAACGAGTCAAACGAGCCCAACAACGACTAAGCGGGCCGAATTTGTCTACGATGGACAAGGGTGACGTCAGTTGACTGAGACATATATGTCTCAGTCGACTAAGTCGTAGAGACACCCTAATAAAAGGATTCCCTTTAGGAAGGGAAACTACGCGCGTTGTCGTCGCGCCAAGTGGCGGCTTCTCCCTTCACGCGGTCCCTCGTGGGTGATTACATTTGCGACAAGTGGCAGCACCAGAGAGTTTTTGTGGGATTTTCGCTTCTCACACGTCCGCTGGTTGTAGTTCGCATTAATTTCGAGATTCATTTTTTAAAAACAAAATATCTTTAAAACCGTTTATCCAAATTAGGAACGGTTTTCATATTTGAGATTCTCGCGTCGAGATATTCCAAATTAGATCCATGTTGATAGGTTTTGAGAAACTTTTTTTTTCTCGTAGTTTGTACGACCACTTCTGTATACTTTGTACATCTAGTAATAGCGTGTACATCCAGTAGCAGTGTGAGTGTACATCCAGTAACTGTGCATGGGTGTACATCCGGTAGCATTATGTACATCCAGTAGCAGCGTCGGTGTACATCCAATAGCATCGTATACATTCAGTAGCAGCGTGAGTTATACATCTAGTAGTAGTAGCAGCATGTACATATAGTAGCATCGTGGGTGTACATCTAGTAGCAGCATGTGGTGTACATTCAGTAACATCATGTATATCCAGTAGCAGTGTGGATATATCTAATAGTATCGTGTACATTCAGTAGAAACATGAGTGTACATCCAGTAGTAACATGGTGTACATCCAGTAGCAGCAGCAGCGTGTACATTTGTGATATATTTTCGTGTACATTTGTGATTTTTTTTGTACTCTCTAATGTATGTTGTGTGTACTCGCTAATTCTGGGCTTGTACATGAAGCAGCGATGCGTGCCCGCACACGATGGATCCATGCATGCATGTACACACGAATGATCGATGCCATGCATGCGCGCGGCCAGACAACGCAGGGGCTTCGCGCGAGCCACCAGCTCCCTACTGGATGTACGCGCGGGGATGGACGCAGTTACGCCCGCTCCTGGGTTCGTTCGGTCAACGAATTCCATTTGGATTTCTCCACCCTCGCGCAGGTTCACCACGTGGCGCTCAGGACGCTCGCTGGTTCCCTCTTGGAAGGGAAACCTTTTTTATTGATGTACCCACCGCCGAGCTGAAGGGAATCTCTGCTGGGCGGTCCATTTAAGCGAAATTTCTCATTTTTCTATTTTCTACGGGTTTTTTTAGTTTTCCTTTTTCATTTTGTTTCCTTTTCTTTCTTGTTTTTCTTGGATTTGTTTTTCACTTTTTCTATGATTCTTGAAAAATGTTCAGTTTTTTTAAAAATGTTCAGGCTAGAAAATTATTCAGATTTGAAAAATGTTCACATTTCAAAAATGTTCAGAATTACAATTTGTTCATAATTGAAAATTGTCTAGATTTAAAAAATGTTCAGTTTAAAAAGCGTTCGGATTATAAAAAAATCATAATTAAAAAGGTTTATATTTGAAAAATGTTCAGACTGAAAATTGATTCAGGTTTTAAAAATCCTCAATTTTAAAAATCAAATTTTGAAAATGTTCAGATTTTTAAAATAGGTTTGAAAATTTTCAATTTTTCTTTCAGATTTTGAAAATGCAAAAAAGAAGACACATAATGGTGCATCTGGCAACATTTTTGTGTTTTGATCATGCAGCGAACTGGCTTAGATTAATGGGCCAGCCCATCTCATTCCGCTCTCCGCGAACAAGATCGTGTTCGACAAGGCCTGCTTTGAATTCTTAGTTGGGCTTTTTATTAGGCCATTACTCACTGGTTGAGATATGTGGAGTAACCGTTATTTGTAAACTGTTAAGAGTATTTTCCCAGGGAGTTTTTCTCCAAAATGTAATACTTTTCTCCTGCTTTAAATAAAGAGATAAACGCACCATTGGTCACTAAAGTTGGCAGAGATGAGTATGTTGGTCACTGAACTCGCGGAATGTTGTCCGCAGGTCTCTTAACTTGCCAGAGATGAGTAAACAGGTCACAAACGTGACATGGCACGCTGACTGAACAGTTGACCACAAACCGTGACCTTATTTTTTTTCAAAATGAACCATGTACAATCACAAAATCAAATTAATCTATTTCTTTCTACTTTTGTCTCGCTGACGAGCGGGGCCCACCTGTCAGTCCATCTTCAACCTTTGCCTGGGGCCATGCCCTAGCGCCGCCCCGGCCATGCCGTCGCGCCGCCGTCTACAGCTGCCCCGAGTCTGAATTGAACGCACGTATAGTTCCACCTTGACCTCCTCTCTCTACTTGCCGAGCATCGAGATCCGAGACGCCGCGAATCGCTCGAATCAGGTCGATCTTCTTCCGCTCCGGCCGGCGCTTGTCGAGCTCGCTCCGGCCATCTCCGACCTCCTCCGCCCTCGTCGAGCACGCACACGACACCAGGGTGAGCTTATGGCCCCGAGGGACTCCTCCATCGTCCTCCTTGCGTTCGGTAGTGTTCGGCCATCGCTCAACGTCGCCCGCCGCCGCGGAACCGGTCGCTGGAGCCTAGCCCGGTGACCATATGGTCCAGAACGCCGCCCTCTCAGCTCCCCCGCAGTGTTGCGCATCACATGCGTACAACACCCATCTCACTATGCCAGCACAAATCGAGGGGAGTAGGACACGTCTGTGCCGGGAAGAGGGCCGAAGGCGATCACGACGCCCTTGAGGCCGCCGTCGCCGGCGTAACAGAAGCGGTCGAGGGAGTTTATCATGGCCGGCAAGGGAGGTAGCGCGACGGTGGTGGTGGTTCCTCTCCACCCCATGCCTCCCTTCCGCTGCTGATCCACCCGCCGCCCGTGTCGTTGATGACTCCCAAGTGCAGGAGATCAATTGTAGTACCTTTCGAATAGAAAAGGTTGTCGAACCCACGAGGAGCTGAAGGTATTGGTTATTAGAAATGATAAATAGACAATAAAAGATGCAAGTGTTTTTGGTATTTTCGATTGTATAATTGCAAGACAGTGACAATGCAGCAGGTAAATGGTAACAAGTAAAAGCTCTCAAAGAGAGAGAAAGCCCAATCCTCTATGTGTAAGAGGACAAGCTCAAGTGATGTGTAACTTATATGTGGAAAACGTTCCCGAGGGCGGCATGGATATTGCTAGGCATATAGATTTATTAAACAACACGTTGAATATCTTGTCTAGTTTTAATCTTCTTCGGACGGAGCTATTATTAGGTACAGCTAAATAAATAGACTAAACCCCTTATGATGGATCATGTGGCCAATTAAATGACAGCACAAGAATTATTAAGATATAAAATCCCACCATAGCATTACACTCTAGGTCCCCGATACTAATACCCCGTAAAGTAACTTAATGATTCGGTCTCAGGCTTTCGTGTCCTCCCAAGTCTCCCTCACGCCATTACACTACGGTGTTCTCCTATGAGCCCATATAGGTGAAGTGTTGTGCAGTCGACGTTCGCACAACACCATCATAGAATCACACAAAAAGATAAACACTAGACAAAATACCAACACATGTCATATATAAATCATTGCCAATTCATCCTATGCCCTCAGGAACATACGGGAACTACTCACAACGTGCAAACATGGTGATATTCAGTGGCATAAGTGGTACAACACAATCTGAAAATATAACTTCACCACCAAATAATGACAAGTACTCAATCACAAACATGAATAGTAGCACAAGACAAGTATCTAGGGTATAGCAACTCTCAAACTACGAGGGGGACGGAGTGGATCACGGAGATGATGATGGAGATGGTGCTGGTCTTGGTGATGGTGATGATGTAGAGGCCTCCTCCCACGCCAAGGAGGAGAGGTGATGACGATGACGATGATTTCCCCCTTCTCCGGAGCTCCGGAGCAGCAGGATCTGATCCCCCTCGGAGGGAATCAGGAGTTTCGCCGCCGCCGCGACCTCGGATAGTCTCGTAAAAATTAGGGCGTTACTTTTCGGGCGAGACGGAGACCTCGTTAAAAAGCCCCAGGCGAGGAAGTGCCCGAGGCTCCAGATGGTGGGCCCCACGCGGCCAAAGAATCTGGCCGCGTGGGCCCCCCCTTTTGGGCCTCGTGGCTCTCCTCCCTTCGATCTTCTTCCCACTGCTGTTCTCCCGATGAAAAACCAGCTGTGCAATTTTCCTTTTTCCATTTGGGTCCCTGTAGCTCCTGAAACATTAAAAACAAGAAAAAGGAGGTTTTCTGCCTCCCAGAAATTAAATACCAAAAATAGGGACTTTGTATGAAAGTCCCATAAATCATCTAAAACATGTAAAAACAATGATATAACAATGCAAATAACATTCTAATATGATATATAAGTGTATAAATGATGATATAAAATGCACGTATCAACTCCCCCAAGCTTAAACCCTTACTTGTCCTCAAGTAAGTAAGGACATAGATCATTACATGCATCAATGGACTTATGGTTGATAAATAAATACGAGCATTGTATCATCATCATATTCAATTGCAATGTAAGATTAATGAATTAAAACTCATACACATAAGGGCAGCATAAGTAGAAGCTCTAGCAATCACCCCTTACACTTTGAAAGCAAATAACCATTGTATGTTGGACAATTGAATCACACTATTTTTAACATGCTTTTGCTCTTATGGCTAGCATCATAATGTTTAATACTTTACTGAAGTTTAAAGACAAGATAAACTCTCATTGGATAAAAGTTAAAGAATACAAATGAAAAGACAGATATAAAATTATTTGCACCCTTGCTTCACTAGTAACTAGTGCAAACTTTAGTCATGGATGTTTCAATCAAGTTCTTATGCTCAAACAACCTTTATCTCACACTTTCCATGGCTAACCGAATCCTCGGGTGCCTTCCTTTCATACACTTTACAAGAGCATAAGTATTGACACATCCATGATCATTCATTTGCTCAAAAGATACTAGATTCTAACAAGAGTGTTTCATATCCTTTTCATTAACTATTCCCAACTTTTTATGCTACAAGACTATATCTCAACCTTAAACTTATTAATTCTCAAGTCATAATGACTCACTCTTTTCTTATTTATATTGAGCTAGATTCTACAATTGTCCAACATACTCAAGTTAATTAAATTCAAGGCAAGATGTGACTGAAACCTCTAAAATAAACCACGCTCATTTGCATGAGTGTTACCCATAAATCTCCAAACAAGAGAATCATGGATGACACCATACTTTAATATTCATTGATAAACCATAAGATAGGGATACATGATAATGCTCCATGAGCTCACACAAGCCTAAAAGAGATTGATAACTAAATGATAAAAGCAAAACACACCATGACTAGATAGATATGATAAACTAGTAAAGATAAAGACTAGGTGGAACTCCCCCAAGCTTGACGTTCTGCCAGTGCTTTCTCTGCTGCAGCCTCTTCTTTCTCATATTCTTCCTCCCATTCAGCCCTCTTCCATGGGAAAGGCCTCCCATTGTAGAAGGAGTTAGGTGGATCATTATACCTGAGGGTAGCAGCTGCTGCAATCTTCTTGAAGCGCTCTTCATACTCACAGTTTTGATTTTCCACATCCCACAGTAGAGCTTGATGCTTGTCCAACTCAGATGTGACATGTAGATACCTCTTCTCCAAGTCCTCCAGCCTCTCCTTGTACTCTTCAACCTTCTTCTCCAGCTCCAGGTTCATGAAGTGATGAGCATCAAGGCTGCGTTCAACAACAGTATTATACCTGAAGATCTTCTGTTCCAGGTCCTCCAGCCTCTCCTCCACCGTGCCAATGATCTTGGGAGCCTTCACCTCCTCTATGAGCATCGCGCCCTCCTTGAAGGACAAGGTCTTCATTGGTGCCATCACGGAGTTGAGGTAGCGGTTCACAACACCTCCCTTGGGGAAGCTCTCCCCCTCATGATCGGATCCGGAGCTAGACATGGCTAAAACCTGACAGACAGAAACAGCAAAAGCAAAGATCGCTCGAGAACGCTCGGTGCGAGATTAGATCAACGAAAAGGGGTATATATTGACGGTTTTTAGGTCAAGACGAAGCGTCGGAGTCGAAAACGAGACGGAACGGGACTCCGAGGGGCAAAAGGAGTGGGCCCACGCGGCCAAAGCATCTAACCGCGTGGGACCCCCTCTTTTCTCCCTCGGGTCTCCGTTCCTTCCAATTTTCTTGTCCCACACGTTAATTTCCATAAAAAATGATGTCCGTAAAATATTACGCAATTCCGAGAAACTTTCCAGAGTAAAAGTTACCTTTTATTGATTTTGGATTTCTGAAACTGCAAACTTCTTTGCAATTACCTCCTCCGGTGTCTGTAAAATGAATTCCTCCACCTTTCCAATGAAGCTTTTTCCTGCAATATAATGTTTAAGGCGTTGTCCATTAACCACATGAGGTTTACCTTTCATATCACCATGAAGACGGATAGCTCCTGAACGGTATACTTCCTGTATCACTAATGGTCCCTGCCACTTTGAAGCTAACTTACCTGCAGAAAACTTGAAACGAGAGTTGTATAATAGCACTTGATCACCTACTTTGAATTCTTTCTTTTTAATTTTCTTGTCATGCCAAATCTTAACTTTTTCTTTAAACATCCTGGCACTTTCATAAGCTTCATTTCTCCATTCATCTAGTAGGTTTAAATCAAGAATTCTCTTCTCTCCAGCAGTTTTAAAATCAAAGTTCAATTGTTTAATAGCCCATCTAGCTTTATGTTCTAATTCAACAGGTAAATGACAAGCTTTTCCATAAACCATTTTATAAGGAGACATTCCCATAGGATTTTTAAAAGCAGTTCTATAAGCCCATAATGCATCGTTAATTTTAAGTGGCCAATCAGACCTAGACTTATTCACTGTCTTTTCCAAAATGAGTTTAATTTCCCTATTACTTAATTCAACTTGTCCACTAGTTTGGGGATGATAAGGTGATGCAATTCTATGGTTAACATCATATTTTGCCAAAGTTTTCCTAAGAATACCATGTAAGAAATGAGAACCACCATCAGTAATTAAAAACCTAGGAACACCAAACCTGGGGAAAATGATGTCCTGAAGCATCTTCATTGCCGTGGCATGATCTGCACTTTTGGTTGGAATTGCTTCCACCCACTTTGTAACATAATCCACTGCAACCAAAATATGAGTATGCTTTGTCTTTGATTCGGGGAAAGGTCCCATAAAGTCAAAACCCCACACATCAAATGGTTCAAGTGGTAAGGAATAGTTCATAGGCATTTCATTTCTCCTACCAATATTTCCTACTCTTTGACATTTATCACAAGATTTAACATATTCAGCACAATCCTTAAATAAAGTAGGCCAATAAAAACCAGACTGTAATACCTTTGCACCTGTACGATCTCCTGCATGATGTCCTCCATAGGGACTGTCATGACAATCTCTTATAATAGCCTGTTGTTCATACTCAGGTACACAACGTCTAATAATACCATCCACACTCTTCTTATAAAGAAAGGATCATCCCAAAATAATGTCTAAGATCATAAAAGAATTTCTTTCTTTGTTGAGTAGTGAAGTGTGGAGGTAAAACTTTACCAACAATAAAATTTGCATAATTGGCAAACCATGGAGATGCAACTTTAGCACTAGAAACATTAATGTTTGCAAGTTGTTCATTACAAAACTATCATTAATAGGAATAGGATCATCAGGTATATTTTCCATTCTAGAAAGATGATCAGCTACTTGATTATCTTCCCCTTTCCTATCAACAATGTGTAAATCAAATTCTTGCAATAGAAGTACCCATCTTATTAATCTAGGCTTAGCATCTTTCTTATGCATTAAGTATTTAATGGCAGAATGATCAGTATGCAATGTGACTTTCGAATCAGTAATATAAGGTCTAAACTTGTCACAAGCAAATAGCACTGCTAAAAATTCTTTTTCAGTTGTGGCATAATTCCTTTGAGCAGCATCAAGTGTTCTACTAGCATAATAAATGACATTCAGTTTCTTATCAACACGTTGGCCCAAAACAGCCCCAACTGCATAATCACTAGCATCACACATAATTTCAAAAGGCAAATTCCAATCAGGAGGTTGAATAATAGGGCACTTATTAAAGCATTTTCAAAATATTAAAGGACTCAATACAATCATCAAAAAGAGAAAGGAACATCCTTTTGCAAAAGATTGGTTAGGGTTTTGATATTTTGGAGAAATCTTTAATAAACCTACGGTAAAAACCTGCATGCCCAAGAAAACTTCTTATACCTTTGAGATCCCTTGGGAATGGGAGCTTTTCAATAGCTTCTATCTTTGCTGGGTCAACTTCTATTCCTTTCCAGAAATCTTATGCCCAAGAACAATACCTTCAGTAACCATGAAGTGACACTTCTCCCAGTTTAAAACTAAGTGTTGGTCTTCACAACGCTGCAAAACTTTGTTAAGGTTGAACAAGCAATTATCGAAGGAAGTACCATACACAGAAAAATCATCCATAAAGACTTCCATTATCTTTTCAATATAATCAGCAAATATAGCATTCATGCATCTTTGAAAAGTAGCAGGAGCATTGCACAAACCGAATGGCATTCTCCTATAAGCAAATGTACCAAATGGACATGTAAAAGTGGTTTTCTCTTGATCATCTTTATGAACAGGAATTTGGGAGAAACCTGAATAACCATCTAAATAGCAAAAGTGAGAGTGTTTAGATAACCTTTCTAACATTTGATCAATAAATGGCAATGGGTAATGATCTTTACGAGTTGCTTTGTTTAACTTCCTGAAATCAATACACATTCTATAACCAACAACAGTGCGTTGAGCTACAAGTTCATCCTCATCATTTGGAACAACAGTCATTCCACCCTTTTTAGGAACACAATGAACAGGACTAACCCACTTACTATCAGCTATGGATAAATGATACCAGCTTCAATAAGTCTTATTACCTCTTTCCTTACCACTTCCTTCATTTTTGGATGGAGACGGCGTTGATAATCAACAACAGGTTTTGCATCCTCTTCCAAATTAATTTTATGCATACATAGAGCTGGGCTTATACCTTTAAGATCATCAAGAGAGTATCCAATGGCTGGTCGGTGAGCTTTAAGCACATCAAGTAATTTCTCTTCTTCTTCAGCTGAAAGGTTAGCACTAATAATGACAGGATATATGCTCTTCTCATCCAATATGCATATTTAGATTTTAGGCAAAGGTTTTAATTCAAAGCTAGGATCCCCTTTAGGTGGTGGTAGCACTCCTAAATTATCAGGTGGGATATGCAATTGTAATTGTGGTGGCTGTTGTGAAAGTATTTGTTCTAAAGCATCTTTTTCTTCTTCATTAAATGGTTCATCTTGATTAAGCATGTATCTTTCCACCACGTCTGTTGAAGCTACAGCTACATGAGCAAGAGTTTCAATTACATCTTCAGAAAATGGCTCTTTCTTTGAATGCTTATCAGAAAATTTAGAAAAGTTGAATGCAAGTTTTTCTCCAGCACAATTAATAAACACTTTCTCTTTAAGCAAATCAATTTCAGCACCAACAGTATGTAAGAAAGGTCTACCAAAAATGATAGGACAAAATGAATCTTGAGGGCAACCAAGCACAATAAAATCAGCAGGATATTTAATTTTACCTACCAATACTTCAACATCTCTAACAATTCCAAGTGGATTAATATAATCTTTATTAGCAAGTTGAATTGTCATACCTGTCTCTTCCATACTGATAGGATCAATATCAGGCTTGATTTCAAGATACAGAGAATATGGAATGACACTAATGCTTGCTCCAATATCACATAAGCCATGATAACTAGAAGTCCCAATAGTGCATGATATAACAGGCTTACCAACCTTGGCCGAATTGCCTTTAACAACTTTAGTAGCATCTTCACATAGATAAACATCAACAGGATCTTCTTCATTTAATTGTTTGATAATAGAGATTTGACTGTTGACTTCCATCTGTTCATAAGGCTGAGATCTTCTTCTTTTACTCTTGTTAGAAACAGCAATAAGTAAATTTTCCTTGACTTGGTTTGGATATGGTGGTGCCTCAACATACTCCTCAATTGTCAAGGATGACACTGGTTCTACCTGTTTAATAACTTTGGGTACAACAATAGATTGTTTAACAGGTTCAACATAAGCTTCAAACCCAGTTTTAGGAATACCAATATGATTAGCAAAAGATTTAGCTACCTCAATTATAACATAAGGATCAAGATTAAAAGTATCACTCAGATTTTTAAACAAGGTAGAAGTAGAGAAATTCTCTACACATGAATACTCATAGTCCAGATAGGGCTCATTACCTTTATCAAGATCCCAATGACCAGTATTCTCAGAAATAGTCTCCAATAAATTCCATGCTTCTTCTTCAGTATTATTTGTAAAGCTTCCACTAGATGAATTATCCAGAAATTCCTTTTGTTGCCTTGGTAGCCTCACATAAAAGTTTATCAGAATAATTTTCCTTGTAAGATCATGACAAGGATTCTTGCGGAGGAGTTCCTTTAACCTCCCCCAAGCTTGAGTAATACTTTCTCCCAGATGTGGCCAGAAATTAAATATATAGCAGCGGTTCTCATAAGCTTCTCTAGGAGTAAAATACTTAAGAAAGAAAACCTTCCTCAAAATACTCCAGTCCATAGTGACTTCTTCATCTAAAGACCTGAACCAAATACGAGCATTACCAGATAAAGACAGATATAACAGCTTCCTTTTTACCTGATCTTCAGAAATACCAGGAAGTCTAAATAAACCACATATAGCCTCAATTGTTTCCATGTGTTCACGTGCAGATTTAGTTCCATCCCCTGTAAATGGATTTTTCATAACTCTTTTAACATGACCAACGGGAATTTTATATCCCACTTTAGGTATCTCAGGCACAGTAGTTTCAACAGTTTTAGGAGCATAAGCACTTTCATATAGAGCAAGATGCAGCGAGGCACGATTCATAAATGCCATAGTAGCAATGAGATAAAACAGTAAATAAAATTCACCTTTCAAGTTTCCTTACCAAACTTCTTACCAATAGCGCTACGCTCCCCGGCAACGGCGCCAGAAAAGTATCTTGATGACTCCCAAGTGCAGGAGATCAATTGTAGTACCTTTCGAATAGAAAAGGTTGTCGAACCCACGAGGAGCTGAAGGTATTGGTTATTAGAAATGATAAATAGACAATAAAAGATGCAAGTGTTTTTGGTATTTTCGATTGTATAATTGCAAGACAGTGACAATGCAGCAGGTAAATGGTAACAAGTAAAAGCTCTCAAAGAGAGAGAAAGCCCAATCCTCTATGTGTAAGAGGACAAGCTCAAGTGATGTGTAACTTATATGTGGAAAACGTTCCCGAGGGCGGCATGGATATTGCTAGGCATATAGATTTATTAAACAACACGTTGAATATCTTGTCTAGTTTTAATCTTCTTCGGACGGAGCTATTATTAGGTACAGCTAAATAAATAGACTAAACCCCTTATGATGGATCATGTGGCCAATTAAATGACAGCACAAGAATTATTAAGATATAAAATCCCACCATAGCATTACACTCTAGGTCCCCGATACTAATACCCCGTAAAGTAACTTAATGATTCGGTCTCAGGCTTTCGTGTCCTCCCAAGTCTCCCTCACGCCATTACACTACGGTGTTCTCCTATGAGCCCATATAGGTGAAGTGTTGTGCAGTCGACGTTCGCACAACACCATCATAGAATCACACAAAAAGATAAACACTAGACAAAATACCAACACATGTCATATATAAATCATTGCCAATTCATCCTATGCCCTCAGGAACATACGGGAACTACTCACAACGTGCAAACATGGTGATATTCAGTGGCATAAGTGGTACAACACAATCTGAAAATATAACTTCACCACCAAATAATGACAAGTACTCAATCACAAACATGAATAGTAGCACAAGACAAGTATCTAGGGTATAGCAACTCTCAAACTACGAGGGGGACGGAGTGGATCACGGAGATGATGATGGAGATGGTGCTGGTCTTGGTGATGGTGATGATGTAGAGGCCTCCTCCCACGCCAAGGAGGAGAGGTGATGACGATGACGATGATTTCCCCCTTCTCCGGAGCTCCGGAGCAGCAGGATCTGATCCCCCTCGGAGGGAATCAGGAGTTTCGCCGCCGCCGCGACCTCGGATAGTCTCGTAAAAATTAGGGCGTTACTTTTCGGGCGAGACGGAGACCTCGTTAAAAAGCCCCAGGCGAGGAAGTGCCCGAGGCTCCAGATGGTGGGCCCC
Source organism: Poa pratensis (assembly GCA_947311845.1). Lineage (NCBI taxonomy): Eukaryota > Viridiplantae > Streptophyta > Magnoliopsida > Poales > Poaceae > Poa > Poa pratensis. Next base: position 21,758,716 of record CAMZMU010000063.1, read on the forward strand.
ACGCGGCCAAAGAATCTGGCCGCGTGGGCCCCCCCTTTTGGGCCTCGTGGCTCTCCTCCCTTCGATCTTCTTCCCACTGCTGTTCTCCCGATGAAAAACCAGCTGTGCAATTTTCCTTTTTCCATTTGGGTCCCTGTAGCTCCTGAAACATTAAAAACAAGAAAAAGGAGGTTTTCTGCCTCCCAGAAATTAAATACCAAAAATAGGGACTTTGTATGAAAGTCCCATAAATCATCTAAAACATGTAAAAACAATGATATAACAATGCCAATAACGTTCTAATATGATAATATAAGTTGTATAAATGATGATATAAAATGCACGTATCAGTCGTCGGCGACGAGCTCATCTGACGGGGCCATGTCGCCCGTGTCGACAAAGCAACGGCCCGTGTCATCGGCGACGAGCTCTCCTGTCTGGCCGTGTGGGGTAACTTGTGGTAGAACTGCTTCTTCAGGGAGTTCTTTGCAAACTTCCATCCGCCTCAGGTGGTCAAACAGCCAGTCAACTTGTCAGGTCAGCGTCGGTTAGCCAACAAAGCTTGTTTGTGACCTGTTTACTCATCTCTGCCAAGTTAAGGGACCTGCGGACAACATTCCGCGAGTTCAGTGACCAACATACTCATATCTGCCAACTTCAGTGACCAATGGTGCGTTTATCTCTTAAATAAAACCACATGGCAAACCGATATTGATGAGCGAACCCCTTCCCCGCACGCACCCGAAGGCTCTAGCATGTGACGTGAGCGGCAGAAGGGGCATGGCAGCAAGAGGCGTAGAGTCCGATGGACGTGGCCCCTCTACGTCGACGACACTCCTTCCCCGCAAGCACCCGAAGCCGTTGCCCAGATCCATGCCTGCGGCCCAGACCTGGATAACGCCAACTCCTGCCCCTATGGCCTCACCGTCGTGAGGACACCAGCTCTAGCGCACAACGCGTCGACGTGCTTGTCCTTGCCGCCTCCCGCGGAGAACCACAAGGAATGTCGGCCGAGGTCACAGACCTTGGAGGCACCGCGCGGCAGCTTGCGCACGGTAAAAGAAGGCCCGTCGCCACGGGCACTGCGCGGAATTTGCCCAGCGATGCTCGCCACAGCGGTGGCGGAGGGGAGGAGGACAGATACGGGACGCGATGCTAGGTTAGGTTAGGCACGTGGTCGCCCGTGGGGGGACGACGCAGGGCACAACAAAACAACGCATTCATTTTTCTTCCGCGTATTAGATTTATGTTAAGTCGACTTGTTATGAAGTTTGACCAGTTTAGAGAAAAAAATTCAACAATCATAATATCAAATCAATACTATACTATCATTCAATCATGAAAGTACAAATGTTGGTATTAAGTACAAAAACCCGGAAACAAATATACAAACAAATATTGTCGGAATCAGATACAGACCGAATACGGCACGAACATGGAACGGAAAGCAGATGTTTACTGGAAACAAGAAACCGCTTGAATAATATAGGAAAATTCAGTCAAACCAACAAACTTGTCAAATTTTTAAGATGAAATAAAATATAAGGAGATATCTCGATTATATAATATTGTGTGCATAAGTTATCAATTTTGGCAATATTAAAAATACCTAGTGCAGCACTAAAATGCCGAACTGGGAACAACTTGAGAGGGAGATGATGTGCCGGTACATATGGCCTAAACATGGTCGCTTCAGGTCTTATTATTTTTTATTCAGACCTTGATTGTGCCTTAATATTCCCACTAGAAATTTTGGGCCAATTGAATTCAGAAAGCACTGCTTAGCAAAATGGAAAGTTCCGTATGGAAATGGAATTTCTGTTTCCTTGCTCGCTTCGCCGGAGTACGTTGTTCCATTTTCGATTCTGAATAAAAGTTTTCGTTTCTGTTCTGTAAAATTTCGCTTTCGTTTCGATATTTCTTTCCGTTTCCATTTCTCCGCATAAAAGCCAGAAAGTTCCGTTAGGAGTTTTCATCCCTACCCGGAGCGGAGCCAAGTGAAACTTATCAGCGGGCATCGATCGTCGTCGCCGTCGCTGGGCCGTTGCGTCAAGCGCCTGAACATCCTAGAAGGCGCGAATTGCTGCAACTTTTCCTCCCTTCCCTGTCACTCAGTCAGCTCTGGGATCAGTGGTTTCTGTCGCGGGGAAACAGCCTAGAAGGCGCGAATTGCTGCAACTTGCTCCTGGTGGTGCTGCATGAGCTCGATCGATCGATTGGCCCCATCCGCATGACCACGACCGTAAAACTAATGAATTCTCGGATCAGCTCGAATGGTCAGCAGAACACGTGAGGATTTGTATCGCGTCCCTTGTGAAGAGTCTTCCTGGATGGAAAGTGCCACTTCTTCTCCTGGTCATCTCTTCCCCAAGTCGTTGATGCTGATTGGATTAGGAGGCAGGTTCAATGCACACTGGAAAAAGATCGGTCCAGGGGACGCCGAACCCGTAATAATCCGTTCCAGACGACAGCATGGATATTTATCTGCACCTACAGCACATCAGAGTTACTGTAGCCCTCTCCAATACTGCTGACTGATTTTTTAGCTTATATGCACTCGAAGTGAAATTTGCTGCTGAGACGACGACGGCGACCCCTCTCTACAATTGAATTCCTCTAATCGAGTGCTAGTAGTTTTTACGGTACCTTCTAGATAGAACATTGGAGGATCATGGATTTTCTCTTGTACCATAGTGAGCCCATTCTTGCACGTGTGGCAGTGCAGCTTCTTGGTGGACGACAGAGGAAACTACGATGAAATTTCAGTTGTCACCAAGTCCCATCCACCACCCAGCAAATATGATCACTGCCGCATGGCTCTGGCTCCTCTTCAACCCTGGAGCCTTGACACCGGACGAACTACGAGTGGAGACACTTCTTTCTCCGCTCTCGTTCCCCACCCCCGTTGAGAGTCAACCGCCGCTGTCTTCGGCTAAATCCGGCCGTCCCGGCCGTCAGCGCTCGTGCTGGCTGGCATGGCGACGCTCTAGGGTGCCGGCCCGAGCTGTACAGCTATAGCTTAGGTCGTAGTTGTAGTTTCCTTTGGCTATATGCCAGATCTTGGCTTCATGCCGTAGTATGTGAGAGTAGGACGGTGGATCTTGGCGGCCAGATCCACCGCGCCGGAGTTTTCTTTGCTCTCGCTGCACTCCACCGGTGGCAAGTGGTGCTGCTTGCGACGCTGCGGAAGCTCTGCATCTCTCTAAATAAGGTACGCCCGGGGGTTCGGGAGTGGAGCTGTTCTTGCCAGGCTCGACTCTGCTCTGTGCTGCTGCTTCCTGCTGTGGTGCTTCATCGGACGAAGCCGAAGACGGCGATGCAGTCGCCAGGCAACTCCTTCTTCAATAAGGCTTGGTTTTCTGCTTTCTGCTACTGCAAATTTCTTTATAATCTGTCTCCTCCGGCTCGTGGTGGGAGCTCGGGGTTCGATGGCGGATTTGGTATTCAGGTGTGGTGGCCGAGAGCTGGCGGCTTGAAACTTTTGATTGATGAAGCAATTTCGTCCTCTACTCACAATGGAGGTGCTGGGAGGATGCAAATTGCTGGATGCGATGTTGAAATTCAGCTGCCTCGGAGTAGAGATACCACGATTTGGAGTACAATCTCGGCGGCCATCTGTTGCCTGCCGACCTTGGAGGTCATCTGGTGGCCAATTTCGCCGGTGCTTCTCGGCGTTTATTCTACCTCCAGACGGAGGCCCTTTGCAAAGCTCGCTGTGGCGCTCATCGTCCCCTCGGAGTCAAGTGGTGTTGTCCCCGGCGCTGAGGAAGACGGCTGCGGCTGGAGCTCGCCCATCATCGTCAATGGCGGAGGACCCAATTGCATTCCTATTTTTCTTTGTAGGGTCTGCTCTGTAAAAGCTAGGGACTTGATTGTAATTTTCAGTTTTCTTATGGTCTCTATTGTAATTTGTACCCGCCGCTAATGGTATCCAGGCCCTTCGGGGCGCTCCATGTTCCAAAAAAAAAAAAAAAAAAAAAAAACCGGACGAACTGCCAAATCCACACCCATCTCTTTCTTGTCAGCTTGCTCCATACTCTGCATGCGTATTCTAACATGAATCAAATAAAGTGGGAATAATTTGATATTTTGGTTGGCGAGGAACTAACATGGTTTGGAACGGCGACGAGGTCAAGATCCCAGTTCGGGCGTCCTTGGTGAAATGCACCACGTGTCACTTTAAAATACTAAACCAACTTTCTAGTATATGATTTTTGAGAAATTTTATATATGCTCAGGCGAATAAAAATGTACAGCGCATGCTGGAATGCTTGATGGTGATAGTGCATATGCTCGGCAGAGAAATTACGGCAACCACCTGATTTTGTTTTTGTATTAGTTTGACTGTCCAATGAAACTAGGCAAGATGGCGCGGCGACACGCCGCGCCTGTGTGGAAAAATAGTGTATTTTGTGTTTAAGTTAGGGTTAAATTAGAAAGAAATAGGTATATGTCCGTAAAAAAAAGTTAAAACATGAAAGTTGTTTGGAAGGGTGATATCCATCTACTCGTCAAAGGAAAATTCAAACGGATGACTGAGTGCGACGAATTTGTCGAATGTTTTTGCGAATTTGGATCCAAAATTAAGGAGTTAGAGTCGACCAAACTCGAAACCGATCACGAGAATGTAACCTACCCGTCGACGCGCATATATTTCATGTATATATTATTATGAAAAGGAGAGCGGATCGTATTTTTGGGAAATGCGAGGGGTTTTTCGCAAAAGTGCGGGCACTCAACTGGTACTGTTCACGAGATGTGTACTGTTCACACGGGAAGAGCCGGGCTATTCATGCGGGTGACCGGTACTGTTCATGCGGTGTACTGTACATTCGTATATACTGTGTGCTGTTCATCGCAGAAACACTGTTCTCGTATCGGAACTGTTCATCGCGGGGGGACCGATACTGTTTACCGACACTGTTCGCGTACCGGATGTTTACCAACACTGTTCATCGACCAGAAACACTGTTCAGCGGGGAGGAGTGGATCTGGGCTGTCGATTGAGGATCGGACGGCCGGGAAAAAGCGCGCGGATGAACAGTACGCGGAGGGCTGAGAGGGCGCGGATTGTTCCGCCCTTTATATATAGTAGTATTGGAAGTATTTTTTTTTTACGGGACAGAGGGAGTATGCAACATGGAAAACAAAAACACACAACATACGAAACAACACAGACAACAACAAAGAAACACATTTTTAGCATAAGTTTAACCTTACACATCATATATCTATAAACACTTCTGCAAAAAGCGGAATAATATGCGCTTGGCCCCAAATCTGAAATTCTCTAATCTTTTCCCAACAAGAATGGTAACATGCATCAAATTCGCCGATTCAGACTAGCATCCATGATTCTTGCTCGCCGTAGACCCATCGGAGTCGGTTTGGGTAATCACTGACCATTTTCTCCTCCGCCCACCATCTTCCTGAGCTCGTCACCATGGAGGACCTTCGTTCCATGGTAGTCGTCCATGTCAGTGAGCTCCCTGACCTCCCAACCATGTCAGACGTATAAGTCCCTTTTCGTCGCCACCACCCAGGCGTAGGAAATGGACCAAGTGTGGAAGTCGCGTGCCCCGCAGGGGTGTCGTTTCTTCTCTTGGATGGCATCACAGAATTGATGTTGGACAACACACAAATAACAGAGGCGTGGCTTCCCATTCGACTGTGAGTCCCCTATGTGATCAAAGGTTGGAGTTGATGCAACACCTTCTTTCTGATATGCGTGGTTTCACGTGAGGTCTGGGCATACCTCATGGCCTATTGGAGAAAGCCGATGTGGTTACCAGAGACATATTTTCCGTTGATGCAATGGTGGGTCAGGAAGACAACAAGCAAGATGAATCGGTGTGACCTATGTATGGCGATCAACCTAGTTTTCTGGTGTTTGTGGAGGCATCGCAACAACGTGGTCTTCAATGCCGATAGGCAATCAGCCCAGACAATCACCCAGATGATTAGGTCGGCGCATGAAGCTTGGATGAGAACGGGTCTTTTCCTTGGAAAGGTATTTGAATTCCCACCACCAACACCGGCCGAGTTCGTTGCTAGAGAGGGACTAGGCGTGGGGAGCTGCCACCCCTTGTTGGCAGTGACTGTGACTGTTGTTGCCCAACGGTGTTGCAACTTTTGCCTCACGTCTAGGGGCGGAGCTAGACAAGTGAGGACCGGGGTGCACAATGGTGCCAAAACTGACAAAAACCATTTTCTACGGGTAGCACATAAGGTGAAAATCTGCAATTTTACAAGGGAAACAAAATTTACCCGGTGTCCAGTGCAATCCCCAGGCTGCACTTGGATCCGCCAGTGGGCGGAGATATAGTACAACTATTGGGTTCAAATGAACCCAATGAAATTTGTAAATCCTTCGTTTACCAGATCTTTTCGATTAATTATTATCAAAAGAGTATACAATCAATAAGGAACCAAACCCAATGGGCATAATTCTCTAGCTTCGCCGCTTCTCGGTACGTCTTTTATGATATGTGATAAACCTTTCAGGGTGTATAGGAAAATTCGTGCTTATTGTATATATCGTCTCTATTTTTGGTAAAATTGGAAGACGTGTGGGTAAAGTGACACGTTTTGTGCATCGGTTGAGTATATACATGACAAATTCACCCGAGACATGGCTCGAATTCATGTTTTATACTCCCTCCATTTCATAAATTTGTACTAAATCAGCAACAAATAATATGAAACGGAGTGAATATTACAGAGTGAAAATGTACTACTGGTCCGCTACTTACAAGTTACCATCGTCATGATCTTCCAAATTGGAACCCGTTACCGTCGCCATTAGCTTCCGAAACGATAGAAAAACAATTGAATCACGTGGTAGCACTAACGAAGGAAGGTTCAGGGAAACTAGAAGCACGTGACAAGCGACAACGCCTCCCTCTCCGCTGTATATAAACCGGTGCCGAATCCAAGCTCCTCCACAAAATCCACTAACTCCGGTTCAGACACCGCGAATCCAAAGAAGCAAAGTTCAAATCATCGTACCACAAAACGCGACTAAACAAGACAAGATGATGATTCTTAATCCGGCGTTCGAGGCGGCAGCGCTGGACAGCATCCGGCAGCAGCTCCTGGAAGAGCCGCCGGCGCGGCCGGTGTACTGCCGGAGCACGAGCTTCGGCAGCCTGGTGGCCGACCAGTGGAGCGAGTCGCTCCCGTTCAGTTCCAACGACGCCGAGGACATGGTCGTCTACGGAGCCCTCCGGGACGCCTTCTCCTGCGGCTGGCTCCCCGACGGCTCGTTCGCCGCCGTCAAGCCCGAGCCCCTGCTTTCCCCTGACTCCTACAACGGTTCTTGCCTCGGCAGCTTTCTCGCGTCGCCTGGGCCGGACACGCCGGGCGAGGTGGCGTCGTCGACGCCGGGGTTCGAGGAGGCCGAGGTCGCAGCGGCGTCGTCGAGGGGGAAGCATTTCAGAGGAGTGCGGCAGCGGCCGTGGGGCAAGTTCGCGGCGGAGATCCGGGACCCGGCCAGGAACGGCGCGCGCGCGTGGCTCGGCACGTTCGACAGCGCCGAGGACGCCGCCGTGGCGTACGACCGCGCCGCCTACCGCATGCGCGGCTCCCGCGCGCTCCTCAACTTCCCGCTCCGCATGGGCTCCGAGATCGCCGCCGCGGCCGCGGCCGTCGGGGACAAGCGTCCGTGTCCCCAGCCAACGAGCTCCGACTCTTCTTCTCCCTGCTCCAGCACATCCGGGACGTCGAAGCGAAGGAAGAGAGGCGAGGCCGCGGCCGCGTCCATGGCCATGGCGCTGGTGCCGCCGCCACCGGTGCAGGCTCCGGTACAGCTGACCCTCCCAGCCCAGCCGTGGTTCGTCGCCGGTCCTGTCCAGCAGCTAGTGAGCTAAAACGGCGAAGGAGTCGTCAGTGACCGTTCTCGTGAGCGATTAGTCGTTCGACGGATGTGCTGAGCAAGCTGAGGAACAGAGAGCATCGAGAAGGTGTCAATGGTGTAATGCACGCCCAAAGAAACGTGATCAGTCATGCAATTGCGTACGCCATTGTAATCGGCGTGTTCCGGCGTCTCATGTGAGTAGCGCCATTAGTGTGGTGTCGTGTGAGATTTGTCTCTAGAGTTACTGGCGTCAGCACATTAGCAAAGTGGTGGAGACTGGAGAGGAATCTGAAAGGTTGTTTCTGAGATGTGCTGACTCCTGAGGGTGCAATGCAAAAAGTCCGTACAAACGTTTCTACAATGGAGAATATTCTATGTTCAACTGTTGCTTGGTAAGGGTGGTGATATTTTAATTGGTGAATCAGCGATTCCTTTCAAATTGGCTGGTTTCTCGTTCATAGCCTAATTAAAAGATAAGATGACATGGGCGTGCATCACCACATTGTTTTTGTGAAGAACACATCGAAGAACGACGACATGTCTGCGTTTTGACCTGGATCACATGTTTGACTTGAACGAAAAACTGGGAAGACAGGTGATGCACGGCACTACTTTTTTCGAGAATACAACTGGAAGGTATATTAATCATGATTTTTGAACCACTTGCGGTAGTTTCCCCTGACCTAACCCCTCTCTCTCGCGCCCTACCCCCGCCTACCTTCCCCCTCCTTCGCTCTCCCCCGTCGCCGCCGCCGGCAGGGGCTGCCGGGCGAAGCCCGGGTGGCGCCGGCGGCGGCGGATTGTCTCATCCCACGCTGGTATGGGTGGAGGTGGGGATCCAACCTTCTGGCGGCGGTGCTCCTAGGGAGGCGGCGGCTCGGCTCCGGCCGGGTGGCAGCCAGACGGCGGCGATGCGCGCGTGCAGGCGGGGCGGCGCCTTGCAGGCGGGTGGCAGCGTGCTGCGGTGTTCGCCGGCAGGGCCTGGCGGCCCAGATCTGGGCCCTTAGGGCCCCATCTGGGTCGGGGTGGGCCGGTCTGACCTGCGGTGTGATCTGCAGCTGGATTAGAGGTTGAGGATGCAGGGGATGGCGGCGACGGCGGCCGGCCTGTTGCAGCGTGGCGGTGAGCTTCACGGGCCCGTTTAGGGCCCAGCCGGACCCTATTAGGACTGGTGTGCCCCGTGGGGCTTAACGGGCCCGATGGGCCCGACCGGACCTGACGGGGACTGGTCTGCTCTGCTGCCGCGTCCGGTCGACTACCGTCCGCGACGGTGGAGGTTGGTCCCTCCCGCGCGGCCGCGGTTCTGCTGACCTCTGTTCATTCCTCGCCTCACCTCCGTCTTGCAGACCTCGTGTTGGCTACTTCGGTGAGACGCCGATGGTGACTTCAGAATCGTTTGGGCGCATGTTGGTGGGGGGATAGTGTGGTGGTGTTGAGGCTCGTCCTCGGGGGCTCCTCTGCTACGGATCGTCTGGGGTTGTGGATGGAGTTCTCCGAGAGAAATCCTTGTCGGTTCATCCGACACCGACGCGGTGCCGCCTCCGGGTGGCATCTTTCCTTCCTGAAGGGCGTCGGGGCTACCCTTCGCTTCCCTCGGTGCCGGGGGAAACCCTAGGACCAGTGCCCTGGTCCGGGCAGCAGCGTAGCGTCCCTTCTTGAAGGTGCTGCTTGGTACTCGTCGATTCGGTGCTAGGAGCGTGGTGGTACTCTGTTGGAGAGGGCGCAGCGGTTGCGGGTCACCATCGTTTAGTCGATCCGCCTATGTCTCCATTTTGTTTCTTTTTCTTTTCTTTGGGTGTATGTTTGCTGCCGCCCCAGCATTGCAATTCTGTTGGTTATATCGGGTGTTTGCTATATTTATATAGCGGGGCTACGGCCTATTTCGTCAAGGTATATTAATCATATGAAGAAAGCAACGCTAAGAAAGGCTACAACTCCATATATTGCCAAACAGCGGCAAACAACGCACCCTCTACAGACCCGGTGATAAACGACTCACCTTGCCCAACATCCTACCAAGAATGGTGAGGAGATGGAGCATGTGGTTTCGGACCACGTCACGAACCAAGCAAAACACCGCCGTAGCTCAACTTCGACTCCAAGGTAAACCGGCTGGAGTCGGAGAAGACGTCGACCAAGTTGCGTCCGCCATGTCGTACATCCACCAATACCCCGATGCTGCCGAAGCCGGCCAACGGGACTGGAGTTGGGGAACAAGGTTGCAAGCCACCGGCTTGGGCCATCACCATCGTGAGGGAGGAACATCGGCGTCAAGAAGGGGCGTCGACCATGACCGGCATCACTCTGCGCCCCGCCTGTCGCCGCTGGAACCACCTCGGTGCCTAACCACCACCGCAACCTAGCGCCACCACGCTAGCCTGCCGCTGACGACCCGGCCCAGGGGGCCCGCCCCGATCCAGGGGCCACGACAGGCCCGGACCTGGCCGCAGCAGCAGGGGTTGCACCACCGGATGGAGGAAGTCGCCATCTCCGCCGTCATCGCCGCGCGGAGTCGCCACCGGAGATCCATAGCGTCGCGCCGCCGATCCCCACCGCCAAACCCTAGCGCCGCCACGAGAAAGGGATGGAGCCCTCTGTTTCGCCTCCTAAGAGCATCTCCAACCGGCTCCACCAAACGTCCGGGTGAACAGCCCGGACACGGCATGGGCCGAAAATGGCCACCCAACCGGCTCCCCCAAAACTCCCCCAGACGTCCGGGCTGTCCGGCGAACCCGAAAGCTAGCCCATATGTGGGGCGAGTTTGAGGACGCCCGGATGCGTCCGCCACGTCGGCATGTCAACGCGGACCCCACCAAATTGAACCAAATATCCCGTGATCCTCCGCCCCTCCCGCCTCCCATTTTCATTTCTCTCATCGCGTCCAGCCGCCAAATAGTCGTCGGCGCCATCAAGAAGAGAGGATGACGAAGGAGGAGTCCATGGAGTCGACGGAGAAGGGCGCATCATCGGAATCCGTTGAGCAGCGACTATGGTCCGAGCTCAAGCCGGAGACCGTCGCCCGGAAGTTGAGGCGGACAAGCAGCGCCAACGCGTGCAAGCCGAGAAGGAGAAGGTGAGGTTGGCGAAGGAGGAGGCTTGGATCAAAATGGAGTTGGAGAAGAAAAAAATGCATGATGCCCTCTTGGTGGAACAAGAAAAAATGAATCTTGCAAGGTTTACGGAGATTTCAAGACACTAGTCTCTTGGATGAGTCTAGCGCAAATTGGATCCTCCACGTGAAGAAAAAGTTCTTCGAACGCGAAATTCAATTCGGCTATGTATCGGTCTATGTATGAACTTGTTGTTTTTTTTGTGTCCAATTCGGCTATGTAAACTTAAATTCGACTATGTATCGGACGTGTGGATCGACATTGCATGAGTTTGTCCGAATGTTTGGAGAATACGGTTGGAGGAGGCAATATTTGGGGTTGCCCGTTCGCTGTCCGCGGACACACCCAGACATGTCCGTGAACAATTTTGGAGGTCGATTTTGGGGTGGCCGGTTGAAGATGCTCTAATAAGTCTCTCCCGGTCCGGGATGTATCACCTAGACTTGTGTTTGTTAGCCTGAGGATTTGTCAACAGACAGAGACCTGAATTCAAAGCCAAAATCAAATGGACCACTACTTGTAAGCCCTCGAGGAATCAAACAAAACAAAAAAATTGCGGCAGGGGCGAGGCTAGCACGCACTCGCGAATTATACTAATCCCTCATTGCTTAACTTTGAGCCGTCGAGGCGTTCGAGTGGTGCGGCGGTGATGGTTTGGTGCAGCACCTTTGAGGCAGAGGAGTCCAAGATATCCTTTTGATCATGCCTTGATATAATATAAACAAGATGCAAGCAGCCGACCAAAATTATTAAACAATTAACCTCGTGCTTATCCATGATAAAAGAGGTACACTTATGACGAGGGATTCCTTCGGTTTGAACTTTGATGCTGGGCAAGATCAGCTGTCAGGCACTTGCTTGTCAGTTGTCACCATGCGAACCGTGGGACTGAAACGTTTCCAGAACATACCGGTTTGCCATTCACATCCTGTTTGCCAGCTTCCCGTGCTTGGCCTGCCGAGAGAATACCCGTCCCATAGGGCCTCTTTGGCTCTTTTGGGTCGCAGGATTAAAAAGATAAAAACAGAAAACATGGAATTATGTTACATTTACTAGTGTAAAAATTATATTCCCTCCGTCTGGAAAATGATGTCTTGGATTTATCCAAATACGGATGTATATAGACATATTTAGTGTGCACATACATCTAAATTTGGACAAATGAAAGACATATATTTCCGAATGGAGGGAGTATATATTTTTATTTTGAAAGACATAAATTATTTAAGAAAAGAGGATCCTACATTAAAAAAAAATTGGCACAAAGGACCACATGGGCGAAAGAAATGACAAAAAACGACCACCCGTGAATCAAATTGTCAAATCTACCATGGCGGTAGGGCCAGTTAGTTCGTTTCCCGTTCTATGCGTCGACGGAATTCCGTTTAGCCAAGCGTGCCGCCTGGGCCAGTGGCGGCAGGTGCCACGTGTTGCCTGTCGGGCCTGTAGGCACGGTATTTTGTCAATTTCTCTCACAAGTGATCTTATTTGGCATTTCATTCGTAAAGGTGGCCTGTTATGGCAAAAATTCCCTACATAACTGTGTATACAAGTTGCATATAGCCACCGATCTCCCTCTCGCTCTAACTCCAGCCTCGCCCCCCCCCCCCCCCCCCTCCTTCAGCAATGGCGCACAACGACCACCACGTCCGCTGCTGATCACACCGAAAAAGGAGGTCGGCGCACAACGGAGCGGCGGCAACATGCAGGCCAAGGAGGAGCATCGAACATGGCGGAGCAGTGGCGTCTTAATCGGCTCGCCACCACGTACACCAACATAGCCCCGACGGGAGGACATCCCCCGGAGTGGCGTGTTCCATTGCCGCTCCGAGACCAAGTCGACGACGAGACACGCCATGATTGACCACGTCGCTCCTGCTCTCTACGAACGCGCATTGACGACGACCTTCTCGGCCCAAAGGATTACCCGGCTACTACATGGCGTTGTGTGCGTCGCTGGAGCCGCAGTAGTAAGTCGGAGCCCATCGACGGTGTTCTGGGGCAAGAGGAATGGCCGGCTTCGTCGGCGACTGATACGTCTCAAACGTATCTATAATTTTTCATGTTCCATGCTTGTTTTATATCAAATGCCACATGTGTTTATTATGATTTTATATCATTTTGGCACCTTTTATTGGACTAACCTATTAACCAGTGCCCAGTGCCAGTTTCTGTTTATTATGTATGTGCATTGCAGAAAAGGTCCAAAATCCAAAGTGCTTAGAAAATTCCCAAAAAATTACAGAAATTCTTTTTCGCCAGAAGACCCTGGGAGCCAGTAGGACAAGTCCGGGAGAGGCACACAGCCTCCATACGCCACCTAGGCGCGGTCCAGGATCAACCACGCCTGGGGCCCACCTGGGCACCTCGTGCACCGCCTTGCGTCGCCTCTTCGCCTATAAAGACCCTCCTGACCTAAAAACGACGACCCCCGAAGGATTTCTCCAGAAACGCATCCGAGCTCCGCCGCCACCAAAAGCCCTAATTCGGGGGACATAAGTTCCTGTTCCGGCACCCTGCCGGGATTGGGAATTGCCCCGGAGCCATCTTCATCGACCTTGCTGCCTCCCGTGATGCAGTGGGAGTAGTTCTTCATCGGGGCTGAGGGCTCGTGCCGGAAGCTATGTGGTTATCTCTCTCTCCCATGGTGTGATCTTTATGTGATCATGAGCATTGTTAGTGTAGCTGAATTCATATGATGTTCCCCCTTCATTATGTAATGGATATGTTACTAAAGTGGTTTTATCTAATTTTCGGAGTCATTGTTGACAACACGGCATCAAGGATGACAGTGTGGGTACTTGTGTGTGGCTCTATGGATAATAGATTAGATATTTATCATGAGTTATTCTTTGTGGAATTATGGTGTTTGGACTTTAGGGTGTGACAGACCTACGCATTAATTGTGGTGTTCGAACTTTGAGGTATGCTTTTGTACCCCTACGCATAGTACTCTTGTTTCTTATCGAGAAGAAGAATAGTTCCGGGTAACACCTATGTTGCATAATGGGAGGAAGAATCATGCATGCGTTCAGTTGTGTTAATGTGTTGAGAGAGTCCACTAGTGAAAGTATGATCCCTAGGCCTTGTTTCCAATCATCGATACACCGTTTTTAGTCACTTTTGTTACATGTTTGCTTGCTGCCATTTATATTACAGATTACAAATACCATCTTTTACCATCCATATCACTTGCATTTTACTATCTCTTCGCCGAACTAGTGCACCTATACATCTGACAAGTGTATTGGGTGTGTTGGAGACACAAAAGACTTCTTGTATCTTAATTGCAGGGTTGCCTGAGAGGGATACGTTCAACCTCTACCTCCCTGAGTTCGATAAACCTTGGGTTACTCACTTAAGGGAAATTTGCTGTTGTCCTACAAACCTCTGCACTTGGAGGCCCAACACTGTCTACAAGAATAGAAACGTGTAGTAGACATCAAGCTCTTTTCTGGCGCCGTTGCCGAGGAGGTAAGGTAAACGGCACTCACATCCTCCGGCAACTAAGCTCTTTTCTGGCGCCGTTGCCGGGGAGGTGAGCGCTTGAAGGTATCTTCTTTAGATCCTGCAATTTTATCTTTTTGTATCTTGTTTTTATTTCACTAGTTAGGCTTAATGAAAACAAAAAAAATTAATGAGCTCTATGAAATTTATCTTGCGTTAGGACATGAAGTGTTTGAAGAGAAAATTAAAAAACCTATGGAACTTTATTTGTATGATAGTAGCAATTTTATTAGCATACATTCTTTAAACACCATTATTGCTAATGCCATGGCAAGCTCTAAGCTTGGGGAAGATGGTTTTGATGAATATGATATTTTTATCCCCAGGCTTTGAGGAGGAAATTTACTTTGATGATACTTTGCCTCCAATATATGATGATTATAATAATTGTGATATTTTAGTTCCACCTATTATTGAGGATAAAGTTTATTGTGATTATGATATGTCTCCTATATATGATGTTTACAATGATGAATATGATTTTTTCAGCCCATCTACTATTGAGGATAAAGTTTATTATGATTATACTATGCCTCCAATTTATGATGATTACAACGATGGCTGTGATATGTTTACTCCCACTATTACTAATGAGAAGGATTTTACTTATGTGGAGAGTAATGATAATAATTTTATGCTTGTAGATCATCATAAGAATGCTTTATGTGATAGCTATTTTGTTGAGTTTATTCATGATGCTACTGAAAATTATTTTGAGAGAGGAAAATATGGTTATAGAAATCTTCATGTTATTAAATTTTCTCTCTTTATGATGAAAGTTTTGAGCTTTCTCTTGTGTTGCTTTTATATGCTGGTTGCTTTAAGACCTAATGGTCATTATGAGAGAGGGAGACATGGTTTCATATATCTCTATAATATTAAGTCTCCTCTCTTTATGTTGAAAGTTTTGAAGTTGCACTTGTTTTGCCTTCCTATGCTAGACACTTTGTGCTTCATTGATTTATTTCTTACAAGACTCCTATGCATAGGAAGTGTGTTAGATTTAAACATGTTTTATATATGCTTCTTGATTCTCTCTTATATGTTCAACTCTAATTCTTATGAGAGCATCATTAAAATTATCATGCCTAGCTAAAAGGCTTTAAAGAAAAGCGCTTATGGGAGGCAACCTATTTATTTTTCCTTTCAGTTTCTTTTTGTTTTCCTTGTGTTTTGGTTTTTGTTGCCTCTGTAGAAACTCCCTTGTATCCTTTTTGTTTTTGTTTTTGTGCCAAGACTAGCCTTTAATGAGAGGAAAGTAAAAAATTTGAGTTGTTGTCTAGAAACAGATTTTTGTCCATCACCGTACGAAATTCTAAAAAATCACAGAACGTGATCTGTAGCTGAAATGTTTTGACAGCAAGCTTCTGGGTTTTGTCTAACTTTTATCAGTTTTAAGTTTTCTGATTCGAGGTGTCCTAGTATCCCGAAAAAAAATCATATTTACGTTATGTTCTGTTTTTGACAGATTCTGTCTTTGTTTTTGCATTGCTTCTTTTACGGGCAAACTGGAGTTCTTTTATCCACGGAACATCACTTATATCTTTGTGGCAGTAGCCAATGTTTAGGAACAAGTTTATGCAATGTGCCAAATGAGAACTAAAGGTGGATTATTTTGTTTGAGAACTAACCCCTCTAATGAGTTTGTGATAAGTTGTGTGTGAAGAAAGTTTTCAAGTGTTGAGAGAACGAGGTGATGAAAGAAGATCAAGAAGGGATTAAAGCTCAAGCTTGGGGAGGCTCCCCTGGACCTCCAATAAATATTCAAGAAGTCTCAAGCGTCTAAGCTTGGGGATGCCCAGGCATCCCCTTCTTCATTGACAATTAATCAGGTCGATCCCATGAAACTATATTTTTATTCCTTTACATAATATGTGTTGTTCTTGGAGCGTCATTTGTGTTTTGCTTTCAGTTTTGTTTTGTTTTGTTTGTTTGCTGGTCATTTTCAATAATGGATCCTTACATTCTTGTGTGGGAGAGAGACACGCTCCGCTTTTTCATAAAACACTCTTGTTTTTCACTTATATGTGTAGAGTGTTTAGCCTTTTATTATTTTAGCTTCTACATCTTGTTTTTCATGTATCTCTTGTTCAGAGCTATTAGTTTCTTATAGTTAGGAAGTACTCTCTTGTGTTTCATGCGTACTTGCTTAGAGAGTTTTGTTCAAATAAGTTGATTGGTGTTTGGAACTAAAAATGTTATGCATGTGGTGTGGTATGTCGGAAATCTTGCATGGTATTGTAAATCATTTGAATTTTGATAACTCGATTCCTTGCAATTGCTTGAGGTATTAAATGGATAGATGTTTAATCTTGCTGGTTAATTAAGTTAAGGCCGATTAGTGGTGTTGCCGTTAAAGCTTGTTCTGTACTACAAACTCTATTAATTGTTGAAGGGTAGTTGTTCTTGATAGCTCTTTAAGTCAGAAGGTACTCCGTAATGGTTTAGTTGCGTGTGAAGGTCGAGGGATCTAACGGGGTACTTATACCGCCATGAACGACCCTTCTTGGAGTGACTTTTGATCATGCTATGTCTGTAGACCCTGCTAGTTGTGAACAATAAACTTGTGAGTTCTTTTTGACTAATGTTGAGCTTTGGTTTTTGCACTTCCACCATCCAAATTTTGCTAGCCTCTTCGGTGTTGTGCATTGCCTTCTTCTCACATTGAGACTTGGTGCATACTTCGCCAGTACATCCAAACCCCGTGGGAGGACTTTCTCTTGTTTTCCTACACATAAGCCTATACATCTTGCTCAAAACAGCCACCATACCTACCTACCACAACATTTGCATAGCTGTGCCGAGATATATTGCCATGCATCTCCATTATACATTGCATGACTTGTTGTCATTTTTCATTATTGTCATTTAGTGCTTTGCATGATCATATACAGCTGACGTGTGGTTTACCCATGTTACGCTAGATCATTGCACCTCCTGCTATACTGGCAGAGGCTTTCAGTTTCATACATCATGTTTTATTAGTTATGAGTTATTTGTACAAAAAGTGTGTTTTCCAATAGAGTGTTGCCCTTACCAGTGAGGAAATGAAAAGAGCCATGGAGGTCACCAAAAGTGCCCAAAAGAGGCCACTTAGTAAAAAGAGAGAAAATCTAAAAGAGCCATAGAAGCCACCAAAAGAGCCCAAACTTTGAAAAGTTATAAAAGAGAGAGGGGGCAGCATTACTATCCTTTATGTCACACTTGTGCTCATGTTTTAGCACCTATACTTCATAGTTTCATATTTGTACTAGTAGCACATTTGCCTCATTTGAGAGAGTTTTCATGTTTCATCTAGTATAACTATGTGGGAAATTTTTCATTATAGAACTTGGGTTGTATATTCCAATGATGAGCCTCCTCAAAAGTGCTCTAGATCTTCGTGAGCAACCGGGTTAGATGCACCCCACTAGTTCTATTGGAGAGCTTTCATAAACATATATCTCTATGTGCATCATTTGCATGGCAATCACTACTCCTTGCATAGATTCGATTATAAGACTTCCTCTTGTCTAATGATCATTTATAGCTGTGTGAGACTTTCTTCCATTGGCCTTCCAAACCCCCATTAATGTTATTTTTGCCGAAACATCATGGTGTCAATACCATTTGCTTACGCTCACCGATTGAGTAAACTTCGAAACAGTTGATATATGTCGTGCATGTTTGTTTTCACTTGGCTGGATCCTTTCTATTACTGTGAAAGATACTAGATGCTTGAGAGAAGGATAGAATTGCTATGTTGGAGACTTAAATCATCTATAATGAACTTTGTACGGTTTCAAGTCTCAAAAGCATGATCCACGAAAAGTTCTTGGTTGATTAATTGTCATGATTAACCATTGTTTGTTTAATATTCTTTATACACTTGCTTTGAATGATTTGTTTATCTAAACTCACATGCTGTACATTACTATTTGATCAAGATTGTGTTGGTAGCATGTCACTACAAAAATTATTTTGTTATCATTTACCTACTCGAGGACGAGCAGGAATTAAGCTTGGGGATGCTGATACGTCTCAAACGTATCAATAATTTTTGATGTTCCATGCTTGTTTTATATCAAATGACACATGTGTTTATTATGATTATATATCATTTTGGCACCTTTTATTGGACTAACCTATTAACCCAGTGCCCAGTGCCAGTTTCTGTTTATTATGTTTGTGCATTGCAGAAAAGATCCAAAATCCAAAGTGCTTAGAAAATTCCCAAAAAATTACAAAAATTCTTTTTCGCCAGAAGACCCTGGGAGCCAGAAGGAAAAGTCCGGGAGAGGCACACAGCCTCCAGACGCCACCCAGGCGCGGTCCAGGGTCAACCGCGCCTGGGGCCCACTTGGGCACCTCGTGCACCGCCTCACATCGCCTCTTCGCCTATAAAGACCCTCCTGGCCTAAAAACGACGACCCTCGAAGGATTTCTCCAGAAACGCATCTGAGCTCCGCCGCCACCAAAAACCCTAATTCGGGGGGCAAGAAGTTCCTGTTCCGGCACCCTACGGGATTGGGAATTGCCCCCGGAGCCATCTTCATCGACCTTGCTGCCTCCCGTGATGCAGCGGGAGTAGTTCTTCATCGGGGCTGAGGGATCGTGCCAGAAGCTATGTGGTTACACTAGTACAGAAAAGGTCATTGGCAACGTGGGTTTATGCCCATTGGCAACGTTGCCAGTGTCACGCTGCTGCTATTTTTACTGGCAACGTGTTCTGAGAGCACGTTGCCAGGGGCATCACTATTGGCAACGTGCGTTTTGTGGAAAAGTTGCAAATTTCCTGTTTAGCGCCAACGTGTTTCTTCTGTACACGTTGCTAAACTATGTCAGGAAATCAACATCAACACCAACAACGTACTGACAGTTGCCCAGTGCCAACAAAATAATCAGTATTAAGCAGTAAAACACAATTCCGACACAATAATCAACCGAATTAGATAGATAGCACATAACTTATTCCAAGTCCCAATTACATAAATAGCATATGAAACTCGATATCGCTAATAGATTCAACATAACTTATTAGTAGTTTTCTAACTAACTAGCTAATCACTGAGTGTCTCGATCACAGGCTCAGGCATGAAGTCATTATCATCTCTAGGGTCATGATCCTCAGACTCGGAACTAGAAGAGTCTTGGGGGGGCCCTATACATGAAGTAGATCTCGGCTTCACCATGGTTGAGAAAGAAGGTGCACCTCTCCGTAGGTTGCATGCCGTAGTTATTTACAAGTTGTGTCCAATGGGCGCCATGGAAATATGTCTTCCCTTGCTCGTTGATGCACAAAACTCTGAAGGTTCGAGTGGGCACCGTCATCTGGACCAGGTTGACCAAAAATGTCCTATGGTCACTAATGGGAACGCCAACATGCTCCAAGAAGTCACGTCTAGCCCTACACGGGATGATCTGAGAAAAAGAATAATTGAAATTAGTGTTATTATAAGGATAGTATAATGCAAAGGAACTACAAACCTAACTATGAAGAGTGCACACCTAGCCTCATTTATCATTGTCAAAACAAGGAAAAAAGAGTTCCCACAAGACCAGGTACTAATAAAGCACTTTAATTGTATATAGTACAAGGTATTGTAGATACTCTCCTTTCCTTTAACATGACATGGTTTAAATCATCGGCCTCTAACATCTACAACAACATGGGTAAAAGGATGGATAAAAAGATGCCTCATATGAAGAGTGCACATCGTGAACTTCCAAGTGTCGGAACTAAAGGACCAAGAGAAATGTATAACCAATGTTGTTATACATGTCAGTAGGTCCTTTAACCAACACTCGAAATGACTATGCACAAGAGTCTAATCATTGGCACATTCCACACAAATTCTAAACATCGAAGAAAAGACGACAAAAACAATAGATGTTTCATAGCGATATCTCTCATGTACAATCATCGGCCTATAGTACATATACAAGAACATGGGTAAAAGGATAAAAAGAAGATGTACAACAATATGGATAAAAAGACGAATAAAAAGATGCCTCATATGAAGAGTGCACACCATTAACTTCCAAGTGTTGGAACTAAAGGACCAAGAGAAATGTATAACCAATGTTGTTATACATGTCAATAGGTCCTTTAGACCAACACTCGAAATGATAATGCACTTGAGTCTAATCATTGGCACATTCTACACAAATTCTAAACATCGAAGAAAGAGACGACACAAACAATACATGTTTCACAG
Source organism: Poa pratensis (assembly GCA_947311845.1). NCBI lineage: Eukaryota > Viridiplantae > Streptophyta > Magnoliopsida > Poales > Poaceae > Poa > Poa pratensis. The sequence continues at coordinate 21,779,364 of CAMZMU010000063.1, forward strand.
CATTGACTTTGATTCAGAGGTAGCGTGACTAAGTGTCAGGACGACAGAACCTTCGGAAGGAATGCAAGAACTTGGCGCCTTTTTAGCATTCCTTCTAGAGGTTATGTCCTCCTGACACTTAGAGTCATCCTTAATATCATGTGAATCAAAGTCATCGGTGTAACAACATGGATAAAAAGAAGAATAAAAAGATGCCTCAAATAAATAATGTGAAGAAATTACGATAGAATAAATATGTTGGATAAAACATACCATCATGGTGTGAACCTCTTGTGGGAGAACTACGCCAAACTTCTTGCTCGTACAGTCGGGGTAGCCACAACTCTCACACATGTGATTCATTATTTGCTACAACATAGATTACAGTTAGTCCAAATACAACATCTAGGAACTTCTAACATCTACCTTAACTCCAATCTAACTAAATCATCTAGTGCATCTAAATAAAATAACAACTGCGATAAAAATCGCAACTAAGGTAACAACGGATCCAACTGCATAATGAAACCAAGACTCCTTATCGTGGCTTATCTTCTAATCTTTCTAATCTTCAACCGGTTTGCGTCCATCTTGTTTTTGTGATCGTAGACGACATCGGCAACATACAAATCCAATATCATTTTGTCTTCTTCAAGTTTCTTCAATTTTTGTTTCAATTCATGATTTTCCTTTTCAACAACATTTAACCTCTCAACAACAATTTTCAAATCGTTCGGCACATCCGGTTCACATATGGAACCCTAAAAAAAATCTATGTCAGTTTTAATCGGCATATTAATTACACGAAATGAAATTACTGGCTAGTTTTCCAAAATAATATACCACGTCGGAAAACTCCATATCATGCCAGCCGACGGAATTCAAAACCATCTTCAAGGGACACTATATATCAAACAATGCAAACTAAATTAATTGCATAGTAAACAAACAACACATTGCAAACTAAACAAACAACACATTTATCAAACAATATCGGCCGGCCCCGGCACCTTCGTGGCCGAGCCAAAGATAGATGTGCGAACCTTTGAGCGCGTGGCCACCGGCAGCGGGACGGGAGAGGGAGGCGGCGGCGTGGATCCGCGACGAGTCCCGGGCAGGCGCCCGGCAAGGCGGCGGCGCCGGAGGGTTAGGGCTGGGGCTGCGCACTGCGGAGGTGCGGCAGCAGCGCGCGGCGGAGGTGCGCGGCAGTGCGCGGCGGAGGACGGCGGAACCCTAACTGCATCACGAGAGAGAGAGAGAGAGAGAGAGAGAGAGTGTGTGTGGCCGGCCCGATGCGGTCGGTCGATCTGGGATATATATCCCCATTGTAGTGGCACCACGTGCAATAAGAGCACGTTGCTATTTAGCAACGTGTCTCCGGCCGACACGTTGCCACTATCACCAAATTGGCAACGTGTTCAATTAGAAACCATTGCCACTAGTTTTACCGAGGCCCGGTGGGCTCGCAAAATTTACTGGCAACGGTTGTCCCAAAATACACGTTGCCAGTATGGAGATAGTAGCAACGCGTTTTACAAATAGCGTTGCTAACATATACTAGCAACGTGCCTTATCTGGTACACGTCGCAAACACGATGTTGCCACTAGCCTATTTCCTACTAGTGTTATCTCTCTCTCCCATGGTGTGATCTTTATGTGATCATGAGCATTGTTAGTGTAGCTGAATTCATATGATGTTCCCCCTTCATTATGTAATGGATATGTTATTCAAGTGGTTTTATCTAATTTCTAGAGTCATTGTTGACAACACGGTATCAAGGATGACAGTGTGGGTACTTGTGTGTGGCTCTATGGATAATAGATTAGATATTTATCATGAGTTATTCTTTGTGGAATTGTGGTGTTTGGATTTTAGGGTGTGACAGACCTACGCATTAATTGTGGTGTTCGAACTTTGAGGCATGCTTTTGTACCCCTACGCATAGTACTCTTGTTTTTATCGAGAAGAAGAATAGTTCCGGGTAACACCTATGTTGCATAATGGGAGGAAGAATCATGCATGCGTTCAGTTGTGTTAATGTGTTGAGAGAGTCCACTAGTGAAAGTATGATCCCAAGGCCTTGTTTCCAATCATCGGAACACCGTTTTTAGTCACTTTTGTTACATGTTTGCTTGCTGCTATTTTTATTACAGATTACAAATACCATCTTTTACCATCCATATCACTTGCATTTTACTATCTCTTCGCCGAACTAGTGCACCTATACATCTGACAAGTGTATTTGGTGTGTTGGGGACACAAGAGACTTCTTGTATTTTAAATGCAGGGTTGCTTGAGAGGGATACATTCAACCTCTACCTCACTGAGTTCGATAAACCTTGGGTTACTCACTTAAGTGAAATTTGCTGCTGTCCTACAAACCTCTGCACTTGGAGGCCCAACACTATCTACAAGAATAGAAGTGTGTAGTAGACATCAGCGACATGGACCAGTGACAGGCGTAGCCATCGTGTTCAGGAAGCCGGAGCTGGACCGTCACGGCAGCCCAAACCGGAGTTGCATGACGGCACCATTATCTACATCTCCGACGATGACGAGTAGATGGCGTCTAGTTTACGGCTTTGTAGTTAAATTTCTTTCAAATTCACGTTTTAATGTCGTTGAATTTGAACACAATTTAAACATTTTGCATTGATCCGATCGGAATTATTTTTGTTTTGATTTTAGCATGTTGTTGGGGCCACGACCCTATTATCTGGCATTCCCAAACCGGACATATTTTAGGGACACCGGACTAAGGGCATCTCCAGCCGTGCCCCCCAGCGCCCCCCAGGGCCGAAAATAGCGCCGTTTTGGCCAAATAGCGCCGAATTCTTCCCAGTCGGCCCCCAGGAACCCAAATAGCGCCGTTTCGGCCAAAATTAGCGCCGGCGCTCCCAGGCCGGACCCAGCCCATTGGGTTCCGCCTGGGGGTGAAAGCGCGCGTGGGTCAGCACTGTCGGCGAGATAGCGCATTTCCCCACCCCCGCCTCGCCCTTTCCTCTATCCCGTCGCGTCGCCGCCATGTCGCCGCCGGCACCACCCCTCCCACCTCCGCCGCATACAAGCAGCTAGGAAGCCCACCTTCTCGCCCAATCCACGCCGCCGGCCGCCCCTCGTCCCTCCGTCGTGATCTAGCCGTAAGGAAGGCTCTCGGGAAGGCTCGCGCCCACCTCGCCTGCTAGGTGTTCGGCGTTTTGTCCGCCCAGCCATGGACTCCGACGACGAGGAGCTGCTCGCCGAACTGCTTGATGAGGAAGCCTCGGCTGCCATCAACGATGAAGAACACTTGCTCATCCTCACCTGTCTTGCCGGCCTGCTCGCAAACGAGGCGAGGCCGCGCGTGTTGGCTCAAAGCCCGGTCGCCGCAAGAGCAAGCCGAGGCAGCGCTACGAAAGCTACTTCATCCTCTACTCCGACTACTTCGCCGACAACCCCACGCAGGACGAGGCGGTGTACCGGCGCCGTTTCAGGATGAAATGGAAGCTCTCCTCGACATCATGCATGCTATCCGAGAGTTCGACACATATTTCAAGTTGAAGACGGATTGCACCGGCACGGTAGGCTTTACCTCCATTCAGAATGCACGGTGGCGATGAGACTGCTTGCATATGGTGCTCCCGCTGATTCGCAGGATGATTATCTGCGCATGTCCGAGTCCACTGCCATTGATTGTTTGAACAGGTTCTGTCGGGCAGTGGTGGCAGTGTTTGGGCCAACATACTTGCGAACACCCAATGCGGAAGACACTGCCCGGATCCTGGCCACCAATGAAGTAAGAGGCTTCCCTGTGATGCTTGGAAGTATCAACTGCATGCATTGGGCATGGAAGAACTGTCCATTTGATGGCATCTACCCAAAGTGGTCAACATTTGTGAAGACTATCTCCAACCCTGTGCCAGGAAGCGCGAAAGCTTGGTTTTCCAAGTGCCAGGAGGCTTCCAGGAAGGATGTTGAGCGGGCATTTGGTGCGCTGCAGTCTCGATTCGCTGTTGTCCGGTACCCAGCTCTGACTTGGTCCAAATCCAATATGTCTGAGGTGATGAACTGTTGTGTGATCTTGCACAACATGATCATTGAGAGCGAGCGGAATGATCTGGTGGCTGACACTGAGGCGTACTACAGACATGGTCTCTTGCAGATGTAGATATTAGGTGCCGGCAACATGGGCAAACTTTCTCGCTATGCGTCAGGAGATTCGAGACTCGGTGGTGCATACACAGCTGCAGAATGATCTGGTTGAGCACCTGTGGAGGCGCAAAGGCAATGGCAATGCCGATGCCTAGTTTTATTTGTTCTATTTGCTTGCATTGTTAAACTATTTATGTGTGGATTTGTATGTTGAACTATTTGTGTGTTGATTTGTATGCTGAAATGTTTATACAATTTTGTATGTCAAATTTGGGCGAAAATCGCCGGCTGGGGACGGCCTGGGTTCGGCGACTGGGAAAACGCCGCCCCCAGGACGTCAAATGGCGCCGTTGCCCTCCAAGCGAGCCAAAATAACGCCGTTTTTCGGCCTGGGACCGAACGACTGGAGATGCCCTAAGTCGTCGGTAGAGATGCTCTTAAGATATCTCTCGATCAATGTTGAACCCCGCCTACAATGACACCGGTGGAAATGCTCTTACCATATGTACGATATCTCTCGATCAATGTTGAAACCTGTCTTACGCTGACTCTCGATGTGATGGTGACTTGTGTTTGAACCCGAGACAAATTAAGGCGATCGGTCCAGATGATGCGCACGGGCAACAAAGGTGAGACCGTCTAGAACAGAAAGCTATTGGCCGATATTTATCTGGTCGTTCCGACTCAGCAAAGTGGACGATCCTGTTCTGACCGTTTCCGCCGATATTTCCGTCACCTTTGCATTCGGATCGGATAACTGAGAGACCATCCGAATCAGCCTCATACAATGTTGTGATCTACCGCAGGCCCACTGGCTGACTCAGCTGTAGAAAAGTTAACGGCAACTACCTCGATCTGTGCAAAGTACAAACGTCACGGAGTAGCAATTAGAAAGGCTGTTTGCGCAGAATGGCAGATGTTTTAGAAGAGACAAATTGTGGCTGATATATTGGACTGAGGAATTTGCTCCCTTTCACCCGGCGGAATAGGCTTTCAACTGAAGCTCAAATGATCAGAGATTCAGAGTCGTAGGCACCAGGGTCATTGGAGTGTTACCCGGAGCAAATCAACATATTACTATCTCGCAAGAAAAATCCTATAAGGGCATCTCCGGCCGTCCGTCCCTCCTCCCAGCGCCCCCAGAAGTCCAAATAGCGCCGTTTGGCCTAAATAGCGCCGGATTTCTTCCAGTCGTCCCCCAGGAGCCCAAATAGCGTCGTTTGGGCCGTTTTAGCGCCGGCGCACCCAGGCCGAACCTAGACCTTTGGAGGGCAGCTGGGGGCGCCAACGCAAAACGAAAACACGCGAAACTGGTGCGGGCCTGTCCTGTAAGCCTCTAGGCGAAAAGGGCGCGAACGAAATGGAAAAAAACCGCCATCCGTCTTCATGTTCTCGGCTCCTGCGCCGGTCAGGCGGGCGGCGATGCGTCCAATCGCATGGCACGCGGGGCGGGCGCAGTAATGGCGCGCCACCGCCCCGCCTACTCGCCTTCCTCGCCGCTATAAAAAGCCCCCTCTGGGTAGCACAGAGCACACACACTCGCCCTCGCCCTCTCTCTCACCCTCTCTCTCCCACCCACACCGAGAACCATGGCGGAGCGCTTCCCCGGCGACGGCGCGGCAGCCAACGGCTTCGGCCGCCGCTACCTCCACGAGGAAGAGGTGCGGATGTTGTACGAGGCGGACTACCCGGCGCCGCCCGACATGCATGTCCACGGGGAAAGGCGGCTGAGCACGGGCGGCGTTTCGGTGCCTCCACCGCCGGAAGTCGCGGACCGCATCGGCGAGATCCAGCGGGTGCTCGCCGGCCTCACCGACGAGCAGGTGGCGGACCCGTGCTGGGACCTCGCCAACCATGCCTTTTGGACAGAGTACTTCACCGAGCACCAGCGGCGGCAGCTGGCGGACACCGGCCGCAATGGCGTCGTCTCTGGCCGGAACAACGGCGGAGGATGGAGGCAATGGTGGGGCGCCCCAGAGCGTACCCTCACCTACGTCCTGGAGTACATCGCTGGCGGCAACCAGCCGCGTCTGACGATGCCGCAGTGTGCTATTTCTCGGCGCATCGGCTCGACGTGGATGCCTAGGAGGATGGGCGCCGGCTCGTCCTCCTCTTCGTCAGGGCCCCGCTCGTCGTCCACACCCAACTCGGCGTCCACATCGCCGGCGACGCCATTCTCCCGCGTCAAGGTGGAGCCGGAGGAGACGCCGAGAAGGAGGCCCAGCGGCGGCATCATCCTCAACTCCGGCCGCCGCGCTCCATCGCCGCCAAGGGGCCGCCTCCGTCTCGTCAAGCCGAAGCAGGAGCCCGGCACCGCGGCGCGCCGCTGAAGAAGCCGAAGAGGGAGCCGGAGTGGTCGGCGCTGAACTCCGGCGCGCCCGACGACCCCGAGGAATTCCCCGGGCAGAAGCTCGCCGAGCAGATGCCGTTGAACGACGTCCTGCCGGCCGACGCCGACTTCGCCTGCGCCTGGTCCTTCAAGATGCACTAGCAAGAGGAGGCCGAGCGCCAGTGCCGGCTAATGGAGCGGGCTGCTCGCTGTCAGGCGTGGTACGAGCAGGCCAAGCGCATCGGCGTCATCGTTCTCGACGAAAGCGAGGAGGAGGAGGAGGAGGAGGAGGCGCCAGCACCGCCCAAGCCGACCAGGTGGCACGACGACGGAGCAGGCCCAAGCCGCGGCCCCGACGTGCCGCCGAGCGACTCCGACGACGACGGCGGCGACTACACGGTGTTCTACAGCCAGTTCGGCATGTAGAGCGCCGTCTTTAGATTAAAAATATTTCTTTTTTAAGTCTACTATGTAATCGGCTAAATATGTACGAATTTTGCCTATATATGAATGAAATTCGTTTAAGTTTCGCCCAAATTTAACAATTCCTATAAATGCGAGAGAACCATTTGGACCATTAATGTATGACAAGAGGTGGGACAAAACTTACACTAATAGAAAACGTACCATTAACGACAACGGACAAAAAAGTTTTGGTCGTTAAAAAACTGGGCAAAAGATCCGCGGGGTGGAAATACGTAGCCGAATTGTTTCAACGACCACCGAGGTTTGCCGTCGTTAGCACGAGCGCAGGGACGGTCGTTATTTCCGATCTAATCTGTTTGTTACGCACAACAGCCTAATAACAAACTCAATGACATCTAAAATATCTCTCTTCCCGAAACATCCAGTTACAAAAGAAATAGGTTCCCAAGACTTTTGGCGCTAATCCTCTACAATCCCATCTATATCTTCCCCTATTCCAATTAGTCATCCATATTGGCAAAACGCTGAAGCCTTGAAGACCATCCACTCGTCCGTCGTAAAATATTTCGAGGGCTTCATGGCCATCCTCTCCTTGACTGATCACGCACCTCCTGCTCCGTCCGTCGCTGCTGACGAACCAGGAATTTCAGCCGGCCACGACGTCTCCATCATCTCAAGAATTGAGTCCAGGTAAATTACGGAGCTTTTCGATGTGATGGTATTTGTTGAATCACTGAACTCTGCCCTGCCGCGCTGGCGGCTGGTCCAGGAGGGCATGTGCGTGTTCATGTTCCCTCTTAATCAATTAAACATCAAATCTGATCCCTCTTAATCAAAGTGGATTGTCCATGTTCATATGTGCGTCAATATATTTTTGTCATTAAAGAACAGGACACTATATCAGTTCTAAGTAGTTGAATTCAATTCAGCATATTGGGTGTCAGCGGCCTCTCAACTTCCACACATCTAAGCCCACGAATTGCTAGATTGAATCAGTCGGAGTGAACTTTTCCATTTGCCCGGATTGCCCGTTGGATCATCCCGAGGCTTATTGGCCTCTCGTTATGTAATGGATATGTTGCTCAAGTGGTTTTATCTAGTATAATTTCTGGAGTCATTGTTGACAACACGGTACCAAGGATGACAGTGTGGCTATTTGTGTGTAGCTCTATGGATAATAGATTAGAGGGATACTTATCATGAGTTGTTCTTTGTGTTGGATGGCATTATAAAATTGTGGTGTGATACGTCTCAAACGTATCTATAATTTTCGGTTGTTCCATACTTGTTATATAATTGCTACATGTTTTTTATAATGTTCTTTCATTTTGACATATTTTCTAGAACTAAATAGACCTTAGGAAAGCCATCTCCGGAGCTACGGTGATCTGGGGCTCGTTCAGTCGCGTCTTAGGCGGCTCTGATTTTGGCGTTGATTTTGTTGGTTTGCGACGAATGTTGTCCTAGCTTGGACTGCAGCGTCGACGTAAGTGCACGTGTCGTCAGGTCTAACAAGATTGGCCGCATGAATATATACAAATAAACGTAAGTAACAAACGTCAACATATGTCCGAACAAATATAACAATGTTGTCAACATATTTGAAACCATTAAACACACTTGCCTTTCAAATGATGATCTTCAAAGTTTCTGTTTCAAGAGAATATGAAGCAACTCTCATCCATGGTTATCAAACAGCCTACTATCATGTTGATCTTGACGTGATTCACGACAAGAGTTTTGGACTCTCGTTGAGACGGTGCCCAGTGATTCAACTAATCTTTATCGGAACATAGGACGCTGGGCACTGGCTCAGTGACAGTTCAAAACTCTTGTCATGACTCACGTCAAGATCGACAGCACATTAGGCTTTTTGAAAACCATGGATGAAAGTTGCTTCATATTCTTTCCAAACAGAACCTTTGAAGATCATCACTTGGAAGGCCCGTGTGTTTAATGGATTCAAATTTGTTGACAATATTTTTTGATTTGTTCAGACATATGTTGAGGGTTGTTACTACATTTATTTGCAAATGTTCGTGGGGCCAATCTTGCTAGATCTGATGACATGCACACTTATGTCGATGCTGCACTCCAAGCTAGGTCAACATACGTCGTAGACCAACAAAATCAACACCGAAATCAGAGCCGCCTAAGACGCGGATGAACGAGCCCCATATCACCGTAGCTCCGGAGATGGCTTTCCTGAGATCTATTTAGATAATATCCTCGACTTTATTTATATAGGCATCACGAGAGGCCAACAGGCATGTTTGTTTCAAAATAAATTCTGCTCTATTTACAGCTCCAAGCTGACAAAACCCTTCCCACGGCCTTACGCTTACCCCTACCGGGAAGGGAAGGACTAGACCACCACGCCACCCGTGAAGACGATGTTGGGCAGCTCGCCCACCTCCTCAACCAATGTTTTGTTTTGTGCTGACTTTACTTACTATTGTAGGTGTACGCATGAAGGGCTATGTGTTTGTTTAGTGCTAATTAGATCATCGTTTTTTGATATATGTGACTGAATAGCGTGTCTATAGTTGATTAATTTGTAAACACAAAATTCAGTAATGTAGTACATTGTAATCTCAGTACGTGTGCTTTTCTTGGGATGACAAAGTTCTGTATATTTCGAGAGCATAAGTCAGTTCAATTTTTTCTGAAATCATACTATTAAATCCAATCCATCAATTTGAAGGGAGCGTACAGTTTTTGGAGGATTAAGCCAACATTCTCAATAAATGCTGGCTCATGTGCTCAGAATAGTTTCAATAATTTGTAGCTTTATTGAGTGGTTCAACTATTTTTACACTCTTCTTACTACTGTAGACCACAGCCACCATCATACCGCACCGATTTTGTTCAAAAAAAAAAAATACCGCACCGATGGAAGGGTTAGCATTTATTGCTGAACATGTTGTCCAACATATGTATAATTAAATCATGCAAATCAATTGTCAGGACGCACTAAAGTAAGCATTTTGGTTACCAATTAAAAATGGGGATATATAGATTTTTAAGAATACGCGCTGTTGAAATTGTTGGTTGAGTTTGCTATAATGTCCATCTTGCGACACTATATGGATAAGAAGTTCTACACCATACATGATTGAAATAAGCCTCGGGATGATCCAACGGGCAATCCGGGCAGGTTGAAAAGTTCACTCGGACTGTTTCCATCTTGCAGTTCGTGGGCTTATATGTGCGGAAGTCGAGAGGCACGCGGAACCCAAATATGCTGGATGGAAGCATCTTTTCGACCTGCAGCTTCAAGCTCAAGTACGGGCCTCAAGCGGGCACCTAATTAGTCTCACGTTGCTAGTTTATAAGTAGTTGGACCTCCATATAAGGTTATAGGGGAGATTGTTCCACTTGTTGTATGTGCATGAGAAGAAACCAACAGACGCTTAGACACTTCCCCTCAGCCGCCTGCCTCGTCACGCCAAGCACGCGTCGGATTTGGGGGATGAGCCGATCTGAGTTAGAACCTATACCACGTGTACGCGTCAAAAGCGAAAGATCTAGCCACACACTGGTGGGAGAAGAGCCACAGAGTCTTTCGGCCCTTTAAGCTTCGGCTCTCCGTTGTCTGTTCACCTCCTACCGTACATATATAAGGGTTTGCTCCTCATCCTTTGCACACACTACAACACATGGGTCTTCCACCTGGGGCCTTTGGAACACCGCCCGGGAGAGGGGCGATAAGGTTTTTTGGCAGTGCTCTCGCGCGACAACTACCTTCTTCTCCAATACGGATGCCGGCGACTAATTCCCTAACGACGACTTCTTTCCGACGTCGACTACATTTTCGGCAACATGTCTACATCCGCTGACATGAACTGTTCTTTCTCTACATCGTACATGTTTCTTATTCTTCTGTTTGAGATAGAGCTAAAATTTCTGCTACTACCAATCTGTTTAGACCTTATTGATTTCATATTTTGTATTATACCATATGTCTAGTTTATTTTCTATTTTTCTGATCATGTTTTGTCTACTTTTTATGGATTAAATGATGTGTAAAATTGCTCATATTTTTAAACATATTCTCTTATGAATTAATTCCTCCATCCTATCCTCTCTCTCGGGTGCTGACTATTGATCGGGCGATGATTACACTTGTGCACTGTTACCTTTTTTGGAGTCTGATTTTGGAGTTTTCAGTTCAGGTGGTGTCATTAGTGGTGGTTTGGTTCCAGTTAAAGGCAAGCTCTTGATCAGTGTGACAGGGCCTTTGTTCTTTTGTTTATCTTATTGGGTTTGCATCCTTAACTTTCGACAAGTTCTTAATATTATGAAACTCTCATGTCTAGTTTTGCAAACAGCATCGAGCAAGAATGGAAGGAAAATCCTACCAAGGCAATTGTATTTGTTTTGCTATATATGCTCTTCAAGCATTGGGAACCTGCTTGGATCACGGCATTAGCTGCAGCCTATATACGTGAATCCTTGGAGGGCCATCATTGAATTGACTAGTTTTTTTATATTCTTTTTTTTTCAGCTTAGCTCAATTCATGCACAGTTCCAGATAATCCGCTTGGCTGCAAAAAAAATAGTTAGAAATGCATATGAATATACAACTTAGAGAGATAGGCAGACTGTAATTGCTATCTTTGATAACAATATATTTCCTTTATAAGAGAAGGTCTTTCTTCCACTGGCGAATCTAATGTCTTCTCTTCGTCAGGGTGCTGTATCATTTTCCTATCTATATGTTCCAGGCTTCCAGCCAAACACATGTCCTCTTATTTGATAGTACATTTTACACCCGACGGGTCCTAACCACACGTAGCTCCATCCACTGATCTCACCTTTCCGCTCACTGATTAGAGATTCTGCTGCCGCGCGTCGCATTCCCGGCAATGCGACTGGCCATCAGCCTCGAATCTTGATTGCTCGACTCTTCCATCGTCCCATTTACTTGGACCAACCCCTGTGCACTCGCCGGATCGTAAAGCTTCGCGCCTGATGCGGATATAGTGGATTCCCTTCTTCGTGTCTCAGTAAACACCAACCACCATGCATCCACGCCAGAAGCCTCATCCCATAGATAAGACCCTTTCAGCCCTATCTTGTATCGTCACCAAAAGCCGGCAAAACCGATAGAGAAACAATGGCAAAAATGCGCTTTCGGATCAGCACCTGCTCGTACTATGGTCTATGGATCAATCGTCATGTGGGATTCAGACGCCTTTGGGAGAAAGAAGGGGCTCGATCACGCAAAAGCAGGCGCACCGAGCTTGCTTCAGCGCCAAAGCTAGCTGGGGACGATGATCGGAGGAACGGTGGGAGATGACACGATGTATGCATAGCTAGAAGAGATAAGCATATTTGCTGCTTTGGTCTTGTCTCGTTTCCGTTTCCTTAGCCGTGTGTGTATGCTTGGGTCCTGGCGTGAGATCATCGGTTCTTTCTTTAGAGCCGACAGCCCACGATTGTGTTGTTTAATCGGTGAAAGTGGTCAAGAAAGGTCCATATGAGTCGTCGGATAACCTTTGTTACTGTACTATGCATGAGAATTTGGACTCTTTGCACATGTATTAATTATTGAATATTTGTGATGCCGACACCTAAGCATATGCATTGTATCCTTAACAGACCAATTGAAAGATAAGTAGTACCATAGTGCTCTTTTCCATCGATCCGTCCTAGACGTAGTTCTGAATATAAACGCAGGAGATAATGCACATTACTAGCAAGAAGTCATACATGATAACTTTAAGTAGAGCTCCTAGATGCGTCGTGGATTCGCTTTACAGTATGCATGTGTAATGCTACTGCGATGTGCATTGGAGCGGTCTTTTTTACTCCCTCCGGTTTAAAATAAATATCGCAGTTTTGAACCGGTGTACTTCAAAACCGGAGAGGGAGCAGCAGTAATTTGATTAAGCACAAGAGTACACTACTCACTCTGGATGTTCTTTGTTTTCATCCATGGCAATATACTGTCCACATAATTTGATTACATTACACACCCCGCTCTCTAAAGTGAACCAAATAATGAAGCTACCCCTACACTGATCGAAAAAGAGATTTACAAGGGCATATGGCGGCAGAAGCAAATCTGGCCCGTTCATACGTACGTGGCCGCGAGCTTCTGGTGTATTAACCAAACCGTTTGCAATACATCTGAATAAGCGAAACGCGCGCTTCTTTTCCGACCACTTTCCTATCACATTCTTCTTCTACACCCAGCTTTTCCATTACCTTTCTTTTGCCCGATCTCCACACTGTGTTAGCGCGCCACTTATATTCAGCCGGTGCCGATAATCACGTCCCTGCCCTCTAATACCACACCACACCTACTTAATTAGCTTAGCTTAGCTTCTCGAGCTGCCAACCAGCTAGTCTACTCTCGCGTCGATCGTGCCACCTCCATAGCAGCAGCTTACCTTGCTCGCGAAGCAACACGAACAATGGGGGCGTCGTGGTCGCGCCAGGGAGATGCGGGACGCACGGCGGCGCGCGAGCACACGAAGAGGTGCAGGGAGCGGCGCCGGCTCATGCGAGAGGCCGTGCGGCTGCGCCGCCAGCTCGCGGCATCGCACGCCGGGTACCTCAAGTCGCTCGGCCTCGTCGCGTCCACACTCACCCGCTTCGCGGTCGGCGAGCCGCTCCCCGTGTCCGACCACACCCCGCCCGCCGTGCTCGTGCACCGCCCCGTCGTCGCCCCCTCCACGCCGCCGCCGCTCCTTCGATCCATCGAGCAACAGCAGCAGCAGCGCGAGCGGCAGGAGCAGGAGCAGGATGGTACTGTTGTTGTTGGCGAGGCGCCGTCTGCCACCACTCAGGCTAGGACGGAGGCCGGAGGCGGAGAGGAGCTGCGGATGGCGGTGCGGCACCGGAGCCTCGCGGAGGTCGCGGCGGGATTGGAGGAGTACTTCGTCAAGGTCAGCGTCGCCGGCGACGCGGTGTCGATCCTGCTCGAAGCCAGCAACGCCGAGTTCAGGGGTAAGCTATCAACACACTGCCGAGAATCTCACACACACTTCCATCATGGTCCAGTGCAACAGTGTGACATGTTTCGGGGTGAACGGCGCACGTGTGGATGGCATTCAGAACTGACATTTCACAGAGTGTACGAGACGCCGACAGAAGCTTTCTTTTGGATGGTCGTGACTGACCGATCGCCTGAATATTCCTGCAGGTGGATCGAGCAGCTTCCTGGGCGCGCTTTGCTGCTTGTCGGCGCCGTCAGTCTCGCACGAGCGCATCGACAGCATGCACGGCGGCCGGCGGCACAGCTCCACCTTGCAGCAGCTCATGGCCTGGGAGAAGAAGCTGTACAGGGAGGTGAAGGAGCGGGAGCGGCTGCAGCTCCGCCACGACAAGACGCTGACGGAGCTGCGAGACCAGGAGTACAGCAGGAAGATCAACGTGGACATCCAGAAGCTCAAGGCCGCGTGGGACAGGGCGCGCGCGCAGCTCGCCACCGCCTCCCAGGCCGTGGACGCGAGCTTCGCCGCCATCTCCGGGATCCGGGACACCCACCTCGCGCGCCAGGTGCTCGGGCTCTGCCACGCCACGCGCGACATGTGGAGGGCGATGCGGCAGCACCACGAGGTGCAGGGCCTGATCGCGCAGCAGCTGCGCGGGCTGAGCAGCCGGACGTCCATGGACCCGACGACGGAGATCCACCACGAAGCCACGCGGGTGCTCGAGGCCGCCATGTCGGCCTGGTGCGCCGCCCTGGGCCACTTGGCCAAGCACCAGCGCGAGTACGTCCATGCCCTGCACGGCTGGCTCAAGCTCACGCTGGCGCCGATCAACGGCGCCGAGGCCGTGGTATCATCCCCCGTCGCCGTGGAGCTCGCCGAATTCGTCGACCGGTGGGGGAAAGTGCTCGACCGCGTGCACTGCGCCGAGGTTCTGAAATCGATCAAGAACTTCGCCGGCGCCGGCCACGCGCTCTACGCGCACCAGAGCGACGAGCTGCGGGTGGCGCGCCGGGTCAGGCAGTACTCCCGCGAGCTCGACCGCAAGTCCCGGATGCTGCGGCAGGTCGAGAGTAGCTACTACGACTCGTACGTGCCGGCGGGATTCTCGATGTGGAACCGAGGGAGGCACTGGAGGGACGGCGACAGGATGCAGGTGCACGACGCTCGCAACGAGGTGGCGCGGCGGAAGGAGGAGATCGCCGTCTGCCGGAGGATGCTGGAGGACGAGATGAGGAGGCACGCCAAGGCCATCGACGGGACGAGGTCTGCGGCGGTCACCGGCGTGCAGAGGACGCTGCCCGCAGTGTTCCAGGCGATGGCTACGTTCTCGGCGTCGCTGGCCAACGCGCTGGAGGCTGTGTGTAGGGCAGGGCAGCCATGTGCAGTAGCCGCCTAGTGACATAGTGTGTGTTAATTCTACATTGTTTTTTACAGGTACATTAGTGGTGCACTGGTGCTAGGATTTTGGAATGTGAAAGAAACGAGTCAATAAAATCAAAGCTAGTAATATACTACCGAGTTGGGACCTTTCATGTGACCAATTCTGCAGGAGTATGATGTATATGTAAATTCGAAAAAAAATTGACGTGCTAATCATCTACACCACGACACCTGTATATTAGTAATATTATTGTAATACTTTTAATCGGTAAAACTTTTAGTTAGGGAAAAAAGAAAGAAATAAAAAATGAACAGTAAACAAAATACAAAAATGGCAGGGGAAAAACATTGGCAACTTCAGCTGGAACTGAAGTCATAACCAACTATAGCATGGCAACTTTATATTTTCAATCGTACCGTAAAAAATTGATTAAGAAAAACTATAGTCGGCTGATTATGATTTCATCCTGGATCTCTCTTTTCTATATAACTAGAAAGATACCAGGCTCATTGCAGCGGTGATTTTTTTTTTAAAATGTATTACTATAAAAGAAAGTATATTTGAACCATAAAATTAAGAAAAAAAAGAGAAATATGGAGGATTTTATTTGCCACAGTAGTCGAGAGTTCTAAATTTAATCCCCGTTAAATATTCGTATATTTAACCGCTAAAAAATGTTTATGTAGAAATTGTATGGCTAAAAAATTAATAATGTGAATAGATTGAATGTATGAATAGATTTTCATTAATAAATGTAGGATGACATGGATAAATGAATGGCTCAAATAGTGGACGATGTGAACACCTTGCATGTAGAGATAGACTAATTTAATTCATGTTAGTAGGGTTTTATCTTATAAAAAGTATAGATAGATAGATTGCCTAGCTGCCTAGGAATGTTAGTACAGCTTCATTCGTTCCAAAAATGCAAATGGCTCCCGAGGAGCTCGTTTTTTCGAAACTTCAAAATCGCCACTTTGTTTTCCAAAAGTCGAGAAAAAAATCCCAGGTGTAGATAGTGTCGAGGTATACAAGTGTACAAAAATTTCAACTCAAAACTCATTGAATTGCGGGCTACGTAAAAAAGATGTGTACTGTTCACCACTCAGATCACCCATTTGTCATTTTTGTGCAGCCCACAACATAACTAATTTCGAGTTGAAATTGTGCACAGCTGTAGATCTCGACACTATCTAACATCTGTGAAATTTTTCTCGATTTTTGGAAACAAAAAAGTGCCGATTTTGAATTTTCACAAAAACGAGCTACATGTAGCGCTCGGGAGCCAAAACGCCTCATTCTTGATTCGTTCAACTTGCATCTGAAGCTGCCGTCGGTTTGCTAGGAATAATAAAAACGACAAGAACTGCTAGTAATACACTTCTTTCACATTTTCACTCCAGTAGCTAACACTCCATTCTGAATTCGATACAGCTGGTGGAAAGACATAAATTTGCGATAGTAGTTCTAACTACTCCCTCCGTTCGGATTTAATTGACACACATTTGATTACACATGGATGTATCTAGACACCATACAAGTATAGATACATCCATATTTGCACAAAACCAAGTCAATTAATTTGGAACGGAGGGAGTAGATTGCTAGGAGAATATATCAAACAACATGGCAGGTCATAGTATCTAAACTTGGTGCAAATAGCATAGTTTTACTTGAAGGCAACCAAGTCTATCTTTTTTCCTTCAGAGTATGCGGACTATCGAGCATCAGGAAAAGATCAGACCTATCCATTCCACTTTACATCACCGATTCACTGTTTTGAAAGAGTCATGACATTGAAGTTCAACGCGTCAGGGTTCTCTGCAATTCTGGCTTTGATGACTTTTGCAGCATCCTGAGAACAGATTTAAGACGATCACACTGCTATTGTAGAAAAAACAGATGTGCAATAAACCAAAACTCAGAAACTATAACCATTCAGAATGCAAGACATCTGGAAAAATGGGGAAATTTTGACACCAAGTTCAATACATAGTTATTTTAGGATATACCCATGTGAAGATATGATTTAAACATCTATTCACAAAAGAGACAACAGTGACAAACTATTTGACAAAAGAAAATATTTGCTAACGGGACAATAGATCAGGCAGACATATATAAGCACGGTTTGACTTCAAAAGTAAAAAAAGAAGATGGGAACAAAATATTTGACCTGCAGCAAGGTATCAGGTGATGAAGGCCCATGAGTTATTGGTTTTGATTTTCGTCCATCAAGCTCATAAAGTTCACCTGTTGGATCCAAAAAGGACTGAATCATTAGTTTGACATAGATACCATAGATTACTACTAGAAGTAGGATTTAGAATTTAAGTATGGTATTACGGTACCTACCATCAACACAAGAGAAACATACAAAATGTTCATTCACGTCAACATTTGCCTGCACAAGAAAGACAATTAATATGAGGCACATCCACACCTCAAAGTTATGAAGGATATCACTGATACTGCCATATTTCTATCTTCGTCAATTTGGACAGGGCCTGGGTCCACTAAAACTTGTTTTGCACAACTTTAGTATAATATTGTCAATTTTTATAGTGTAATTGGTTAAGAGTAGTGGACATATCAAGAAGAACAGAATGGAAGTGGTTACATCAGTTTCACCAGCAAAAGCAGCGACTGAATGAGCACCCGCCATCTCATCATCCTCCTCGAGAAAGGCTGCACGCTAAAGATAGCAAACATGTTGTACATAAGGGTAATACAATAGGTCATCATGTGAACATTGATGAATTTCAATATTTCAAATACTAACCTGGACTGGATCCATATTGGCCGTTTGTTTATAAAATCTATCAAAATAAGATCCCTCAACTGCAAAGAAGAACGGATACAGTGACTTCAGAACAAAGGCATCTAAGTGATGTTCGTATTTAAGCCCGATAAATAGCTTTATAACACTTCAGGTGAAAGGTGAATGGTAAATACTGCTACCTCTGTTCCATATTATAAGCCGTTTTGGCAAACTAAATTTACCAAAACGGCTTATAATATGGAACAGAGGTAGTACCTCCATTTCAAAATATAAGATGTTTTGGTAGGCTATTTTCGCCTACCAAAACGTCTTACATTAAATAGCCTACCAAAATGTCTTATATTTTGGAACAGAGGTAATACAATACAAAATAGATTGACCACTGGAGCAACTCTGTAGCAACCAAAAGCATGTACTAGGAGCCATGAAGTTGACCGGTATCTGCTGTAATCAACAAAAGAGCATGCGAAATAGCATTTCCGTAAATTTCTTTTACATTTTCTGATTGTCCAATCTCATTTCTCAAGACACTCGAGCCACTTTCACTCCACCCCATAAAAAATGTTTATTTTAGTAAGTTCTGCAAAATGTGTGACACTTTGCAAATTTGAAGTTTATAAACCAAGTACAATTTGTTTATTTTATGATCAAACCAAGTCGTGACTATGAACAATACAGACATGGATGTTTCCTGTTGATTTGCTGGAAATACTTCAAAAAATAGTGGATCACTGAAAAAGCATACTTGATTAAAGTTTCCCTGTCTATTAAGTTGCTACTAACCGATAGCTTTCCTTCTGTACCATAGAGATTAGGTTGGGACATAACAACTCGACAGTAGCCCATAAACTGCAGCCCACATCTAAAGGTAACCAAAAGTCGCAATAATTACCCAGCTTGATATTGGATGCAGCATTCCCTATGGCATGAATAACGCCAACTGTTCCACAAGCGTTGCCAACAGTCTGTTTCGTAAAGTACACCTTCTTGCTTGAATCCTGCACACCAAGTCATTATATTAGAAAGGCAAACGCTATCTGCATACACAACACCTAGTAATACTTTTCTCCAACAAAATAGGTCTACATGCTTGACATATGCTCGAGTACAAAACCAGTGATCTACAAACTGATATGCAGTATAACATTTGCGAAACGAAGTAAAAGATGTTATGGATCTATCCAATATATACTGTCGCACAATGTCTGAAGGAAATAGGAATACATGGAAGCCCTTAGAAAAAATATCAAGGCTGAAACATGTTTGCTGAACCAGACAATGAGTCAATGAAAAATGTAACATTGCCAGGGTATAATAAAAACGCTCCAAGTAACATGAAATATGATTGGCAGAATAAAATCTGTTGTGTTTGATTTCCTCATAATATGCCGCCAAAATTAAGAAGTGACAGATTGAAATCTATACGTCGACAACTATTATGGGCTACAGTCAATATGGCTGCACTCAAAGCATTTATAATTCAATCAGTGACAGAAACTAAGCACTAAAATTCATTCCATCTAATCACTAAAATAGGCCACTTATGACTGAGCACACATAATTACTGATGTATTAATATACCTGTGGCACTTCCATGTCCCAAGCAATGCATGTGACATATGTGTAAAAATAAGTAACATGGCCATGGATAATTTGCTAGGACAAAATAGTGGTGACTGGTGAGTAGTGACTACTCTAAAGAAGATTCAATACTAATACTATTGGATAAGAAAATAGAAGTTAAGATCATGCTTGCACCAGAAAATGGTTGTGTCCAGATTTGTGTCTTAGTAAGAAAAGGACATGGCCCATGGCCCATGGGTGAGTTCTGGTGTAAAAGAAAACTCTCTGGCAACCATGATGCAGTGAAATGATATCTTCTCACTGGTCATGGCAGAAGTAAATTGCTAATGGCTTTTAGAAATAACTACTGCATGCTATTGCAGCAGCATCTAGGTTCACTTTATGGAGTTGAAAACTGAAGGCAAACCTGCAATACATCATACAACAATACTAGAAAGGGCCAACCATCCAAAAATGTAAACAAACACGTCTAGTCCATTTCATGTGTACATTCAACTACTAAACATTTGGATGCAGCAACAACAAAATCCTATATAGGACAGTGGGTGGAGTGAAAGGCCAGCATTCAACAAGGCAAACAAATTCATACACAACAACTGTGTTTGGTAATTTATAACACAATTACCAAAGTATAACAATTTGTTGACCTTTTACAACAGCACAACACTACAACATACAGAAAGAAGTCACTGATGTGCTTTGCTGTAGTTGAATAACACGACAATGTACTAGAAATATTCTCACCAAAAAACCCAGACTCATCTCAAACAGCACCGGACCTATACTAACCGCATGGAGATATATAACCAAAAAAAACAGGAATCAAGTTAACAAAACAGACCACCTAGAAACTGGAAGGCGTGCTAGCACACTGTTAACAATACCTTCCCTACCTAGTTCAGCGCACTGCTCACGAATCTACGCTAGAAACGACCACAAGGTAGCTGAAGCATTCAGTCGAACACAACAGATGCGCCACAGAGGAAAATAAAACTAAGCAGAACAACACAGCCGTACCTTGTCCCCTGCCGTCGAAGCGTCGTACTCCTCCACCTTGTCATCCTGCTCACCCCAGAGAGCAACAAACTCAACATCACCCTCTTACACATCACACGATCGGAGGCAGGGACCACGAGGAATTTTATTTACCGGAGAGGTGAGCGGGTAGAGGAAGATGACGGCGAGCACGGGCTGGGGCACCATGGCGAGCAGCTCGTCGTCGAGGCCGTAGACGTCGCAGAACTGCGCGTCCCCCTCGGTGACCCCCAGCCCCCACATGAACTGCACGCGTCGGCGGCATCTGTCGGTTAGAGCGAGCCCCGGACGGAAGGAAGGAAGCGGAACCCTAGGCGGGTTGGGTAGGTCGTGCTCACCTGGTTCATGACGTCGGGGTTGGCCTCGAGCGGGATCCATCGCTTCCCCATCTTCTCTCGGCTTGCGGAGGAAGAAGAGAGCCTGGCGACTACAGGAGATTGGCGGCGATGCGGTGCGAGCGTTTTCTGTGCGCTGCCGTTGCGCGGTGAAGCCAAATGGGGCGAGGTTGCGTTCTCTCTACGCATGCGCCGATGCGCGGCGCACGAACTTGGAGGCCCACCGAGAAGCGCAGCCGTCCGTGTCTAGTCGATCAAATTCCTCGACCCCAAAGAATTTTTGGATATGTTTGGAACTTTGGATTATTTCAAGTTTTCAACCAGAACAGATTAAAATATGGTTTATATATTATGCAAAAGGGAATGTCGGACACAACAAGATAATGGATAACTGGACACGCAATTGCAAAAGACCCTAAGTAAAAGAAAAAATACAACCATGATCTTGACCTCAAACTCGTCATCGTTGCACCACTATGCACTATGGTTCTCCCTTGAATTATAACATCGAGAAATCCAGACACTAAAGTATCTGCAAAATCACCACGCAATATAGTGGATTGTTGCATCACAGGAGGAGGGATCGCGCCAATCGTATCGACGAAGGTAGTGTCGCGATCTAAGCATACACAATCATGCTAGGTTGGAACACATGAGTTGTTAAAGAAGACGGCTTATTGACTTGTACCCTCAAACCCAACGATAAGAACCAACATGTCGTCCATGAAAACTGATTGACAAAAACAAACTAACTACTATGTAATGCCGCACCATGCACCGCCGCCCACTAGATAGGACTGGAGCTTAAAGGCTTTTAGTCGAGACGATAACACACCTCACCGTTGGAGTGATGTAACTAGAAAAAATTGCTTCTATATCATAGACAACCTCCACAATGCCTTATTTGCCATCCAACAAAGCTAAAGTTCATATATACCAAAGACAAACAAATTCTAGTGCTTATTTGCCATCGCATTTAGTCAGTCTTTAGCATGTCTCCATTATTCTGCCAATTTATCAACAAATTCCAATGTTACCCTCGGTTTAGAATAGAAGAAAGGAGACAAAAGAACTTACCTACTCTTTCCTCTAGTCTCCACGCACCAAAATGACTCATAAGTTTGATGGCTAGTATGCTGAAATTGTTATATGTTGTCACTATTGTTTTGCTAATACTGGATTAGTATTGCCCGCAGCAACAAATAGACTGAACCAAATGATGATGTGGCTTAAAGAGATGATGTGGAAGCCTGATGAGGTGGCATAGCTGCATGTTGGGAGAATTTCTTGTAGTGGGTCATTCCTATTTAGATATTCAAGATATGCTGAAAATAGAGGCAATCCTTTTTTTTTCTACCCATGTGTTACAATTGTTGCTCATTTGCATTTGAGGGCAAAACAGTCATTTTGGCCTCTTACCACCGTGAGATAACACTAGACTAACAACCAGTGGTATATAAGCAATAAAATTTGTTTGTGTTCGGTATATGAGCATTGGAGCTTTGTTTGATGGCAAATGAGCCATTGCAGCGCTCGACAATGGTATAGAAGCCATTGGCTCAGGTAACTAATCCTTTAACAAGCCGGAGTTATTTTCCTACATGCAAGGCGAAGGGATGAGAATGTCATCCCCTCTACCACATGTGAAAGGCTAGATGTTGCCTAGAGGGGGTAAACGGACGTTTAAAACAAAATGACTTGGGTTTAAAACGACTTGGCTTAAGTAAATAAAAAACTAAATATGTAAGAATTCAATAAGCAAAACTATTGGTTCTATTCTCGTAAAGTTGATGAATATTGTTCACAACTTTACGACTTAGTGTTCAAGTTTCATCGGGCGCCCCGTTGCTCTCATCCCCACCGTGCTCCTCCTCAGCCTCCGCTTCCCCAGTTCTGCGAACCTCACCAGCCCCTTTGTCATCGGGCGCCTCAAGAGCACAACCTCCTCCCCCGATGGCCTCTTCGAGCAAGTCGCCCTCCTTGCCTACGCTGAGAGCGCCGGTCCTTGGTGGTGTCGGGGTCGGCGGGCAACGCGTCGGGTGGAAAGGGAGTACGGGGATGATTGGGCGGAAGACCAAAGCTGCGCGGATTGCGGGCGAAACCTCCATGACGCAGGGAGCTAGTAAAAGGAGAGAGACGGAGAGCATGCAAGGGGATGGTGCGCGACCACGACCACACTATTACACGTGTGGGCTCCTAGGCAGTCAACGAAACCAGTCGAGTCGCTACCAGGCCAACGCAGGTATAGCTGGTCAATCGTGCCGCCCGGCACGGCCCGTCGCGGGCCTGACAAGGCACGGCCCGTTAGGCACAATTACTAAACGTGCCGTGTCAGGCTGGCCCACGGGTTGCGAACTCAACCTCGACACGGCCCACAAGCACTAATATGGCCTGACATGCCGCGAAAATGGGTAAAAATAGCTATAATTTAAAAAAAAGATAAAATAGCTATAACATATAAGAAAATAAAAAAATAGCTAATCGTGTCGTGTCGTGCCAGCCCACGAGCGCCAAATCGAGGAGCGGCACGAGCGCCCGTGCCGGGCCGTAGCCCATTTTGGTCGGGCCGTGCCGTGTCCGTGTTGGGCCAAAAATCCCGTGCTTCATGCTGACCCGTTTTGGCCCGGTCCGTTTGGACAGCTATAAACGCAGGACAGATACCTACTCCAACAATATCACAAACCATCCAGGCCCACAAGGTGCGTCAGAGCGCACCAGATAGCCTACATGAAGCCACGATAAAACCAAACTTAGTGCCTTAGTTAATGTCATACTCACTCCGTTTTTTAATATAACATGTTTTAACTTTTGTCCACATGCATATGCACACAAATGTATGTAGACATATTTTTTGTGTGCATGTTCACTCATTTTAGTGTGCATATAGTCAACATGTGTACCACCTAAAACATATTATATTAAAACATATTATATTAAAAAACGGAGGGAGTATCTCTTAAAGAAAATTGAGCGACATGTTACGACGATGCTGAAAGCAAAGGCTAATTGTACCGTTTGTTAGGGATGTGAAAGTGGGATCTCACTTATCCTCTTATAGTATACTTAGGAGTTTTAATTCGGAAAACCGATAAATTCCCTAAATACACTGTAAGTGGGATAAGTGGGGTCCCAGCATCCTGATGAGCCCATTCGCTTCACACTTTTTCTCTGGTTGGGCCGAAAAACCGAAGACCGAAAACCAGAACCGTAAAGACCAAGACCGAAGCCGAAAACACCGAAATAAAAAAGACTGATAAAAATTTGTGCAGTAAATTTTAAGTCATTAATTTCAAGTAACCCGAACCGACAACAAACCGAATTGGATTAAGTATATATTTCACCCCTAAATCCCCCACACTGGAACAAAATCCCCCTGAACAAAAAATTGTGAGTTTTTTAACCCTCAAATCCTCAATACTATCTAAAACACCTCGACACTGGTTTTTTGTCAATTTAGGCGGTTTTGGGGAGAATTTTCGCTGTTTTGCACGTTGACCTGGCGATGACGTGGCACCCACGTTAACGCCCTCGGTGCCACCCTACCCTATTCTTCCTCGTCGTCCGCTCCGCCTTCCTCCTCCCCGTGCACGGCATCAACACCGCGTCCGCCTCGCTCTTCGACGACGGAGCCGGCAACAGCTGCACCCGGTTCTCGCCGTGGTCTTGCCGCCAATGACGGACCGACACGACGCCAAGGTCAAAGTTGTCCCGGCCACGGTCGTCTCACGAGTCCGACGTGTCGCGCCATCCGCTCGACCCGCTCACGGTGATGGAGGTCAACCGCGCGCACCCGCCGTTTGCGTTGTCGCCGTTGTCCTTGGCGGTGCACGAGCTCCCGCTCGACGAGCCGGACAAGCCCGTCACCGGCGTTAGCGCAATTGCGCGAGCGACGCGCTCCATCCGCGTTGTGGCCGTCGTCCGCTTCCGTGGCGAGTCGCACGTGCTCGCCGTCGACCTCGCGGGCAGGTCGAGGTCGGTCACTCCTCTTCTGTCCCTGCTTCTGGGTACCCGACGATGACCATGGAGGCATGGACGAGCAGACCGTCCTCTACGCAGCGGTGGACGTCGAGAAGGCGCCGAACGGCGGGCTGGAGCAAGAAGCTGTTGAATATATAAGCAATTTAGCATATGATTTAATTCGTGAAAACAGTAAACAGAACATGACTAGTAGAATAATAAGAATTAAACTAATCATGCGATCTACCAGTACAATAGATAAACAGATGCGATCTACCAATGCCGTAGATAAACAGAACAAATCTACTAGCAGAAATTGTAGTAGTAATTCGAACAGGCAGATTAGGAGATCATACAGTGTGGCGGCAGCGGCAGCTGAAGCAGAAGCGGAAGCGTTGGTGTTCGTGTTGTCGCCCATGTCGTCGATGAAGAGGCTGCCGATGTCGGGGAAGAAGTCGTCGTTGGGGAAGAACTCGAAGCCAGTAGTCGCGCGAGTGCGCTCCCCAAAAATCTGATCGCCCCTCTCCCATACAGGATCACAAGAGGCGGGGTTCCGGAGGCCTACTGTCCCTTCAACCGGTGCACGCCGGAAGATGGGATGGAGAAGACTTGGAAGACGGCGGCGCAAGGTTCTGGAACTAGGACGGCGAGTGACCATGTGTTGCGTGTAGGCGGCTAGGGTTCGCTCAGCCAGGATATATAGTGCGGGTCGGGTAGGACATGGGCGCAGCCGCACGATCAAGTCGGTAACAGCCCCACGATCCAAAAGAATCGGAAACGGCTGAGGTAATTAACGCGTCCGTTAATTATCAATCAATGACTTGTTTAATTTTCCCGAACAACAAAATATAAGCTCGGCTCGGCGAGATTCCCGCAACCCGCGGCGTGTCGTGACGAGACGTGACGAGACGAGCGAGCGGTGGCGGAGGAGGAGGAGGAGGAGTGCGCGGGAGAGAGCCTTCTGTTCACTCAAGCACACCAAGTGTCTCAACACTCCACCTTATAAGGTGGTGTTTGTCTCCTCCAACTAGCAATGTGGGACTAAACTTTAGTCCCCAACCAGCCATATAAATGGGCCATGAGATTTTAGGAATTTTAGTTGGGCCATGTGAAAGAGTTGTGATTTAATTTGGGTCATGGGCAAAGGCCCATAAAATTCCAACAATCCCCCACAAAGTCTCATTGGCACACATCTCATCATTCAGTTCCAAAACATTGTTTTATATACCGGTGCTTAGTGGAGACTGTTAAGTTGAACTTCCACTTAGAAACTTATGCTACACTAGATCACAACTTGGATAGTGGACTATGCCTTGAACTACAAGTTTGCTGCAAACTAGTTTCACACAAGCCCTTGACCGATACTGGGCTGCCGCAAGGCTTCCCCGCGGGTGGAGCTTATGCGTCATACTCCAAGACCTTTCATGAGTTTACTAGAGAGCACCCAACTCTCATAGACTACGACGTTTAATAGTCAGACTCATATAGGTGTATTCCTCAAGAGATGCTCTGCAGGATAACATCTCCGCTTATAAAAGTAAGCCGCTTGGAACACATTAAGATAAATATCAACCTGCCATGCAGATCAGGAGAGTATTGCATCTTCACGGAGTGGGAAAAATAATGTAGGGATACTCTCCTCCCAGCTGACCAACAGCTTGTCACCCACTTCTAATTCACGGGATCTCCGATCACATAGAGTGGTTTACCACTGTGGACAACTCATACCGTGGGTCTCAAACCCATCTCCCTCGATGCACTATCTATCACATTACGTGATAAACCCTTTGTGAAGGGATCTGCCAAGTTCTTAGACGTTTGGATATAATCCAACGCAATAACTCCGGAGTTCTTCAATTTTCTGACAGATTTCAATCTCCTCTTCACATGCCTTGATGACTTCAAATTATCCTTAGAACTTTTAATCTTAACTATCACAGTTTGATTATCACAGTTCATAAGGATAGCGGGTATTGGTTTTTCAACCACAGGTAAGTCCATCAAGAGCTCACGAAGCCACTCTGCTTCAACAGTGGCTGTGTCTAACGCTGTGAGTTCTGCTTCCATAGTTGACCTCGTTAAGATGGTCTGCTTGCAAGACTTCCAGGAAACAGCGCCACCACCGAGTGTAAACACGTAACCACTCGTGGCCTTAATCTCATCAGCATCAGATATCCAGTTTGAATCACTATAACCCTCCAGTACCCTCGGATACCCGGAGTAGTGAATTCCATAGCTCGCAGTGCCTTTTAAATAACGCATAACTCTCTCAAGAGCATGCCAATGATCATCTCCCGGATTAGAAACAAACCGGCTCAACTTGCTCACAGCAAAAGAGATGTCAGGCCTCGTGGCACAAGCCAAATACATAAGCGAGCCAATAATCTGAGAATATCTCAGCTGATCTCTAGCACTCTGTTGATTCTTTCGAAGCAACACACTAGGATCATATGGTGTCGGAGAAGGCTTGCAGTCGTCATACCCGAAGCGACTCAAGACCTTTTCCACATAGTGAGACTGAAGCAGTGTAATCCCACCATTACCATCTCTCAGCAGCTTGATGTTCAAGATAACATCAGCCACTCCTAGATCCTTCATCTCAAAACAGCGAGATAAGAAATCCTTAACCTCCTTAATCAATTCAAGGTTGGTTCCAAAGATCAGTATGTCATCGACATACAGACAGAGAATAACTCCCTCGCCCCCACCATGGCGATAGTACACACACTTGTCAGATTCGTTTACAACGAAACCTGCAGCAGTTAAAGTTCTTTCAAACTTTTCATGCCATTGCTTAGGAGCTTGCTTCAGGCCATATAAAGACTTCAACAACTTGCACACCTTTGCTTCCTGACCAGGTACTACAAAACCATCGGGCTGATCCATGTAAATTTCCTCGTCTAACTCTCCATTTAGGAAAGCTGTCTTAACGTCCATTTGATGAACGAGAAGACCATGCGAGGCAGCCAACGAAAGTAGCACACGAATCGTGGTCAGTCTAGCCACAGGTGAGTAAGTATCAAAGAAGTCTTCACCTTCTTTCTGGGTATAACCCTTGGCCACAAGCCGCGCCTTGTACTTCTCAATAGTACCATCAGGCCTAAGCTTTTTCTTGAACACCCACTTACATCCTACAGGTTTACACCCATAAGGACGATCAGTGACTTCCCAGGTTCCGTTAGCCAAGATGGAATCCATCTCGCTACGGACAGCTTCCTTCCAGTAGTCAGCATCAAGAGATGCATAGGCTTCTGAAATGGTACTGGGTGTGTCATCCACAAGGTACACAATGAAATCATCACCAAAGGACTTTGCAGTCCTCTGTCTCTTGCTCCTAACAGGAACTTCATTGTCATCCTCCACAGGATTATCAGTGTGTTCTATCGAAATGGTAGGATCAGGAATATCAACCAATTCCTGACTAGATGTATTAGGTATCTCCTGATTTGATGAGCTAGGCATATCCTTCATCGGAAAGATTTCCTCAAAGAAAGTCGCATCTTCGACTCCATAATCGTACCAACGTTAACGTCGGATACCTCAGATTTTACTACCAAAAATCTATAACCAACGCTATGAAAAGCGTAGCCCAGAAGAACACAATCCACGGTTTTTGGTCCAAGCTTGCGCTTCTTGGGAATTGGTATATTGACTTTCGCCAAACAACCCCAAGTACGAAGTAAGAGAGTCTCGTATTTTTCCTTTCCCATTCCTCAAATGGAGAAACAGTTTTCTTCTTTTGGGAACTCGGTTTAGGACATGACAAGCTGTCAATAGAGCCTCCCCCACCATGCCTTGGAGAGACCCGAAGTGTCTAACATGGCGTTAACCAAATCAGTTAGAGTTCGGTTCTTTCTTTCGCCACCCATTTGACTGAGGCGAGTAGGGAGGCGTCCTCTCATGATTATACCATGTTCCGCACAAAAAGAATCAAACTCATTGGAAAAATACTCTCCACCACGATCAGACCTTAGCCGTTTAATTTTCGATCAAGTTGGTTCTCTGCTTCAGCTTTATAGATTTTAAAGTAGTTTAAAGCCTCATCTTTTGATTTCAGAAGATACACATAACAATATCTAGTGGAGTCATCAATAAGCGTCATGAAATATTTCTTTCCGCCTTTTGTCAACACGCCATTCATCTCACAGAGATCCGAATGTATAAGTTCCAGCGGTGCCAAGTCTCTTGCCTCCGCAGTCTTATGGGACTTGCGAGGTTGTTTAGCTTGCACACACTTGACACTTGGAACCTTTGACAGTAGTGAATTTCGGAATTAAATCCAAACTAGCTAGCCGCGTCATGCAACCAAAGTTAATATGACAAAGTCGTGAATGCCAAATATTGGACTCAATTCATGACAAATATGATTAATAACTTTAGTGCAAAATCTGACAAAGATAGGCGGAACAAGCCTCCGCACTCATAGCCTTTTCCAACAAATTGTCCATACTTAGATATTACAACTTTATTGGACTCGAAAACCAACTTATAACCATCTCGACATAGAAGAGATCCGCTGACGAGATTTTTATTGATGGAGGGCACATGATGCACGTTCTTCAGCGCACGATCTTCCCCGAAGTAAACTTCAGATCGACCGTGCCAACACCACGAACAGAAGCATGTGACCCGTTCCCCATCAGCACGGGAGAAGTCCCTGTGACTGGTAAGAAGAAAACATGGAAGCATCAGCACAAACATGTACATTGGCACCAGTGTCAATCAACCATTCAGGAGAATGACAAACTGAAAGGATGGTAGGAAATATACCGTACCCAGAATCCTTCATCTCAGTGTCGCCAATGACAACATTGGCAGTCTTGCCTTGTTGTCCAGTCCGCGCAGCTCATGGCGGTTGGGACAGCGAGGTGCCCAGTGAGTTGGATCACCGCAAACATGGCATGATCCCTTCCTCGGCTTATTGTTGTTCTTCTTGAAGTTGGTAGGCTGTTTTGGCTTGTGCCTATCATCAGACTTGCCTTTGCCCTAGATTTGCCCTTGTTATATTTGGGCTTGTGGGACTGCTGGAAATTCTTCTTCTGTACCATGTGGGCACTAGAACCAGCCTCAGCAACTCGAGCACGAGTGTCCTTTGCTCTCGCCTTCTCTTCCACGTCAAGAGACCCAATGAGATCCGAAACGGAAAACTCTTGCCTCTTGTGTTTCAGAGCAGTAGCAAAGTTGCTCCATGAAGATGGAAGCTTAGCGATAATGCCACCGGCAACAAACTTGTCCGGCAGGTTACACTTAAAATGCTCAAGTTCTTTTGCGAGTGACTGTATCTCATGAGCCTGTTGTACAACAGAGCGCTCATCAGTCATCTTGTAGTCATAGAATTGCTCCATGACGTACAACTCGCTGCCAGCGTCCGAGGCCCCAAATTTGGCCTCGAGCGCATCCCACATATCCTTGCCGTTATCAAACGACATGTACGAGTCCACAATGGAGTCGTCAAGGATACTGAGGAGGGCACTCTTGAAAAGAGTATCGAGCCTCTCATATGCCTCCAGTTGTTCAGCATTAAGCTCGCCCTCAGGCTTGCCTTTGGTGGCGGCATAGCAGTTACTGTTCTGAAACCAGTAAACTGCTCTCATGCGCCACCGTTTGTAAAGCACCCTTTAAAGGGAAACGACTTCGTTGACGCGAGAAAGCCAGGTGATGCAAATTGCCTATAATCAGGTTTTTGGATTGTTGAATATATAAGCAATTTAGCATATGATTTAATTCGTGAAAACAGTAAACAGAACATGACTAGAATAATAAGAATTAAACTAATCATGCGATCTACCAGTACAATAGATAAACATATGCGATCTACCAATGCCGTATAAAATAGAACAAATCTACTAGCAGAAATTGTAGTAGTAATTCGAACAGGAAGATTAGGAGATCATACAGTGTGGCGACAGCGGCAACGGAAGCAGAAGCGTTGGCGTTCGTGTTGTCGCCCATGTCGTCGATGAAGAGGCTGCCGATGTCGGGGAAGAAGTCGTCGTTGGGGAAGAATTCGAACCCAGTAGTCGCGCGAGTGCGCTCCCCAAAAACCTGATCGCCCCTCTCCCGTACAGGATCACAAGAGGCGGGGTTCCGGAGGCCTACTGTCCCTTCAACCGGTGCACGCCGGAAGACGGGATGGAGAAGATTTGGAAGACGGCAGCGCAAGGTTCTGGAACTAGAACGGCGAGCGACCATGTGTTGCGTGTAGGCGGCTAGGGTTCGCTCAGCCATGATATATAGTGCGGGTCGGGTAGGACGTGGGCGCAGCCGCACGATCAAGTCGGTAACAGCCCCACGATCCAAAAGAATCGGAAACGGCTGAGGTAATTAACGCGTCCGTTAATTATCAATCAATGACTTGTTTAATTTTCCCGAGCAACAAAAATATAAGCTCGGCGAGATTCCCGCAACCCGCGGCGTGTTGTGTCGAGACGTGACGAGCGAGCGGCGGCGGAGGAGGAGTGCGCGGGAGAGAGCCTTCTGTTCACTCAAGCACACCAAGTGTCTCAACACTCCACCTTATAAGATGGTGTTTGCCTCCTCCAACTAGCAATGTGGGACTAAACTTTTGTCCCCAACTAGCCATATAAATGGGCCATAAAATTTTAAGAATTTTAGTTGGAACATGTGAAAAAACTGTGATTTAATTTGGTCCATGCACAAAGGCCATAAAATTCCAACAGAAGCTGCTGCTACGTCCTCTGCTCGCTAAGCCCGCCCCCGCCGTGGTTGTCTTCGCAGCATTCGCTAGGTTCCAGAAAATATGTA
Source organism: Poa pratensis (assembly GCA_947311845.1). Taxonomy (NCBI): domain Eukaryota; kingdom Viridiplantae; phylum Streptophyta; class Magnoliopsida; order Poales; family Poaceae; genus Poa; species Poa pratensis. The sequence continues at coordinate 21,811,013 of CAMZMU010000063.1, forward strand.
AGCTTTAATCACCATCCGATTTGCTTCAACAGAAAGTAGGAGCAGGTTCCAAGAATGTTGTTGGATCAATCAAATCTGGATTAATTTTGGATAAACTTGGAGTTACGAAGGACCAGCAGAGGCTGAAGAGGCTGGTGACAGAGCGCAAGGCAAAGATCGGCCAGTTCAGGGTCAGCCACCACATCATGTAATGGATGAATTGAAGAGTAGAGATTTCTTGCAACCGAGTTCCAGTGCTCCTGCTACTTTAAAAAAATTGAAAAGTATATTTAAAAGTTTCGAAAAAAATTGAAAAAAAATCATGCATGTTGTAGATGATGTATCCTATAAAAGTAAAAAATAACAATGTGAAATACTTTATATTTTGACCTACACAAAAATGACAAATTTACAGATCATATTATAGTAACAAAGCATAGTTTCAAATCTCCCCATTTTGTCATTTTTGTCTAGACTATAATATAGAGAATTTAGCATTGCGATTTTTCAACGCTTGTCATATAGAACATGCATGATTTTTTTTCAGTATTTTGTAAACTTTTAAATATATATTTCGATTTTTTTAAAATAGCAGGAGCATTGGACCGCGGGTACAAAAACCACTTTCCGATGAATTGATGCGGAAGTATGATCTAGATGCTCCTACTACTAGTTCTGATCAGTGTGGTGCCCCTGCATCGAGGATCAAGAGGAGCAACTCGCGGCTGAGCTTCAATCAGCGACGAGTGAATCTCGATCTAGCCTGCGGCCTCCACGCCGACTTCTTCACCTGCGGGGGCACGGCGGCCGTTGCTCGGCGTGTGGCACGAGCTCGCCGGAGACGGCGACACCTGATGCGGTCAAGCGGGCCGGGTGCCGGGTGGTGTGTCGCGGCACTGCCGCACTGGCAGCTCGGCCGCGCAAGGTAGCCTGGCAAGTCCGCGGTTACACGCTAACCAGTAGATGCAGGCTTGTCACGTCATCGCCACGTCATCATACGAAACCGTCTAACTTGTCCAAAAACCAGTTTAGGGGGTGATTTAGACGGTATGTACAATTTGAGGGTTCAAATAGTACCAATTTATTGTGCAGGGGATTTTGCTCCAGTGTGGGGATTTCAGGATGAAATTTATATATGATATATCGGGCTGATGCATAAGTTTAAGCTGAGAATGGGACGAAAGCCGCACCAAACCGCCAGCCCACGCAGAAGAATCCTTCACGGCCGCACCATGCCAACCCACTAATTAATTACTGCCACCCAAACCGCACCAGCCCACGAAACACCGCACTAGTCCACTTGCATGTTGCGGTTTCAAACGGTTTGACAACCCACACACAAACCATGGGGCAAACACGAACGCATGCAAGCACCAATCGATTTTGGTGGGCCCACTTCCCTTATCCATCTACTCGTTCCTCTTTTCTCTCCTTCCTTCTGGTTTCTTCTGGTCGAGAGAAAAGCACCGCGCCGCCGTCTGCTTATCCGCCGCCGCCCAATCTGCAACATCGTCGGAGTCTTCTCATCGCCGGAGTCGGCGACACCGCGACTAGCTCTCTTCACATCGCCGGAGTCGGCGACGACGCCGTAGAGCTTGTCGTCTTGCCGGTGTCGAGGAAGAGGCGATGACCTTGCCGTGTTGCCGGAGGAGGTCAGCAGGGGATGGAGGATTCAACCGGGAGCAGCCGGCGAGGCGACGACCAAGAACACGCTAAGGCGGGGCTGCCGGGAGGTGTTGCAGGAGATAGATCAAGAGTCCAAGATGTCAACGGAGGACGGGGCTGGGATGGGCTGCTGCTGCAGGTCGACGGCGGCGGCGGCGGTACAGGTGCTGGGGAGCCGAAGACCCCGCGGCGGGCGCCGGAGGTGGAGGATGCGGCGATTGGTCGCGCCGAGGGCGGATGGAGGGAAAGCGGTTGCAGGCGCCGTGGAGTGCTAGGGGAGGATAGGACAAGGTGGCCGCCGGAAATCACCACCGCAGCCATCGCACGGAGTTGGATCAGTCGCAGGTGGAAGTCGGGATGCCGGAGTAGCTACTGGAATCTGGCGGCTCGTTACGATGCTGCGGCCACCGACCAGGGGACGAAAAGCGGAAGAAGGCCAGAAGGGGAATCGGGGATTGGAGGCGACGAGGCGTGGCCCCGAATGCCTCGCTCCAGGGTCAAAGAAAATATTTAGTGGTAATTATGAGCTTAATAAGGCCAATGCATCAGGTTAGGCTGAAAAAAGTGCATTATGCGGCCATGATTCCAGCTCGCATTGCTGCAAACCTGAAGAGATGCATGAGGTGAGCTTTCACTCCAGCTCCGCCCCTGTCAGTGGCGACATGAGTTATCTCACGTGGAGACTGCCATTAGGATGGCTGAGGCAGAAGCTGACCTTTGGCGGGCAGCAAGAATGTTTCGGGTAGTCTATAACCCGTAGATGGGTAGAGGGTTGACGAGTGATCCCATTTTTCTCTTTCGACGGAGTGGTGTTTTTGGCACACTTGACTAAACGCGTCATAGTCGGCCGCTTGACCTCTCCTTATTAAAACCGATATGCTCTGCTTAGACATATCCTTAAAAAAAGTGGCGACATGAGTTCACGACAACTTTATAAAAAAAATGAGTTTATTCACGACAAGCCAGGGAAGACTTGTATAGGATCTATCCTTTAGGTGAGATCATAGGATCAAGTCACAAAACTATATTTAAAAATTGTTGAAAAAATCTATAAAAAAATGTACAACATACCTATGGGCTGTTTCTACAACTCCAAGAAATTTCAGCTCAAAATTCGATCTACATTTAGAGCACACTATTTACAATGAAGTTTCTCTTTTTTGTTTCTCTAACTGTAGCTCGTATTTGAAGGAGACAATTTTTGGTGTTGTATATATAACATATATCTGTGTTGTCAAATTTTTTCAGAATATTTAAACATGTTTTGTCTATTCAAAAAAATTGATCTCATTGATCCTATCTAATAGTAGATCCTACCCAAGTCTCAAGCTCCCCCAAGCAAGACGAGCTGGCGAGGGGCTAAGCAGCGACAAGTCGACAACGACGACGTGAAGCTGTTTTTGGACCGAACTACATTTTTGTTTTTGACCGAACTACAGACCGAAAGAGCTCGGGGCCTCGGGCGGCCTAGCCGGCTAGCCCAAGTCTCTCGTAAGCTCAGCCCAGTAGGCCGTTTCGCCGCCGCCACTCCCTCCGCGCCGCACGCACCGCGCGCTGGCCGGCCCGTGGCTCGCGACCCTGACCGCCGTCAACACACTTCTCGCCGCTGCCGCCCCCCCCCCCCCCCCCCCCCCCCCCCGCCGCCGTCAACACCGTGTCCACATCGCCGCCGAAGAAAAAAAATCCCCTCGACTGCTCCGCCGCGGACTCCGTACGGCAAGCTCTGGCCGCCGCTTCTACGGCGGCCTAAGCGTTGCTGCCCCGCGAAACCCTAGATCGCCGGAGCCGCTTGCAGCTCGTGGTCCCCGAGCTCGCTGCTTGCTACCGTCCGTCCATGGCCTCCCCGCCGCCGGACGCCGGACCCCTGTATCCAGCGGTATCGCCTCATCAGCTCCCCTCCTCTTGTTCGCAACGTGGTGCTGTGTACTACTTAGCTGCCAAAGGCCAGGTTTTGGCCTGTTTTGCATGATTATGATGTCTAGATTTGCTCTGCGTTGCTTGCTGAGTTTGATATCTGCGTGCCATGGATTTTATGCCATGTACTGGGAACCTGCTGACTTGCTGAGCTAGCAATTCACTCGCAGCCGCATGCCGGCGTGCAAAGTTTGCACTTTTTTTCTTTCTTTTTGGCGTGGAGGCACGCGAGAATTCGTGGTTGGCTCTCCTCCGGTCTGTATAGCTAACCGGCTTATGTAGCAGCATGGAAGAAATTGTTGTCTTTTTGCAACTTGTGAAATTAATTATGCAGCGCATTGGTAACTCTGTCCGACACTAATGCTGGAAGTTGGCCGGATTGCTGAGGAAGGTCAACAATTGGAAATAAATCTTTTGGTACTATATTTATGAAGGAACAATAGTTTGCTAATAGTTGCAACGTTGTTTTTGGAAGTAGACTGAATCGTATGATTTCAAATTTGTATGCTGGGGTATACATAAGATACATAAAAAAGAAAGTTTGTCCAAAAACCCAAGTTTTTTTATGGAGCTAGTGCTGTTTTGGTGAGCCTTGGAAGTGGTGGAGCAAGCAAAGCTTGTTAAAACTTGAAAATGCAAATGAATTGCACACAATTTGAAGGATTTTGGTACCATTCGAGTTTGCCCATATTGGTCACTAGTATAATTCTGCCGCCTGTATGGCTAAAAATAATAACTGTTTTCCTTGGCACACTTATCGGACCATGCAAAACATTTCATTGAATCATGCCAGAGAATTCATTTCATGGTACTTATGCCTAATGAGTCATTGTCTGGTTTAGATAAAATGTTTCTTCTCTAGACCATGTGCTTTTTAGTTGCGTTTGCTATTCCCAAAGATTATGTGTGGCCTAGCCTTTCTATAATGTGATGGTCACCATCTTTTATTTTCGGGAGTTCCCGAAACATGAACAATCTCTACTTCTGCATTGCAGGTACTTTGCCCCAGGATATAAGTGACGTGTCCAAATCTATAGTCGATCAGATGCAAGCAGCGGAGCAGGAAGGAAGTGCTCAGACAAGCCAACAACTAGGCCAACCGCATATGAATCCATCAGACCAGTTATCTCAACCAACATTGGTAACTGGAGATTCAGAAAATGAAAACTTTATCAAACAGGAGCAACACCATTACCAGCCAGAGGAGCAGCAACATTCTGAGAATCAACCGCAACAGGCAGAAACAAATAGCTTTCAGTTGGCTGAAAAAGGAACAGACTATGTTGGTCAACAGAGTTTGACAGGCTCCATGGAAGATGGCACTCAGCCTTCGCTAGATCAGCAGCATGTAAATCCAGTGGCTGGTCAGCAAGCACCACCTGGTGCCCAGGAAACACGGAAGAGGGGATATCAGCCATCTATACCATTTAATATGCTGATTCCAACCCTACAGGCGCATCTTGACAGAGATAAAGATATGCAGCTTCAATCTGTATGGGCAAAACTTAGGGTGCGTTTGTTCGTAATTCTGTTATAAGCTGATGTTTTCGGTCAACAAATTGATTGTCTGGAGAAACTACAGATACAAAGAGTGCTGGTGGTGGGGGTTGGGACTCTGTATTATACTATTATATCTATTAGTTAAACTTATATAATTTTTATTGCTATGTTGCTATAGACTTCTGAGTGTATTTATCCTAACGCTAGTAGAGCAAAAGGCCATAATGAACACTAATGGAAAACTTACCATCTGTACTGCTAATGAAAAACTAAAATGAATGAGTTACTCTCCTATGAAGCCATTTGACCACATTGGTTTGGAATTGGGATCACGTTTTGGGCAAGAGAGTGGCGGCTAGGACAGATTATGCTACCAATTTATCATGCTCTCAATATTAGTAAACAGCTCCAAATATCTGTTTTATCAAATGGATGCTAAGGGGAGTAATGCAAGGTCTGCACTTTCTTTCGTGCATGTTTCCTCGTCTGATAATAGCAATAGGCATGATATTTTGAGAAGAACTGATTGTCATTCTCGTTACAAATTGTTGCACATGTGGAGGGAATAAGATACAAGAACAGTAACGAAGGCACATCGACATAGAAAATATAGTTTGCACTAGTGTTGCTAAATTAAATTGACTAAGCTGGGATATTCTGTGTTTGCAGCGTAATGAAGTCCATAAAGATGATTTTTTAAGAGTCATAAGGAATATCGTCGGGGATCAGATGCTCAAGCAGGCAGCCCATAAAGTTTTTGCACAGGTGAATTTGTGGTGTTAGCAACATCGCTGCCCTTTTTTTCTTGATACCTAGCTATTCATCAAACTTGACAAGCGTGGAGTCAGTTTGAGTTTTTCCATGTTTATTGACTAATTCAGTTCTTTGAGTAATATCTCATACTCTCATGCCTATATTTGCTTTATCGTGTCTTGTTTGCAGATGCAAGCTCAGGCACAACGAAATAACCAGGGAAATGCAAATCAGAATTCTTTATCATCTCAAGCTTCTACACAACATAGTTCTGCCGGTGGCTCGGCAAAATTGCCTGATCAGCAAGTTCGCACGCCTACCCCACCTAATCAGGGCCAGAAAAGCCAGGCATCATCTTCAGCTCAGAACTTTGTGCCACTTTCAGGCACACAAATGCGCTACTTTGCTCATGATAATTCCATCCAAATGCCAGATGCAAAGGGGGTGCATACTATACCGAATCGACCACCTAGTATGAACCCTCCTGTTCCATTGCAGACAAGTAATAAACAGCTGCAACCCACAAAAATCCAGCAAGTCTCGCAGCAATTATATGGACCCACTAACGCTCCTCAGTCATACCCTCGTCCAGCCAGTGGTTCGATGCCTCTTAGACCACAGACTTCAACATCTGAAACACGACCTCCCTTGCAAATGGTTCCTGCAAAAATTGGGACTGTTCCTAGTCATCCCACAATGCAACAGCATGCACCTGCACGCCAAATGCAACAAACCAAGGATATGAAAAATAATGCTTATAACCCAATTGCTAATACAAAGCAAGATTCTGAGTCTGCAGGCAAGGGCCGCCAAGTTGGCACAGGAGGTCCTTCGGCGAAATTGCATGGAAAGCAGGTAATATATCCTCCAGCATTATCTCCTTCTCTGTTACACAGTCCCTTGTCGCTTTCCAGATCTCACCACAATTTAATTCATTTTAGTTTCCTATGAATAGTCTGAACCACCAAATATGGAGTTCCACGTAATACAATGAATAATTATAGGAAAATAAAAGTATCCCTCATGTGCAATGCTGTATGAATACCATAATAAACAAAAAAGGAAGCCTCACAATCAATGTCCGAGATATCACATTCGTAGTTGTTCAGATATAACATTGCCTTATCTAGGATATACGGCTCTTTTATTGTTATACCATCTTGCCGGAATAAAATTTTGGAGTACTTAATATCAGAAAATAAAACTACAGTTAGTCCGTTACACTAGGGTTGAAGTATTGATTTTACACCAAATACATACAAATTTACTTAGTAACACGCTCTGATCTATACCCCCTATTATGTGTGGACAGCAGTATAAGTGGTTGGGCCCGCCCTTAGGTGCGCGCCAGGCAAGCTAGTGGCGTAACAAGGGGTGGCTTTCCTTTTAAATCTCAGAATAGATAGGTTTGTAGCCCTCAAGGATTAGATTGGTTTGGGGTATCTCCATCCATATCAGGAGACACCGGCTATTGAATAAAGCAGGCAAGAAGTTATCAATAATTTCCCCTACTCTCCCTCTGCCCTAGCCGCCACCACACCACCTCCACCAAAGGCTAGGGTGCGGTGGAGTCTCACCTTGCGTGAAAATGATTAGGTAGGTACCTGCAAAAAGACCTATCCAGGTGCTTAAGACCCACCTTGACGGACTGATATGGTCCTAACCTAAAGAGGGGGATGGGTCAGTCCGTCAGTGATGAGTCATAGTCATAGAGAGCTAATTTAGCTGCCATCTTTTTTGCTCACGGTTGCTGTTGCAAGCCTCATTGCCAACTCCCTCCCTCTGATTTCTGCTGGCTGCAATTTATCCTTATCTTTCCCCTCCATTTTTTCTCTGATGTTCTATTATTGGTGCCACATCCTTGTTGGTCGGATGGCACCTAGGCTACTCTCCTCACTTGGTACCTTTTTTTTACCTGTCCTCACTTGATACCTTGATAACCTTCAGAACTGTAAGTTCCCGCGAACGTGACAGATGGGTGAGCAGACACGGCAAAGACAAAGACGCTGGAGTGAAGCTCATTTCTCCCATATTCACACCTCGCTAGACAAGTGTTTGGACCAGGGTGCCACAAGTTTACAGTTCAGGCTTGTACCCGCCAACAATAGTAATAATTAATTTAGGGAAGAAGTTACTGAATGGTAAAACACAAATTTTTTGTAACCATATAACATCACTAATTAGTTAATACTGTGAAAAAGTGTGGTACTAGGGATATTTGCTTTGGCAATAGCCTGTGACATCTTAGATGCTTTATAGTAGCACATGTAGAAATTGTTGGTTTTTGTAGTGCGTACATATAAAGTTCCACTCTTTAATTTGCACATTAGATAGTTCATCCAGGCTTTTAGTTATACTTGGATCAGCTGCAGCGCAATGTTTGTTTGGTATGTGTTTTCTAAATGAGTAGCAGCCATGTTTTTTAGAAAATGAGGAGAAACAAAATGTAAGATCCTGGTTTCCTGTTGCATGGCTATGTGTCTATCCGTTGCATTTCCTTCATACCTCAGAAGTATGCAATTTTAAAATGCTTCTTTTTTTTACCATGTAAAATGCTTCTTCACATGTAAATTGTGCATTTACTCTTCCGGCTGCACTGCTAGGCTGCCCCTAAAACATCTACACCACCTGCGGCAAGGACTAACAAGAAATCAGGTGGCCAGAAGAAATCATTGGAAATAGTTGGCTCTGCACCAGCACCATCCAGGTTTTCATAATTCACATCATCCTATCTCATCTGTTTTATTATCTGATTGCTGAGTGTATTATAGTTTATGGAGTAGTTGCATTTTATGGATAATCACAATCTAATTTCCTTTGTGTTACTAGCAAAAGACAAAAGACAGCTGGAACCTTCCAGGAACAAAGCATTGATCAACTTAATGACGTCACAGCTGTTAGTGGTGTTAATCTTAGGGTACGATATCTGGTTCATGTTTGATTTCTATTCCTATTTGTGTGTCTTGTTTATATATTCCATTGGTACTCTTGTAATTCAATAGGAAGAAGAAGAACAACTGCTCTCTGCCCCCAAGGAAGAAAGCGCAGCCTCAGAAGCAGCACGGAGAATTGTACAGGAAGAAGAAGAAAATCTCTTTCTGCAGAAGGGTCCTCTTCTGAGAAAACTAGCAGAAATCAGTTAATCCCTTTGAACTTGATATTGACACCATAAAACTGTATTTACATCATAAATATTCGAAGCAACGCCTGCTGATGACATGTTTTTGTCAGTTCTTAAATGTGACTTGAAGAACGCTAGTGCTGATGTTGAGCGTTGTTTATCAATGGTAAGTTGTTCATATGACCATCCTTCAGAATTTTGTGGAAGTAGTATGTCTAACTTTAACTTTTCCTTAGTGTGTGGAGGAGCGACTGCGAAGATTCATAAGTACTCTCATAAGAGTTTCAAAGCAGGTTAGTTTTTTCACATCATTCAGTTATTGATTTTCCAGTTTGTGGTATCGTTTGATATTGTGAGATACTGACCATTGTTGTTGTTAGAGAATCGACACGGAAAAGACTGGTCATCGACTAGTTATTACTTCAGATGTCGGCCGTCAAATTTTGCAGATGAACCAGAAAGCTAAAGAAGAATGGGACAAAAAACAAGCAGAAACTGACAAGAACAAGAAACAAACAGAGGTGTTCCATAACCTCCATTTTATTATGTTCAACTTGGATGACATGCTTGCTCCATTGAACTACCATACCATCGTTTAATTACTGGCATGGTACCCGAAGTTACTTGGCAAAATCTCATGGAAGTGTGTGTTAGTGACTTCAGTTAATTTATCCTTGCGTGCAGGATGAAGGCAGTGGTGCTGCAGATTTGGACAAAGAAAAAGAGGAAAGTCGTCCAAAGAATGTGAAGGTATCTATCTGATGCTATCTCTCAGATTGATAGCTTGTGTTTTCCTTATATCCTTAATCTCTTACAGCCCAACAAGGAAGAAGATGACAAAATGAGAACAACAGCTGCAAATGTTGCCGCCCGGCAGGCGGTTGGAGGAAGTGATATGCTGTCAAAGTGGCAGCTGATGGCTGAACAAGCTAGGCAAAAGCGAGCGCCAGTTCCAAGGCCATCAAATGTATCTGGAAAAGGTACGGTAGAACAGAATGAAGCTTCAAAGAGGAGCCATTTCGCAGCCTTTGGAACTGGTAAAGACGCCATTCTAGCATCAAATTACTTTCACATTCTCATGCTGCGGCATTAGAGAGTGTTCCGAACTCAGGAAACACACATTATCATACTGTTTATTTCAGGAGGCATGAAAAGGCAAGGCAAGGGTTCATTCGCGACGCGTCACTCGCATGGGCCACAACGAACTGTTTCCGTGAAGGATGTGATCTGTGTCCTGGAGAGGGAGCCTCAGATGACAAAATCGCGGCTGATTTATCGGCTGTACGAGCGACTGCCTGGAGATTCTACCACAGATTAGGCTGAATTATTTAGTGTAACTTATAGTGTCGAGGCACATCCTGTTGCCCTTACCTGATGTGTACATTCAGCGGTGGTGGTTTGTAGTGATTAGATAAATCGTTGACAGGGGCAGCTAGTTGACATGGCACATATGTTAACACAAAAAATGGTGAATAGCCATCAAAATGGTTATGTAACAACTCCACTGTAAAGTGTCTTATGATGGCAATAAGATTGTTCAGTGCTTGTTGGTACACCTTTTTTATAGCATGTTTTTGTGTTCTGATGTAATGGGCCAATGATGATAAATCTCCTGCACTGGTTCCAAAGTGGTGCTAACTTGCAAGCTAAAATATCGATTAAAAACTGGCCGAAAAACCTCACATGTGATTACAAACTGTAAAGAAAGAAAAATACAACGGTGGCTTCTTGCTGCTGGCGCTCGCCACTGGCTGGGCGACTAAGTACTTCACCCGCAGCTCGGCCTTGACGGGCTTCGGCCCGTCGGGAGGCGTGCTGCACTGGACGAGCGCCCAATTGACGTCCTCAAAGGGGTGCTGCTTGATATCGGCAGCACCCCGCTTCACGCCGAGCCGCTGCTGCGGCTCCTTGACCAGGAATCCCTGATTGGATCCCTGCTCGTGTTTCTTGTCGACGGCAACTCCGGAAACCGCAGTTGCTGGCCCACGATGTTAAACAGCGTGGCGAGGTTGCCAGTCCCCTTAAATAGCATCTTGCCATAGAGGAGCTTGCAGAGGCGGATGTGGTAAGATTTTAGTTTTCAGCAAATACTGATGCTCAACAGGTGCAGCACATTCACTTGCAAATAGTAGCATGCCAGAGGCATCTTATTATCTGAAATTTACAATGCAATACATGTATCTGCTGATCTGCATACATCTTTGTACAATCTTTTTGGAGGCGAGGCTAAGAGGCAACTTGAGTACGAGCTTTACTTTCCTGTGTACAAAGGTTTTCTTTTCTCGGCAAAAGCAGCTAGACCTTCAAGACGATCCTGAGTGTGCAGAACTTGCTCGTAACATTCTTCTTCGACAGTCAGTGCCGAGGAAAGGTCTACCTCCATCCCTTGATTGATGGCCTTCTTGGCCATCCTTATCGCTAACGGACCCTGAAGGGAAGAACTATTATCAGAGCATCTAAAATGATAGTGTGAAGGCGGATTTGTTGTGGTCTCTCTCCTCTCGTCCGCCCCCGTGTGGCGGCGGGAGGGGAAACCCTAAACCTAGCCCCTCGGCCGTACCTCTCCGCTCCCTCCCCTCGCCGTCGCCATTGATCTCGGCCGGGCACAGCCTGGCTGGCCGGCGGCGGCGAGGATCGTTTGTCCTTCCGAGTCGAGGGGGCCGGCGCGGGCCGGTGTCCTTGGCGGAGGCGTGGCGCTACCGGGTGCCACGGCGTCCTCCTCGGCAGCGCGTGGCGGCGGCCGTCGCTAGGGCGTGGACGGACGGCAGGGGAGGCGCCTCTGTCTTTGACGGCGGCGGCGGCGACCCAGGACCTCCATGATGGCGGCTGGGAGGTGGGGTTGGATCCTGCCGGCGTCGGCACCCTGGATGCGGCGACTGGCTTCGCCGGCCTGCGGATTTCAGGCGATGGCGGCGCGGATCAGATCTCCGCGAGGAGTGAGGAGCAGTGAGGGTTCCGATCTTGGCGTCCTCCTGCCTCTCTGGTTCCTTTGCGGCGGATCTTCGAGGAAAGAGTGTCGGCCGGCGAGAGCTGGGCTCCGATGGCGGAGCCGACGACGGCGGCGCCCGCGGGCGTTGTTACCTTGTTGAAGGAGTCGTTGCTGCGACGCTCTAGCCTCCCTCCCTGATGCTCCGGAGGAAACTCCAGATCTGGGTGTCCCGGATCGCACGATGGCGGCACTTCCGGTGTCGTTCTTCTCCTTGGGGGCATCGTGTTGGAGCACATCCTGGCTGGAGAGGTCTGATGGTGGAGCGGCGTGCCATTTTCCGCGTCGACAATGGTGACTCGGCGGCATGGTGCAGTGGGGTCTCGGCGTGGATGCGTGCGAATGAACGAGGGCAGGGCGGTGGTGCTGTTTGGCGTCATGGCGACGTCGCCGGCTGGCCTTGCAAGGTCATGGCATTGATCTTTGCCTGAAGATGGGTTAGAGGAAGATGACGGAAGCGACTTCTGTAGCGCGCGCATGTGGTGCGCGTTGAGGGTCTGCTGGACCGGTACTCCGGTTGTAGATGATGCGCGTAGGTGGGAGGTCAAGGCATGCGGCTTTGATCATGTCCACCTCCATCATAGTTGTAGCGACTTTTTGTTGCCGAGCGGTGGACTTCGGTTTGATCAGTGTTGTAACTTGTAACCTTTGTTGAATAATTGCGGATGGCTGTGTGCATCATTTTGATGCAGAGGCCGGGGATCCGCACCCCCTTATCTACAAAAAAAAAAAATCTAAAATGATCGAAAACGGACCACTATCCTAGATGTCGGACCACTATCCTTTTTTTTTTTTGAAGTGGAACAAACTTGATTCCCTTACACTCTTGACCCAGCCCGGTCGCTGGTCAATACCATGTTAACATCAGCAGGAGCAGCCTCAGCCAGCAGATGGACAGAGTCAGGTTCGCTTGAGGCTCCCATAGCAGCAAGTTTATGAGCAACTCCGTTGCAAGTTCTTGGACTAAAGCTGCAGACACAGGTCACAAAGTTCAATCTCATAAAAGCCCTGGCATCTTTGAAGATCACTCCCGCATTTGTGCGGTCGAATTTGGGAGAGTGAAGAGCTTCCGCAACAGTTGTTGAATCAGTCTCAATGTGCAGGTTAGAAATGCCCCAACCAGCAGCTGCATGTAAGGCCCTCATACAAGCTTCAGCTTCGGCCCTGAGAGCATCTCTAATATTCCTCAGGTGTCCATAACCAGAACCCCGGACATCACCATCAGCATCACGCGCTATAAAACCCCAGCCGCCATGATTTGTACCGGGGAAGTAAGCGCCGTCAGTATTGATCTTTATGGTGTCTCCCCTTGGCTTCGTCCATTTCAGAGTCTGTTTTTCGGTTGTGGAGGTGCCCTTTAGGAAGAAATCCTTGGACTCCGACACCCATCTGTGGACAATTTTGCACACAGCCTCAGCTGTTCTGGCCTTGTCTCCCGCATTAAGTTTGTTTCGTGCATCCCACCACTGCCAGCACAGGATCAAGGCCTTCAGCTTCTTGTCAATACTCAGGTTCAGCATGGTCCAAACCATCTCTCTAGCATTGGCACATTCAGTCAGCTTTTGCCGAGTGTCCTCCAGATATAGCATCCGCCAGCAGTTCTTCATAACTTTGCAGTTCAGAAACGTATGAGCCCCAACTTCATCAAGTCTATGACACACAGGGCAGATCGGATCAAGCTTCACTCCCCTTCGTTTAATGTTCATCCGCAGTGGCAAACTGTCATGGGTGAGGCGCCAGACAAACTGTTTTATTTTCATTGGGCAAGGCAGAGCCCAAATCTTTTCCCATATCGGATCCCGCTGACTTCCCTCCCTTGGGCTGCCACTCGCAGCACGCAGCTGGAAGTTGTGGATTTTGTAGGCTGATTTTACAGTAAAAACTCCTCTAGTATCAGGGTACCAGGCACAGAAATCTTCCATGTCATCTCGGATAGGTGTCGCAAGAATAATGGCAGCATCGACCGGCCAGAAAATGTCCTGCACCAGAACCTCATCCCATGTACCCGAGATAGGGTTGATTAGCTCAGCAACTTTAGTAACAAGGTTTTGCCTTCTCGGGGTCAACGGAACTCGCAGTCCCTCTCGGTTGATCCAAGGATCCGTCCAGATATTGATATCCGAGCCATTGCCCACTCTCCAAATCAGGCCTTCCTTTAACAGATGTACACCCTTTAAGATACTGCGCCATGTATACGACATCCCACTCGTTGGAACCGCAGTAAGAACATCTCCACTTGGGAAATACTTGGCAGACAAGACCCGAGCACACAGCGACTCAGGTGCCATGAGGAGTCGCCACGCCTGTCTAGCCAGCATAGCAATATTGAAGCTGTGAAGGTCTCGGAAACCCAGCCCCCCTTCTTTCTTCGGTATTGTGAGTTTTTCCCAGCTCAACCAGTGCATCTTGTTTTCATTTTCCTGCTGCGCCCACCAGTACCGACAGATCATAGTGCTCATTTCATCACAAAGGGTTTTTGTCAGGTCAAAACAGGACATCGCAAAAGTTGGGATGGCCTGGGCACAAGCTTTGATCAGGACATCCTTGCCAGCCTTTGAGAGAGCTCTCTCCTTCCAACCTTGAATGCGCTTCCAGATCCTTTCCTTTAGGTATTCAAAAGTTTTTGCCCTAGAACGGCCCACATACACCGGCAGCCCAAGATACTTCTCACTCCAAGCAATTGACGTGATGTTGAGGGCTCTCATAACCCGAGTTCTACACTCTCGCGGCGTGTTGTGACTGAACATGACTGCAGACTTGTCAAAATTGATAGTTTGTCCCGAGCAATTCTCATATAAATTAAGGATTTCTTGCAGATGTTGTGCACACTGTTCAGTAGCATTCAGCAGCACCATCGAATCATCTGCAAACAGTAGATGATTAAAGCTCGGGGCATTAGGACAAATTTTAATTCCTTGCAGTCTTCCGTTTTCCTCGGCATTATTAAGCAGCGCCGAAAAGCCTTCAGCACAGATGAGTTTAATTTTAATTCCTTGCAGTCTTCCGTTTTCCTCGGACCACTATCCTAGATGAGTTTAATTCAAGTAAGTTCATGATTGCGGATAGAGCAGGAAACTATATTTCCTAGGAATGCGGATAACCACAAATTTGCAATTTTTCCATGTGCCACACAAATGCTCAACTAGATCAAATGAAGTACACAATACGTTTAGGAAAAAATAATCTTACTTTCTGATTTATCTCCCGGGCAAGTTCAAGAGCCTTTTGATAAACCTCACCACCAGGAACGCAGTAGTTTACCACTCCTGCACGTAAACATATATGTCACGCTGATTCTTCAAAAAGGTGATAAAGGCTTCTCTCAAGTAATAAGAAGTCATAACATGAAGAAAACATGGCGAGTTTAGACTTGCCCATTGTTACAGCTTCTGTCGCATCAAACCTACGGCCAGTGAATATCAAATCCTTTGCTCTGGACCTTCCAACAATCCTAGGAAGACGCTGTGTTCCCCAGCTCTATATATTGAAGCAGGTGGATGTTAATAGCTGAAGTACATCATTTCATTCCGGACATTACAGAAATTCTCAAACCAATTAAACTATGATAAGCTCTTCGAAGACAATTAAGGCAACAATTAAGGCA
Organism: Poa pratensis; assembly: GCA_947311845.1. Taxonomy (NCBI): domain Eukaryota; kingdom Viridiplantae; phylum Streptophyta; class Magnoliopsida; order Poales; family Poaceae; genus Poa; species Poa pratensis. Next base: position 21,826,535 of record CAMZMU010000063.1, read on the forward strand.
CGTGACGGCTTGCAACTTTTTGGTACAAACTTAAATTCACGGATGCAATTTCCCACTTGACTTTGAAGCATGGACTAATGCACCAGAGTGAGTATATTGTATAAAATCAAAAGGTTTGGTAAATACTGCTAGGTTAATTCATAAGGCGAGAAATACTTAATTATTATTCAAGACAGCACCAACAATACGCAGAATTTACTTACAAAAGTAAAGTGCCATCCTGGACACATACCCAGGAATAATAGCAAGTCCGGTTTCAGGTAAGCTGAATGTTGCACTCTCCCCTGCAAACCATGTTGAAGAAATGCTACTGATTGTGTGGAAGGAAGGGGATAAACTGGTTTTTATAAGATGCATGCCATTCGAGCACTGCAGAATGAAAGCAATACCACATATACGAAGATCACATGAAAGAGCCAATTCTAGTCCACCGCCAACTGCAGCTCCTTCAACAACTGCAATTGTAGGAATGGGGAGTGCCTATTCATACAAGAAAAACTTTGCAAGTATTATGAACATACTAGATAAAATAACATGTACAATGAGGCTTTGAGGAATAATAATAAGAAATATGAACATGCATGGGCTTTTCTCATCACCAAATGGCATGTTAGTTAAGTAAATACATTAGATGTAATAACATAATATATCAGAATGTTGTATCCAGGAACAGACCTCAAAGTATGAGAATGTATCTCTCAAGGAATTAACAAATTCCCGTACTTCGGAAGGGCCCATTAACTTCCTTTCCTGTCAACATGCAATATATTCTGATTAGGGGTGGATTATAGTCAGCACAACACAAAGGATAGAGGAAGTAGAACCAGCTCATCCATATGCTGTCTGAACCTAACCCGAACATGCCTTATTTCTTGAATCATTTAGCTCCTGATTAACTTGGAGGATCAACCGATAATTCTAGAGCGTTATATTCACCATTCTACCAACCTAAAACCTTATATTTTGCTAGCCAACCTTATCAGGCACCTATCATTTAAATTTCGAAGAGGTACTTAAACGAATTTCATTATAAATCAACGTACAACGAAGTAGTGGACCAAGCCCTCTTCCATTCTCTCTCAAGGAATTACACGCTACCAAATGTGATAAAAGCATATCCAACAACGTGAGACTAGAGCATTCTGTTCCTCAATGGGAGATAAAACAATGGCCATTTTGCTCGAGAATTTCTTGTCATGAATATACGAGTTCCTCAAAGGGAACCAAAGCAGAAGCCCAAGAATTCATTCTTGTAACTAGCCAGAGCACAAATTTATCCAAGTTGCTGCACATAATCGGCCGAGCTGGTACCTTGAGGTCAGCGCCCGCGCAGAAAACCTTGGGGACGGAGCTCGCTACCAGCAGGACGTTGGCCGTCGGGTCGGCCTCCACCTTCTCCATCGCGGTCCGAAGCCCCTTGAGCATCTCCTTCCCGATGGCGTTCCTGGCCTCCGGCCGCTCCAGCCTCAGCTCCACGATACCTGGGGCCAACCACAGCTTGAAACCGCGATTTTCCCATGATAAAATTTCAATGCAGCGATACGGGATGAGTCAAATCACGGACCGGAGTCGGGGGCGGAGAGCTTGTGGAGGCGGACGGGCTCCGGCTGGGAGAGAATCTGGAGGGCACGAACGAATAGGGCGCTGTGTGGGGAGGCGGAGGCGCTGCTCGACGGCGCGTGGCGGCTGGCGAGGTGGCCGGAGACGGCGAGGAGGCCCCGGAGGCTGCGCATTCTGCAGAGTGGAGAGGCGGGTGAGACTGGGAGACTGGAGCTGCCCGGTGAAAAGAGCTTGGATAGACGTGTGTGAGTTGTGAGTTGTGACACATGTCGGGTAGCGGAGGGTTGTTTGCTAAAATGTCCCACTTACTGAAATTCAAAATTTCCAAAATAGTACTCCTTTCAGGGGCAGCGTTTTGGCTCTCTCCGTCATTTCAGTTTTTTCTTGCCAAAATACCACTATTGTCGCTAACAGGCCCAAATAAAGACATATATGTCCTTATCTTTTCACATATCTTGTTTTTAAACGAGCCAGGAGCTCTGCCTTTTCATGGATTAAGAAGAAGAAAACATGATGGCATAGGCCAAAGGAAAAACACGTATCACATCACAGAAATAAAACATCACAACAGGAAATCAAGGGATAAGTTGCTCCAGGTGCTTCACGCCCACCTTGATCCAAGCTTTTCCTTCTTCTGTGATCAGAGACCATCTTTTCATATGCCATAATCTCCTTTAAACAATAACTAAACAACATTTCGGTTAGACATTCTAACTAGAATTTGCACACAGCACTTCCAAGGTCCAAAATTTACATAGAACAATCAACCTTTTCAAAAGAGGAACATGAATATCATTGTTGTTATTGGATTTCCGTTTGTGTTTGACATGTTAATTGATGACGCGAGACGAACAACACAAGGCATAGAGGAATGTCAGCGGTCTTCTTGCCTCGTTGTAGCGGGGGGGGGGGGGGGGGGGGGGGGGGGTTACGGTGTGCGCGGTGGTTGGAGGCCGAGAGTAGTAGCGCGGTGTAGACTGTAGTAGCGGCGGGCGGAGAGGTGGATGTAGATAGGGGGTGCCTCACGGTGGAGAGGATGGGGACGACATGGGGTGTTGCGGTGTCTGATGGCGGTGCACAAGAAGGCCAGGGCGGCCTAGCCCGCCGCTGCGGTTGAGGTCGAGCTTGCTCGTCCCGAGCAGTATAGGGCAGCGTGAACAATGCATAGCGGGGTGGATGAGCGGGGGTTGAGAAGCCACAGAGCAGCCAGGAGAAGGCACCGCCGGCGTAGGATCGCCGCCATGGTCGTGGGGAGAAGAGGAATGGAAGGAGATGGCCTTGGGTCTAGAGAGAAATTAGGGATCGTGGGGCAAATTCGGAATACCAGAACAAGCAAACAATTTACATTTGACTAACACGATCTGATAAATAACAATAGTTTTATTTTTGCATAAAAATATGAATCATAGTGCTATTTGGGGCTTTCGTTTTTGTTTTGACTAATGGTAGTCTGAAACTTTTGGTTTTGAGTAATGGGATTATGGCTATTCCCTCTTATATTTTATCAGTTCCTCGGCGATAGACAAATCTTATGTCGATATCTTGGTTGCTAGCATCAAATCTTTGTTGGTGGCTTCTCGGTGGTTTTCTTATGTCATGTGAAGCGTGTTCTTAGTCATGCGGCATATATCTTAGCTATGTCATGAGAGTGTGTGAACTCTAGTTCTGTTTTTATTCTGTTCTCACTAGTACAGAAACGTAAATTAGAGCCGGCCCCAGAGAGTCATCTCAGCCGGTTAAACTGTCCGTCTCTGCGCGGGGTCTCTAATGTACGCTCCATTAGAGCCGGTTCACTGAGACCGGCTGTAATGAGCTCGTCCCTCAGACGGCCGGGAGAATCAGCCGTCTCCAACATAGAGACGGCCAACAGAAACACCCGTCGGTGATCGTGACTAATCAGCGACGTATATAATCGCTGGCCGTCGCATGGTACCCGTGGGGTCCGACAAAGCCATTCGGACATAATATACGTTGCCTCCGGGTATAAATCGAGGGGGTCCAACTTTGTGAATCTAAACAGAATAATTATCAGATCATCACCATCAGGGAATCAGTCCCTTGTTACATTCATAGAAAGCAATTCACATAAAGAAACTTCAACCCAAGTAGCTACAAAAACATATTTAATATTTCAATTTCACCAAACCCACATGCATAGAACTAAACAAGTACTACTACTAGATGATCTGCATCTCAATGATAACTTCCAAGCTGAGGTCATTGGGTTTTCTAAGAATGATAAGCACAGGTTGATCAACCTTAAAGTTCTTGCCTTCGAGGAAATTCTTCCACCCCGGCTTGCCAAAGACAATGCGGTCGTCAGTTTTCGTTGTGTACGTTGTGGTGGTGACAACCCCTGCTGTTCCAAGTCGTAGTCCAGCATTGCCTTGAGTCGGTAGGCCAGCCTCTTCTGCTATCGTCTTAGGTAGTTTCTGCGCATGTAAAGAGATAACATAAGTATATATGTAGACATATGTACATTGCAGAGGTTAAGAGGCATATGATAGTGTTCGTTACCATATCATATCATGTTGGTTCAGATTTGTGCTCGTCAAACGAGTGACAAAAGGAACCCCAACATAGTTAGCTCTTTGGGGTAGAAGCGGAAGGAGGCGGTACTTGTCATGGTTCTTGAGATGGACTCTTTGGGCAACTATGTAACTATCCTCTTCTTCACTCTCTGAATCCTCATCAGAATTACTGTCAGAAGAATTCTCGTCAGTGTCCTCTGCGTTTTTGCCAAAGTCCATAATCAAAACACAGATCTTTGGGTTTGGTCCGGTCATGCTAAAAACTAGCATGTCTCCTACCCTGAGATTGTTCAGCTTGATCAACTCTTCCCATCCTTTGCCGTACAAGCGAGTCTTGCTATGTTTGTTTTTCACATGAATTTTGTATGTGCCCCGAAGACAACGAAAAACCAAACTTTTGCGTACTAACTCGAAGTCTTGTCTGGCATAGCATGGTACAATCTGTGCAGCAGCAAAAGCAAAACATAAATTAGGTATATTCTGATATGAACACAAAGACAGTACAAATATTTGATGTGGAACAAGACTTTCTTTCTTACCACGGACTTCCGGTGGCACTCTTGCAGATAAACACTGAAGGATCCAGTGTAGTTCATGCCTGCGCAATCATTTTTGCATACTTGGCATGCCATATGTATCCTGCTCATTAATTAGTTAAAATAAACAGGAATCACAACATGTGGATACAAATTCTAAAATGCATATTACTGCATATTCAAACAACATGGTACATATTCAGATAACAAATTCGGTTACTAGTTAGAACAAGCTGATGTTCAGCCCGAGCAGCCAGAATTTAACATTTCAGCTAATGAAACTAAACATAGTTGAAACAGATCCTTTGCGGCAACTCGTCATGGTCATGTAGCTAGTACTCTTCACGCCAGCTGCAGCTTGTCGTCCAGAGCAGCGCCGCCGGTCTCCACATCTTGCTCGGCTTGAAACATTGTCTTGTCAGCCTGAGCGACGAGGACATCAGCTCGAGCGGCCGCGACATCAGCCCGATCTGCCGCGACATCAGGCAGTTCTGCCGCGACATTAGCCCGAGCGGCCGCGATATCAACCCGAGCGGAGAGGATATCAGCCCGAGCGGCCACGATATCAGTCCGAGCGGCCGCGATATCATTCCGAGCGGACGCAACATCAAGCCGAGCGGTCGCGACGCCATGAGCAGCCTTGGCTTCAGCAGCCCGAACCTCCGCGGCATCGGCCCGAGCGCACGCGACGACATGAGCAGCCGTGGCTTCACCAGCCCGAACCTCTGCGGCATCGGCCCTATCGGAGAGGACCTCAGCCCGAGTGCGCGGGCCTCAGCCCAAGCATCCACTGCATCCACCCGTGCGGCAAATCTGGCCGCCTGGGAGCCGCGCCGGCCACCTCTGCCGTGCATGTGGCCGACCATCGATCTAAAGTAAAGGGGAAGATCTAAGCTAGAGGAGGCGGCTCGGAGAAGATCTAAGCTACCAGAACGGCGGAGCGGAGCTATCAGATAACATGTAAGCAACCAGAGAGCAGCGGAGCGGAGCGGGTCAGAGGAAGAACGCACCTGAGCTGGGGATTGAGAGCGACGAGGAACGGCGGCCGGCGGTGAGCAGAAGGGCACCGATGGGGAACTGTGAGGGGGGCGGGAAAATGGGGAATAGGGCGCGGCGGTGGGAGGGTCAGGGTCGAGATAGGGTTGCGTAGCGGCAATGCGAAAAAATCCCCTCCCCCTTAATTTTGAGCCAAAAAAAATTGGCCATTGCCGCCAACATTCCCTCTTCGGACCTTACGTATATGTTCGGTCACTCCGGATTTTGCTCTAATCATATAAATGATCAAACAAATAAGAAAAATGTTATAATTTTTAAATAAGGTTTACGAATCCTTTGTACTGTTCATTTAAGTTGATACACAATAAATTTAGAATATAATGAAGAGATTATATGATTTAGTATACAAGCATTGGAGTTTATACTCAAAAGTGTGATGAACCGGCATGGACATTGTACTCGTCACAGTATAACTTCAGTTCATATTTTTTTTGGAATGGCGTAACACAGTTACCACAGCCTGTAGGTATCATGTGATACACATAGGGAGTTTCAAGATTTTCTGACATGTTTTACGTATTATATAAAAAAATACATTAAAATGCCAAAAAATCAATTAAATGCAAAACAATAGATATTTGATTTTAAAAATCCCCAAATAATCACAGTACCAACATTTTGTGATAAGTAGCATTATAAAATTCAATAATAACATTTTAAGTAACTACTAATACACGAACATCGTTTTAGGACAAACTCGGAGTGTGTCCGGACCCTCCGGATATTGGTCTATCAAAATATGACCTAGTTAGCTACAAATATTTTATAATTAAGTACTTACTACAACACATGTACTGATATCATTTAGTGCAAATATGGAAATTTTCATTCATATTTTTTTAGGTAAAAAAAATGGCATATGCTTTAATTCAAAATTTCGCGTATATGTAAATGGAAAAAAATATTGATTCCAATGCAGCATTTCAATGGATGAGACAACTCATTATTATCGATTAATCGATAATAATAAGTTGCCAGACCCACAGTACTACTGGATCAGAACCAACAATTATATATATGCAACACCTAAATTATAAGCATGGGGACTTGAACTTGGTTGGGCAAGGAAGACTTCAACACATCTCCTTGCCACTAGGCTAAGCCTATGTTTGCGACAAAACTCCAACCGGCAGATATGTATACTTACTACAACACATTAATATAGGTAAAAAATGCATGTAAATTGAAAATAATTAATAAAAAGGTAAAAATTTGTGTATATATATCTGGAAAACAAAAAAAATTGGTTGCAATGCAACAGTTCGATGGATGCGACAACCCACTATCATCGACTATTAATTAATCGATAATAGTGAATTGCCGGAGTCACAGGACTGCAGGATAACAACCTTTTTATATGCAACACCGAAATTGTGAGCGTGGGCACTCGAACTTGGGTGGGCAAGGAAGGCATCAACATCCCCTTGCACTAGGCTAAGCCTATGTTTGCGACAAAACTCCCACGCGAGCCATGAATGCACATTAGCAGGGCTAGAACTACCGGCAGGCGCGCAGCTTAGGGCTAGCTAGCTCTGCATCGATGCCGGGCGGTACACGCGCGCCGCTCCCGTGCATGCAGGCTGTGCAGCGTGCGCATGCCTGGCGCGCCGGTGTGCTCTGCATCGATGCCGGCCGGTACACGTGCGCCGCTCCCATGTATGCAGGCTGTGCACCGTGCGCATGCCTGGCGCACCGGTGTACTCGCCACGCGCGCGCACTCGCCTGCCCATTGGGTCGAAGCGTGGCGCCCTGCCGTTCATGTCCGGTCAAGCTGCGCGTGCTGCCGTGCGCCCCGTGGTGCGCTCTGCGTTGCGGTTCTGCAGCCGCGCGCCTGCTCGCTCACAGCGCGCGCAGTCTCAGGTCGTCGGAGAGCGAGCTTAAGTAATGGCCGGCTCGATCACCGCGCTCGCCAGAGAAAAGTTATGACTGCACGCCGCGCCGCTGTGCCTATACGTCTCCCCCCTCATGCGCCGCTATAAATTTTGATCCCGCGGCCGGCAGCGCGCTCAACACTCTTATCCGCGCGCCTCTCCTTTGCTTTCGGTCGATCTCTCTCCCACATCCAAAAAGAGATCTAGAGATCGAGCTCGACGCCGCCAACAATGGCCTGGACCACCATCGAGGTTGTCGGCGAGACTCCTCTACAGGCCGCGCACCCGGTGGAGTTCCTCGGCCCCGCTGCCTATGGCCGCGGGAACGTGCTCCAGTTCTTCGCCATCGGTGGATACGTCACCGCATGGCGCGCGGTGAACATCATCATGCGTTCGCTGTACCGCGATCATCGCATGTACAAGGTCGACCCTGGCGCAGATGGCAGCGGGGTCTACGTCAGGCTCTGGGATTCACCCATGGCGGCGAAGATGCACGGCGACGTCTTCTGGGTGAGGGACACCGTCGTCTGCTACGTCCAGGTCAACCCGGAGCTCCTCCATGACGCGAGACTCCCACCGGTGTACCCGATTGTCCGTGCCCTCCATCGCGGCGCCTAGAGCTAGATCGATCTCTGGCCGGCCGGCATGATCTCTCTGCTTTAATTTATTCTGTTTCTTCCTATCTATCTCTGAACTGATGTGTGTAGCGCTTTGCTGTCAACATCGCTCGTTTGTACTACGTCGTGTAGGCCCTCGATCGATCTGTAGCTGCTTCTATGACTCTGTTTCTGCTATATGTAATGGTGTCGATCGTTATCTCTGTTTTATTAAACTGTTGTCACTATTAGAAGAACAGAGCAAAAGTAGCGTAGTATACTGAAACTGAACTCTTCTAAATTCAGCCACAAACTGTTTACTAGCGACGGACACCCATCACGACCGCCTAAGAAGTACTCTGCCCGGTCAGATATCCAAGCCGTCACAAATGGAAATACATTGGCGACGGTCCGAAAAATTAACCGACGCAGGTGTTATCAGAGACGAACAGAAAATTCCAGCCGTCTGAGGTGTTTTGTCCCAAACGGCCATTTTTCTTTTTGCTTTGACCGGCTCTAGGTCCCGTCTTCCATTCGAGGTTTTGTACTAGTGTCTGGATTGTATACGAGAAACTCTTTGTATTGATGTTAGTTAATTAATATAGTGTTCTAATTTGTATGTAAAAAGGTCTAATTATTACGATATATGCAAGTACACGCATTTTACTCTATCCATCCAAGCCATGTTTTTATTTAGACATGTTTGTCCCTGTAATCTCATAAAGTTTTGCCCTAGTTCCCCAAATGGGGGGTAAAGTGCTCCATCAAACCCCGCTTCCACTATTTTTTTTCCAAGTTCCCATTAGAGCAACCACAGCTTCATCTACCTCCTTCACGTCAGCCCTATTTCGGCCACTCCGCTAGCCCATATCCGCCTCCCCAACCATCTAGCACCCCTTGCACTTTGTTTCCTCGATGTTGCGTCGTGTGATTCCTAGGCCGCTGCGAGCTCCAAGGACCCTTGCACATTTTGAGCTCGCCGTCGAGAGCTATGACACGGTTCGCTTGGGCGGAAGTGCAATCAGGAATTGCTCTGCTTTGACCATGGGTAACTCTAGGAGCCCGCAATTGTATCTTTCTGGTGTCACACAAGGAGGAAGAGAGTAGTGGAGGGGGACGACAGGTGTTGAGCTCCGGTATGAGGGAAGAAAAGGAAAAGAAAAAAATTACTCAATCACAAGTGGGCTCGATATGGATGATTTTTTTTGGGAGTTAAGATTATTGGGCTCTGCCACAAAGAGCCTCACTATGCCCATAATATTTTTAAAATTTTGTCAGCTGCTAGAGTTGCTCTAATCGATGAACTATCATCAGATTGGATTATTTAGTAGGAAAGTACACGTGTAGATTTTAACTCTCAAAAGTCCAAACTAATGGAAATAGCCATGCAATATATTTATTATATTTCAACACTCCTCCTCACGTATAAGCTATCTTAGTTCTTATCATGGGTTCGGTGCAGGCCACGGTTTTTTAATACTGCATGAACAAAGTATTAAACTTGAAACCACTTGTCTCTGATATCATATTGAATTGCTACACTAGTCAACTTTCTTAAAAGTCCGAACTGATGCACAAGGTATGCAATATAATTATATTTTCATCAAAGAGGAGCCCGTCAACTATGACGGTGTGGCAGGATTCAACCACGTCAGGCACTGACGCACTGTTATCCTGTCCTGTGCACACATCGACACTGTTCTCCAGTGTACACGGGCTTCCTCTTCTCAGCGAACGCAGCTAGGCCCTCGAGGCGATCTTGCGTGTGCAGCAGCTGCTCGTAGCATTCCCCTTCGACAGCCAGCGCGGAGCCCATGTCTGGTACCTCCATCCCTTGATCGATGGCCTTCTTGGCCATTTTTATACCTGAAGGGCCCTGCAAGAACAACCGATTTCAGATTAACAGCTACAGGTATGGAACTTAGTTCATACTAGCAGCCACAAGTATGGATGTTAAACATTGCAATAAAACGGCTACTCTGCATCAATTGATGTAGAGGACGGGGTATCTCCCTTTTCGAAAAAAGCTACAAGTATAGCTCTTGTGCATAATGGTGTTTGGCTGTTTGCCATGCCATACGAAATGATAGATCTGAACTCTGAACTCATGAAGAGTCGCATATGCTCACACTGATTTATGGGCTTCACATACTTGAAACCGGCATTTTGCTGAAACTGATTATATTTTCTTTGAACAGGGATATGTTAAAAACTGAGAATGGTTCTTACTTTCTTCGTTATCCCGCGAGCGACGTCAAGAGCTTTATTGTAGGCCTCCCCAGCTGGAACACAGTAATTTGCTAGTCCTACGGTGAAAAGACACATTTAAGTGCTCCTTGAAGAACCGATGATAGTGGGAGGAAAATGACACAATGCTAGTGTTACCCATCATGACAGCTTCAGTTGCGCCACATCTACGACCTGTGAATATCAGTTCCTTTGCTCTGGATTTTCCGATGATCCTTGGAGAATTAATTGCACTGGCAGTCACACAACTCGTCGGGTACGTGCACTTAAGTCACACATCTGGAAAACGTGATTTTTTGGTCACACAACTAAATTTTTGGTGCACGCTGGTCACTAACCTCACATGTCAGTCGTTTTCCGTTTTCCGATGCTGACGTGGACACGTAATTTTACAGAAAACCCCCTGTATTTTTGGAATTTCGCAGAAACCCCCCTGTAATTTTGACCCGGATTTGGGTTTTTTGCGAAATGTCCGAAAATACAGAGGGTTTTCTGCAAAATTACATGTCCACGTCAGCATCGGAAAACGGACTGACATGTGGGGTTAGTGACCAGCGTGCATCAAAGTTCAGTTGTGTGACCAAAAAATCACGTTCTCCAGATGTGTGGCTTAAGTGCACGTACCCGACGAGTTGTGTGACCGCCAGTGCAATTAACTCATCCTTGGAAGACGCTGCGTGGCACCTGCTCTGTATATTACATCAAACAGAGATAATCCCTTGAAGAACATTATTTCGATAAAGGGAATTTATGTTGAATAGGATGAGATGACAGTTACTTTCCTCACAAGAGCACAAACAATTCCATGGAGAAAATATGTCATTTTATTTTAAGATATACTTAAAATTTCTCAAACAATTTATTTATGAAAGTACATCACTAGGTTGGTTGCATACCCAGGAATAATAGCAAGGCCTGTCTCTGGCAGTCCAAGGGTTGCATTTTCTCCTGCAAATTAGGACCACGGCATGCATTTAAGTATTTAGAAAGCACAAGAGAAAGATTATGTTTCACAAGATGAAAATTTTCAGTAAAGTGTAGCTAAAGACAGCACCACATATACGGAGATCACATGAAAGAGCAAGTTCTAGCCCGCCACCCAAAGCAGCTCCTTCAATGACAGCAATTGTCGGAATGGAGAGCGCCTGTTTAAGCAAGCCGCACAATGTAAGAATAATTGCACATATAGAACAATCAACGACAAATGATAAGAGAAACGAATCCATACTCACAATTTGGATAGAATTTGCACAAGGAAATGATTAAGCATTACTCATGTCGCTGATGTATACAATTATAGATGGATGCAGAAGGACATGCTAAAATTACGGATCCAGATACAAACCTCTAAGTCCGAGAATGTACTCACCTTAAGGAATTAGCATATTCTTGAACTTGAGAAGAGCTCATGAGCCTCCTTTCCTGCTAAAAAAGGATGCTCTCAGATCTTGACGGTCTGCATTATGCGCAACAAATTCAGGCAGCAGAAGTACATACTAAAGAATACGAGTCTTCACATGGTTTCAACATTCGCCTGACAGCGAAGGCGAAAGTAGATGTTTAAATTCTTTAATTGATAGACAAATCATTATCAATTATCCTTTACAAAGTTGAAATTCGAATGACAATGCTCACAATGCTTTTAATCATGCATGTGATAATTCATAGCTGCTCCTCTTTAAGCCACACCTTCCATAGTCGTTGACCCCACTGTCAGTCAGTTAACAGCTGCTTCAGGTGTCATTTTTCAGAGCAAAATTCAGTTAGGGATTCTGTCATTGCGACAGTTAGATTTCTTTGCTTGTTTAGCTGAAATAAACCAAGCTGCGACTTGGTCATTTGTTTGTTAAGGAGATAGGATAGATTGGCGCCATGATCGGTCGTGGGATGGCATGACAGAAGTGGTCATGGCGGCAATGTAGGAGGCGAGTGGGGACGTTGGGATGGCAACGTTGTGCCCCAGCTCGTGCCCCTCTTTTTGGTTTTCAGTTAGTTGTAACACTGGATAAATAAGAGGAATAGGAGAACAGAAAAGCTGTACGTTTTACACAGCACCAAATCATCTCGTGTCAATCCTCTCTGATTGAAATCCATCGCGTGAGTTAGGGTTAGAAGCTGACAAGTGGTATCAGAGCCTAAGGGCTTTAGTCTCCTATGATGTCGAGTGCAGGCAAGTCGAGGAGGGGGAACAACGACGACGACGACAGCGGTGATGGTACTTTGCTGCGCTCCAGGATTCGGAATTCAACCGCAGCCGGCCACGGGCGCGAGCTGGCGATGGGGCGGCAGTATGCACCGGTCATGTCGAGCACCTCCAACGTGCCGCCACTCACGAGCTCCAACTACGCCGAGTGGAGCCTCCTAATGGAGGTGAGCTTCCAGGCGCGAGGCCTGTGGGCTGCGATCGAGGGTGAAGAGGACCTCGACGACGAGTACGGCTACCGCAACGACCGCAGCGCGCTGGAACTGATCTATCGATCGGTGCCAGCGGAGTTGCTACCCGTTCTGCGCAAGCACAAGACCTCCACGGATGACTGGGAGTCGATCCGCAAGATGCGGGCTGGATCGGAGAAGGTGTGGGACGCCAAGGCGCAAGGCCTGCGCTCCGAGTACGACCAACTCCGACACAAATCTGGTGAGTCTGTTGATCAGTTGGCAATGCGCCTGACAGGACTGACGGCGAGACTCAGCGAGCTCGGCGATCCCATCGACGAGAAGAAGGTGATGCAGAAGTGGCTCCGCATCGCCCCCAAGCGCTACTCCCAGCTGGCCATCTCCATCGACAACCTTGTTGATCTGAACACGACGTCGATCGAGGTGATCATCGGCCGCTTCAAAGCTGCCGAGGAGCGGGACGAGCAGGATGCTGAGGAGGGAGGCGGCAACCAGCTGCTCCTCACGGAGGAGGAGTGGCGTGCGCGCGCTGGCCGCCGCGAGTCAGGCGTCTCATCAGGCGACGGCTCCAACAGCGGCAAGCAGCAGCACGACAAAGGCGATCGCGGCAAGGGCGCCGCACGCCCCGGCACCGGCAAGGCCGGAACACGCCGTGACGGCAACTGCCGTTACTGCGGTATCAAGGGCCACTGGGCCCGTGAATGCTGCAAGAAGGAGCGCGACCGAGCCAACAGCGTCGCGCACGTGGCCGAGCTGAAGATGAGGACGAGCCCGCGCTGCACATGACACAGGTGATGCCGTCGGCTGAGGAGCTCGCCGCGTCCGAGGATGGAGACATGGTCGTCCACCTCCACGAGGAACGCGCCAAGGTGTGCCTCGGCGCTGAGGACGACGCCAAGAACCCCAAGTGGCACATGGACACCGGCGCATCCACCCACATGACCGGCAACGACACCGTCTTCTTCGAGCTGGATCGGAGCGTCACTGGCACCGTGCGCTTCGGCGACGGATCGGTGGTCAGCATCAAGGGACGCGGCACCGTGGTCTTCGTCGCGCATGGCGGCCGCCACCGCGTCCTCTCGAGGGTGTACTACATCCCGCGACTGCGCACATCGATCGTGTCCGTCGGCCAGCTCGACGAGGTGGGCTGCTCCGCGCTCGTTCGAGGTGGATTCATGGTGGTCCGGCAACCGCCTGTACACCATCGAGCTGCAGATCACGCGCCCCGTCTGTCTGGCGGCGTCGGCGAGTGAAGATGCGTGGAGATGGCACGCAAGGTACGGGCACCTGAACTTCGACGCGCTGCGCAAGCTGGGGCAGAGCGACATGGTGCGCGGCATGCCTGCGATCGAGCACGTCGACCAGGTCTGCGACGGCTGCCTCATTGGCAAGCAGCGTCGATCGGCGTTCCCCACAGAGGCGAACTACCGGGCGAGCGATCGCCTGGACCTGGTGCACGGTGACCTCTGCGGCCCGATCTCGCCGCCCACCTATGGCGGCAAGCGGTACTTTCTGCTCATGGTCGACGACAAGTCAAGGTACATGTGGCTGGTTCTGTTGAACAGGAAGGACGAGGCGCCAGCGGCGATCAAGCGCTGGCAGGCAGACGCTGAGGTGGAGACCGGCGTCAAGCTGCGCGTGCTCCGCACGGACCGGGGCGGCGAGTTCACGTCCACGGAGTTCGGGGAGTACTGTGCAGACCACGGCGTGGGCCGGCACCTCACCGCGCCCTACTCGCCCCAACAGAACGGCGACGTCGAGCGCCGCAACCAGTCCGTGGTGGGCATGGCGCGATGCCTGCTCAAGTCGAAGGGGATGCCGAACGAGTTCCGGGGAGAGGCAGTGATCATCGCGGTCCATCTCCTAAACTGCGCGCCTACCAAGTCCGTGCACGGCGCGACGCCGTACGAGTCGTGGCACGGGCGCAAGCCATCAGTGGGCTACTTCCGCACCTTCGGATGCATCGCACACATCAAGGTGATGCGGCCGAACCTGAAGAAACTGGACGATCGCAGCATCTGCACTGTCTTCATCGGCTACGAGCACGGCAAGTCCAAGGCGTGGCGCGTCTACGACCCGGTGTCCAAACGCGTGCACATCTCACGTGACGCCGTGTTTGACGAAGCAGCGAGCTGGAACTAGGAAGGAGAAGGCAGCGGCAGCAGCTTCGTCATCGAGCCCACCATCACCATGCACTGGCTGCAGACGCCGGTGCCAGCCGCGCTGCTGAACCTGCAGCTGGTCGGAGCGGCAGCAGCTCGCCCGCGACGCCAGGGAACCCGTCACCGTCCACTGCGTTCTCTGAACCTGATGAAGACGACGCGCATCAGGAAAACAACAACGGCATGCCCTCGCCGCACGGCGACACCGCCGCTGCACCGCCACAACACCAGATGATGACGCGTGCTCGTGACGGCATTGTTCAGCCGAACTCCCGTCTGCAGGACTACGTCCTGGTGATGGAGGATGGGGAACTGCATCTGGCTGCAGGGGAAGAACCATCGACGTTCGAAGAAGCAGGACCACATGCAGTGTGGCGTGTCGCGATGATGGACGAGCTCGCGTCCATTGAGGAGAACAAGACATGGACACTGACGACGCTTCCTGCCGGCAAGCGCCCAATTGGGCTGAAGTGGGTTTTCAAGCTGAAGAAAAATTCCGCCGGCGAGGTGATCAAGCACAAGGCGAGGCTCGTCGCAAAGGGGTACGTACAGCGCGCTGGTGTGGACTTCGATGAGGTCGTCGCCATTGCTGCTCGTGCAGGCTGGGATGTGCACCACCTCGACGTCAAGTCAGCGTTCTTGAACGGCGAGCTGGAGGAGGAGGTCTACGTCACGCAGCCACCCGGTTTCGAGCGTGACGGCGAGGAAGAGAAGGTGCTGCGCCTCTCCAAGGCGCTGTACGGTCTTCGTCAAGCTCCACGTGCCTGGAACGCCAAGCTGGACACCACTCTGTTGTTGCTCGGGTTTCAGCGCAGCCCGTCGAAACACGCCGTGTACATGCGCTCCGACGGTGACAAGCCGCTGCTCCTGGGCGTGTACGTCGACGACCTCATCGTCACCGGCTTGAGTGCGGTCGCCATCGCGCACTTCAAGAAGCAGATGCAGAACACAATCTCCATGAGCGACTTGGGACGGCTGAGCTATTATCTCGGCTCCGAGGTGCACCAGGGCGGCGACGCGATCACCATCAAGTAGGCAGCGTACGCGGCGAAGCTCGTGGAGAAGGCCGGGCTGGCAGGATGCAATCCTGTACACATCCCGATGGAGCCGAGGCTGAAATTGAGTAAGGAGAGCTCGAACACGCCGGTGGACATCAAGCTGTACCGGAGCATCGTCGGCAGCTTGCGCTACCTGGTGCACACACGGCCCGACATCACCTACGCCGTGGGGTACATCAGCAGGTTCATGGAGGCACCCACGACGGAGCACTGGGCTGCCGTCAAGCATCTGCTCCGGTACATTGCAGGAACACTGCACTTTGGGTGCAGGTACGAGCGGAGCACGGGGGAGTCCCGGCTAGTCGGCTACAGCGACGCAGACTTCGCCGGCGACATCGACGCGGAAATAGCACCTCGGGCATGGTGTACATGATCGGGGGGAGCACGATCTGCTGGCAATCGCAGAAGCAGAAGGTGATCGCTCTCTCATCGTGTGAAGCTGAGTACATCGCAGCTACCACGGCGGTGTGCCAGGGTGTGTGGCTCCGGTGAATGCTCGACGAACTGCTCGGGCAAGCTGGTAGCATGGCAACACTCTACATTGACAACAAGTCCGCGATCCAGCTCTGCAAGAACCCTGTCTTCCACGACAGGAGCAAGCACATCGAGACTCGCTTTCACTTCATCCGCGAGTGTGTGCAGGACGGCAAGATCGCCGTTGAGTACGTCCACACCGGCGAGCAACTGGCGGACATCATGACCAAGGCACCGCCACGGGCCAAGTTCTAGGAGCTGCGTCAGAAGTTGGGCGTCATCGACATCAGCAGCTGATTAAGGTGGAGATTGTCAGTTAACAACTGCTTCAGGTGTCATTTTTCAGAGCAAAATTCAGTTAGGGATTCTGTCATTGCGACAGTTAGATTTCTTTGCTCGTTTAGCTGAAATAAACCAAGCTGCGACTTGGTCATTTGTTTGTTAAGGAGATATGATAGATTGGCGCCATGATCGGTCGTGGGATGGCATGACAGAAGTGGTCATGGCGGCAATGTAGGAGGCGAGTGGGAGACGTTGGGATGGCAACGTTGTGCCTCTGCTCGTGCCCCTCTTTTCGGTTTTCAATTAGTTGTAACACTGCATAAATAAGAGGAATAGAAGAACAGAAAAGCTGTACGTTTTACACAGCACCAAATCATCTCGTGTCAATCCTCTCTGATCGAAATCCATCGCGTGAGTTAGGGTTAGAAGCTGACACCCACTTGCGTATACTTTCTAGCAAGATCTTCTATCTTGTCTCCAAAACTTTGTTATTATGTTTGATACTCCTTTCCATACAGTCACATCTCACCTCATGAGTCTTTCTTTTTTATAACCCACTTTACCAGAGCATATTCGATTTTATTCGCAACACATTATATTTTTCAGTGAATCCCACTTATCACATCAAGAGTTCACCAATACTTTTTCCCCAAGAGTTTACACAAGCTCTGCTAAATCTTATCATCGCCAAGTTGAGCAAGAATAGACCTTGAGATCGGCGCCGGCGCAGAAACCACCCGGTACGGAGCTCGCAACCAGGACGACCTTCGCCGTCGCGTCGGCCTCAATCTTCTCGATCGCGCCCCGCAGCCTCCTCATCAACTCCCAGCTGATGGCGTTCTTGACCTCTGGCCGCTCCAGTGTCAGCTCCACGATCCCTGTCGCAACCACGATTTTGGACCATGGAAAGGGGGGGATTTGAGGTCAATTGTGTCAAGATGCGGTGACTGGTGAGGGTGTGAAGAGAAGACGGTGAGGTAAAGGGGTGTCACGGACCGGAGTCGGATGCCGACAGCTTCTTGAGGCGCACCGGCTCTGGCTGGGCTAGGATTTGGAGTGATAGAATACGTTTAGTGTTCTGTTTTGTATTCGTATAGTGTTATGATTTGTGGAGTCCGTATTGTAAACGAATACTATCTTGGCTAATATATAAACTGACCCAGGCCAGCAGCCTGGGTCAAGGTTGTGCGTTGCCTCAAATCAATCTATTGTGGTTGTGTTTACATGGTATCAGACTGCGTTCGGTCCTAAACCCTAGATGGGAACTTCCGCCGCTGCTTCTTTGTCCATGGCGCTAACCTCCTCCTCTGGAGCTCTCTCGACCGCGCTGATGCCGTCCCTCTCGACGGGAGCGCAGTCTTCTTCTACCTCTGGCCCGATCAACTTCAGCAAGGAGATCACGGTCAAGCTTTCCGCTGCCAATCATCTACTCTGGCGTGCGCAGGTTGTGACGAACCTGCGGAGCAATCTTCTCCATGGCTATGCCGATGGAACCTTCCCCTGCCCGGAGTCCCATATAATGGTGACTCCTTCTGCGGGCGGGAACCCTGTTCGCCAGGTCAATCCGGACTATGTGGCCTGGATACAGCAAGACCAGGCGCTCATGTCGGTGTTCCTCTCTACATCATCAATCGAGGTCGCCGGCATGATTTTGTTTGCCACCACTGCTCATGAAGCCTGGACGATCATTGAGCGCAGCTTTGCATCTCAGTCCATGGCGCGCGGGATGCAGCTGCGTGATGAGCTGCGTGATACCGAGAAACTCGACTCGTCGGTCTCGGTCTATTATAACAAGGTCAAGGCGCTGTCGGATACGCTGACCTCCATTGGTCAGCCTCTCCGTCCCGACGAGTTCCAGTCATATCTGCTAAAAGGACTCGATGAGGAATATGACAACCTGGTTGAGGCTGTCAAGCTGCGTGATACACCAATGCCGCCTCATGACCTGTACTCACACATGTTGTCCACTGAACAACGTATGGAGGGGCGTCGTGCTGCTGGTCAGAAAATCCACTCTGCCAACGCCGCCAAGATGGGGGGTGGCAAAAATTCTCGCCCGTTCCCATCTGCATCTCCGTCCCCGGCGTATCGTCCTCCCCCTTCTACCAGCGGTGGGGGTGGCTCGGGTTCGACTCCTGGCCGTGGCGGTGGCCGCAGCAACATCATCTGCCAGCTCTGTGATGCTCCCGGGCACATGTCCGCTCGCTGTTTCAAACGGTTCAACAAAAGCTTTTTAGGCGTGGGCAACGATGGTCGATTCCTTGATCGTCAGCTAGCCCAGGCGAATCATGTCTACACCGAGCCTCAAGGACAGACCTCTTCTCTTCCTGTTGACCCCACATGGTACATGGATACTGGGGCAACGGACCATCTCACGGGACAGCTGGAGAAACTAAATGTCAAGGAACCCTACACCGGCAAGGAGGTCGTCCACACCGCCAATGGTGCAGGTATGCGTATATCTAATATTGGTCAAGCACTTCTTTCTACTCCGTCGTCTAGACCACTTTATCTACGCAATGTTCTCCATGTCCCCTCTGTCACCAAAAATCTTTTGTCTGTTCGTAGGCTTGCTCATGATAATCGTGTTTATATTGAATTCCATCCTAATAGTCTTTTTGTTAAGGACCTGCTTACGGGGGCAATCATCCTTAAAGGGCGCTGTCGCGGTGGTCTCTACTCCATTGAGGGATGCCGGTTGGAGGCCTTAGACAAGTCTTCAGTGCTATCAAAACGTCGTCTGCACAGTGGCATGCTCGCTTAGGACACCCTTCGTCTCAAGTTGTTCAGCATGTCCTTCATCGCTATCAGTTACCGTCAGAGTCCAATAAAACAGTGTCCGTTTGTGATGCCTGTCAACAGGGCAAGAGTCATCAGCTACCTTTTTCCCTTTCTACTCATGTAATAAAAGCACCTCTTGAGATTATATACTCGGATGTGTGGGGCCCGGCCCAAACTTCTGTTAGTGGTCATAATTTTTACGTAAGCTTTGTGGATGCTTATAGTCGCTTTACGTGGTTATACTTGATCAAACGTAAAAGTGATGTCTTTGACGTGTTCATTCAGTTTCAGGCTCATGTCGAACGTCTTCTCAAACATAAAATTATCCATGTTCAAACTGATTGGGGAGGGGAGTACATTAAATTGAATTCTTTCTTTCAGAAGCTTGGCATTACTCATCGTGTCTCGTGTCCCCATACATCTCAACAGAATGGTACTGCTGAACGTAAACATCGTCATATAGTTGAGACTGGTGTTACTCTCCTTGCTCATGCCTCTGTCCCGTTTCGATTCTGGAGTGATGCTTTCATTACTGCGTGCTTTCTTATTAATCGCATGCCTACTCGTGTCATTGATATGCACACTCCTCTTGAGCGCTTACTAGGAGAAACACCAGATTATAAATTCTTTAAGGTGTTTGGATGTGCCTGTTGGCCCAACCTTCGTCCTTACAACAATCATAAGTTGGAGTACCGTTCTAAAAAATGTGTCTTCCTGGGATATAGCCCCCTCCATAAAGGTTACAAGTGTCTGCATGTTCCTACCAATCGTGTTTATATTAGTCGTGATGTCATATTTGATGAAACTGTGTTTCCCTTTTCCAACCTTCCGACACCTACTTCTTCTTTATTCCCTGATTTATCCCCTACTTTGCTTGACCAATTTCAAGATATTGCGCATGCTCCGTCTTTGCTTCCTAACCATGGTGCAGGTGTTGGCCGCGGAGCCCGTCTCGAGCTCCTACATGAACCGCCTTCGTCTACAATGCCGCGTGCTGATCGCCGTGCTCCTCACGTCGATCACATGCAGTCGCCGGCTGCTGACTGTGATGCTCGTGCTCCTGGTCCAATGGACCGGCCTGCCATGTCACCTGGACAAGCTGATGATGATTGCATGCAGACGCCGGGTCCTCGCGTCGTGCATGCGCCTGGCTCCGAGGATGGCTCCACTCCCTCGCCCGAGCCAGCGCATACACCGCTCTCTTCAGCGCCGGCTCCTCAGTCGGCTTCTCCTTTGGCTGGTCCTTCGCCTGTGTCTACACCAGCCTCTCCCGAGTCTCAGCCGATTCTTGAGCCGCTTCAACCACTGCCTGCTGATTCTCTGCGCCGTGTTACACGTAGCCTTCGTGGTGTGCACTGCCGCTGCAGCGCAAGGACGGCACTGTGGCTTGGATGGCCAAGTGTGTTGCTCAGGCCGCTGCGGATCCCTCTGCTGAACCACGTCACTTCCGTGCTGCTCTTGGAATTCCGCACTGGCGGGAAGCAATGGAGCAAGAATTTGAAGCTCTCGTGACGAATAACACATGGCGTCTCGTGGCTCCTAAGCCTGGTGTTAATATCATTGACTCTAAGTGGGTTTTTAAGGTTAAACGGCATGCCAATGGCCAAATTGAGAGGTATAAAGCTCGCCTAGTTGCTAAGGGTTTTAAGCAACGGTATGGGCTGGATTATGAAGATACTTTTAGCCCGGTGGTCAAGCCTACCACAATTCGGTTGCTGCTTTCTATTGCTGTTTCCCGTGGTTGGTCTCTTCGTCAATTGGACATTCAGAATGCGTTTCTTAATGGTGTGTTGGAAGAAGAGGTCTTCATGCGTCAGCCTCCTGGATTTGAAGATCCTCAGCGTCCGATGCATCTCTGTCACTTGGTTAAGGCCATCTATGGCCTCAAGCAAGCACCCCGGGCATGGCATGCACGGCTAGGCGATGTTCTTCGCCACCATGGATTTCTTCCTTCCACAGCTGACACTTCCTTGTTCCTTCTTCAACGGCCTGAGGTGACCATTTATCTTTTGGTCTATGTTGACGACATCATTGTGATTAGTTCGTCCGTGCCTGCTGTTGATCGTCTTATTGCTGGTCTTCGGAAGGAGTTTGCTGTGAAAGACCTTGGTCCCCTTCATTTCTTCCTCGGCGTGGAGGTTGCTCAGCTTCGACAAGGTCTCTCTCTTACTCAGCGAAAGTATGCTTCTGATCTTCTTGGACGAGCTGGTATGATTAAATGTGCTCCCTCCACCACTCCTAGGTCTGCCAAAGTCAAGTTGTTCCGTGCGGATAGTCCGTTACTTGGCACGGAAGAAGCATCTCGTTACCGCAGTTTGGTTGGAGGCTTACAGTATCCTACGTTAACTCGTCCAGATATCTCTTTCGCTGTTAACAGAGTCTGTCAGTTCCTTCATGCACCTACTGAGGATCACTTGGCTGCTGTCAAAAAGATTCTTCGCTATATTCAGTACACTCTTGGTCATGGTCTGCTTCTTCGCCCTGCCTCTTCGAGTGTTCTCTCAGCCTTCTCTGATGCTGACTGGGCAGGTGATATTGATGACAGGCGATCCACGGGGGGATTTGCGGTGTTCTATGGTGGTAATCTGGTCGCCTGGAGTGCTCGCAAACAAGCCACCGTTTCTCGCTCCAGTACTGAGGCAGAGTATAAAGCAGTGGCCAATGCTACTGCTGAGATTATTTGGATTGAAGCACTGCTGAAGGAAATTGGTGTTCAACAGTCTTCGCCGTCTATCTTGTGGTGTGATAATATTGGAGCTACTTACCTTTCTCTGAATCCGGTGTTCCATGCACGTACGAAGCATATAGAGATTGACTTTCATTTTGTTCGTGAAAGGGTTGCTCAGAAGTTGCTCCAAGTTCGGTTTGTTTCTTCGAAAGATCAACTTGCCGATATTTTTACGAAGGCCTTGCCACTTCCATTGTTTGAAGAATGCAAGCGCAATCTCCACATGTCCATAGTTGAGATTGACGGGGGCTGATAGAATACGTTTAGTGTTCTGTTTTGTATTCGTATAGTGTTATGATTTGTGGAGTCCGTATTGTAAACGAATACTATCTTGGCTAATATATAAACTGACCCAGGCCAGCAGCCTGGGTCAAGGTTGTGCGTTGCCTCAAATCAATCTATTGTGGTTGTGTTTACATGGAGCGCGCGCGCGGGGAGGGAACGGTGAGCAGGCGACGCGAAAGCGTGGCGGCCGGCGAGGTGGCCGGAGACGGCGGCGAGGAGGCCCCGCGAGGTGCGCATTCTGGAAGGGTGCCGACGCGAGCTGCAAAGCCTGGCTGCTAGGTACTAGGACGATGACGCTGAGAAATGACGTGCTGTCTTTGTGAGTGGGTGCGGGCCAGGCGGTGCGATCGGGCCCTTGTGGAAAGCACGATTCTACAAACGTTTGGAGCAAGAAAAACATGCCCTGAGTGCATTCCTTCCTTTTCTTTTCTTCGGTCATTTTCTAAATTCATGTTAGTCACCACTCACTTCTTGTATTCACGCGCGTACCAAGTTGCTGAAATGGCACTAAAGCGACACACTTTGCAAGTTTATATCTTTTATTGTCACGTGGGAGCAAAAGAAGGTTAGTTTGTGGACAGAAGGGGATTTTCCAAGACAAGTGAAAAATGCTGAAAAAACTACACTGCATTGGCCATCTAAGGATAAAAAGGTAGGTTAGAGCCTCTCCAACTGGGGTGGGCAAATCCTCCCCAAACGTCCGAGCGGACAGCCTAGACAGTGGAGAGTGAATATTCCGCAACTAGTTGCTCCCGCACCCCTTTATCGGATGTCCTATTTTTAAGTTTTCAAAAAATGTGAAATAAATCATGGACATTGATTATGTTGTTTCTAGTTCATCCACAAATTTTCATCCCAAAATATGAACATACATGTCCTATGCAAAAAAGAGAAGACACATGTGAATAGTATCATGTACTATTCACACATCATTTGTCTTTTTTATGCAGCCCAGATATTGTCAAAATTTTGAGTGATATTTTGTGGATGCAAGATAACATCATAACCAATGTCCACAATTTATTTCACATTTTTTGAAAACTTGGAAGTGCGACATGCGGAATAGGGTGCGGGTGCAACTAGTTGCAAACTTTAGTTTCCCCTAGACGGTGCCCGAACAGAAAATAGCTACCCAACTGGGTGGGCAAATCCTTCCCAAATGTTCGGGATGTCCGACAATCCCCAAACTCAACACATATGTGGGGGGGGGGGGGGGGGGGGGGGGGAGTTTGGGGTAGGATGAGCCTGTCCGACCACTTTTTTTTCCTTTCTTTCCCTTTCTTTTGTCCTTCATTTATTCTTCTCTCTCCTTTTTCACCAATCGCATGCAATGTGACCCCACAATTTGGAGGGACTTTGGGATACATTTGAGCGTCGTCCGGTCACTGTCCGCGGATACGGCCGGACGTGTACGCGGATAGTTTAGGGGCTAAATTTGGGGTGGCCAGTTGGAGATGCTCTTAGGAACTCACTAACATCACTTCTTATAAGAAAATAACAACATATTTTCACCTTGGAAAATCATGTGACATACGGCCGAACACAAGCACCAATTCGCAAGGGCGACACATATGCAACTAGTTACCGGTCACCATTATCCTCTTTAGTGGTCGACCGCGCGACAGGAGGTTGAACACAGCGTAAAGACGTGAGCTGCTAGCTGACACCGTCAGATTTAGCGTAGACGTCTCGACGGTGACCCCACTAGCACGAACCGACAATCAGAATCGGTTTTGGGCCATTGGTTTAGTTGGTTATTCATTTGACACGAAACCATAGTTGCTAAAAATCCGTTAATTTTGGAGTAGGTTTAGAAACCAACTTGGGAAAAGGAGCCTTTACCCTCATTAATCTAAAGATTGAGGACTATTTTGAAAAAAAAACACGAAACATAGGATAATAATAAGAGGATTCTAGAAAATGAACTAATTGATGCCAACTCATACATTCTACAATATTTATTTAGTTGCCCCTGAACTTTATACTTTTGTACCCGGCTCTACCTAGTTATTTCTTAGATTTTTACATTAAAACATTATCATAAATTTGGTTGATATTTAAAGATAATATGAACTTGAACATATTTAAATGCACTATAATACATTAAGAAGCATAAATCGACTTATAGAGTACTACTATAATACTTTTGGTTTCTATAGATTCATGGTGAATGCATTGCAACAAAAGACATTATTAGGAAATTCAAAATAAAGTAATGATTTTTTAATGAAAAACAAAATTGTAATACTAATAAAAATTGAAACTATACAGAAAATACGTAAATTAATATATACGAACATGATTATATTGTTAATTACTATCTAATTTTGAAAAATAATATTTAGGATAGTACATCCAAGAATGAATTAATAAAAGTGACATATATCTAGTGTAAATACTAATTATGACAAAGTCAAAAAGTTTGGTATAAATAGATGACATGCTTAATTTTAACTCACCGGGACCACATGACACTTCAACCTATTTTGTATGCCAATTTAAATCATAGATATCATACTGAACTTAAGACCTCAAATGGATAAATGTTGCTTGACCCGCATGAAATAGTGTTTTCTTTCTATTAAGGGAGATTTATGAAATAGAGTTTTCTTGCTATCGGCGGAGTTTTCTTGCTTTAGTTTGGACTCTTTAAGTTGAATCACTTTCTAATACATTTCATTTGTCTAAACCTTCATATATATTGTTTTATAGAAAACCGTGAGCTTTATTAATTAGTTAATAACGTTCATACACTCGTTTGTAACCAACACCGACATGCATGTAAGAGATGACTCGTGGTAAACTTCATTCAAATCACATTTACCTAATTATGCTAAGAAATGCAAGGCACTGTTGCTCACACGATCCACCAAAGGAACTTCAATTCCAGGATAAATTTTCAGCAACTCTTAACCTTTCGCATATAGGACCCATGACGATACGATCGATCAGTCGTGGCAGACTCCAAGATGGCGACCAACTTCATTGATCGGTCAGATGCTTCAAGCCCTCGAGGCATGCCAGGATTTTGCTTCTTCAGCATCAGGGCACATAGATATGAACTTCCATTCTGTGTGGAGTAACCTCGCCGTGTTGACTACGGATAACCACCCAGGGTTGACCCTAAGGGTGGGACAGAGGGGCGACCGTCCCGGGACCCAAGCACTAGGGGCTCAATCCCAGTAGTATACATGTATATATGACTACAAACACCGGAGTAATACGTTACCTATGTTCAGCTAGTAAACAAAACAAACAGTAGTTGGAAGTTCAATTGAGAAGGAAAAATGTAATAAACACCCCGAATATTCAAACATCTCTCTCACTATCTCAACTCATTCGTCGCGTTATATTGACGAACACAAAATGATCACAAGATCGCACCACCGAATGTTCTTAATCACACATGTATGTGAATAGATTCTAGAAACTCATGTATACATGTGTGTGAATAATACCTTAACTAATATCTTTCTTATAGAGAAATGTTATCACTCATCCATTCTTTAGAGGAAAATATGCCCAAGTATCACTCATCAAAATTTCTCCAGATTATAACATGTGAAGAAAAACATGCACTCATTTCTCTCATTTAACTAGTATCTTTCTTATAGAGAAATGTTATCACCCATGCGTTCATTGGAGGAAAATATCCCGAGGCATAACTCATCCAAATTTCTCCTGTTTATAACTTGTACTCTTTTCGTCAGTACTATACTATGTGAAGACAAACATGCACTCGTTTCTTTCATTCAGGTCATCATCCTCTTGTACTACCTATTGAATAACGCAAAAGGAAAATTATGTGCACTATTCTATAAGTGTATCCAATAAATATTGAACTATTCAATCAATTCTAGGTTAAAATGAATATTATTATATGTACCTATAACAATATGGGAGTTTTTACTTAAAAAAAGCTTCCGATATGTCAGGGTCGGAATGGTTAAAGCAATCTATAACACTTATAAAGCAAAACCCCACTCACATGCATAAATTATTTTCTATCTCAACATGCAATCTATCCACATAATTCATTCTCTTAGCCAACCAAATGCCCATGTCATACCACTAATATTCATTAAAGCCATTTTTCTTGCATGCAACATATCCACATCATCTACTTTTCATCCATCCAATTGTCCCCGTCACCAATTTTTAATCATCAAATACAAAAAATCACGTCAATTAAATTTAGCCTTTCAACAATTGTGATCAACTGAATCTTCCATATTTCTATAAAACTTCATATTTCATGGGTCTTATATGCCTTTACTTATACAATATTTTTTTAAAGAGATTTCATCCGCAATGCGTGGGGTATCTTTCTAGTATTGTATAGTATCCGGACACTGAAAACCTTGAAGGAGCCATGCAACCATGGGTGGGGCGCTGTTCCGCCCATGCCAAGTCGCGAGATGACAAAACGGATCACCCCTACCAATGTCTTATGCGATATTGCCATGCTGGTTGACATTTTTTTAAATAACGATCAATATTGTCTCTTTATCATTTCAACAAAGTCACATATAATCGTTGATTGGATATTGCTTTAGAATTGGTATTATTAGGACTTGTCATTTGTGAGTTTGTTCTGATTATCGAAAGATTTTGTTGGATTGATCTAATATGTTTGTAGCCTTGCGCTAGTTTACTATACACGTTTCGCATATACATGGATCAATATTATTTTTATATTTGTTTTGTATTGTGGAGCCTCGAGTTCTCGTTTCTCGTCCCCGAAAAGTCAGGACCGGCCCTATAACCACCTCGATTCTGAGCGTCTTGTTGTGGAAGTTCCAAGACGCTTCTTAATTTGTACTCCCCTCGTTTAAAAATATAAGGCGCTATTTTATGATGGTCTTCAATGCCCAACTTTGACCGTTAATATATTATAAATTATGTGGATCGAGAATATATAAATGGTACCGTTAGATTTGTCTTGCAAAATTCTTTCATTTCATATATTTTTCTATTAATTTTGTGGTCATATTATAAGTACAAATTATGGTCAAAATTGAACGTCGTTGACCAGCGAAATTAAAGGACGCCTTGTATTTTGGGATGGAGGGAGTATTAAGAAAGACGGTGAGATAAAGTGGGCTCACAGACCAGAGTTGAAGAGCGCGTGCTGGGAGCCTGGGAGGGAATGGTGAGCAGGCGTTGCGGAAGCGTGGCGGCCGGCAAGGTGGCCGGAGATGGCCTCGCGCGAGGTGTGCATTCTGGAACAAGGCCAATGCAAGCTGCAAAGCCGGCGAGATTCTAAGGACGGTGACGTTGGCGCGTGAGAAATGTCGTGCTGTCTTCGTGAGTCTACGGGCAAGTGCGGGCAGGACATTTTTGGAAGTCTTTTCAAATTAACTGCTAATTGACTTTTCCAATATATAGAGAAGCTCCTCTGTATTTTTTAAATATTACAAGAATATTTTGGTTTTTAGAAATATTGAAGTATCAAATACTTTGAGGTGTTTTGGTTTAGTCAAAACTGTAGTTTTATATACTTCAATATTTAAGGAACTACACTATTTTTCGAAGCATATAAAAAAAAGGGGGTTGGACCTCTTTTTCCAATACTGAAGTATTGGTTTGCTAGACATAGAAATACTGTGATTTTCGAATACTTTGAATTTGAAAATACTTTACTGCTAAGCTGAGCCTAATTCCGGTCACTTTCATTAGGAAGCAAGAATATACTCCGGGGAAATGTTGCTCCAACTGAGGAGCTTTGTAAGCAGGAACCGTGAAGAATTAATTGTAAGAACCAAAACTAGTTGTATAAGCTTACATGGATCAGAACCATTCATAAGATATTATCGATTTTTTAATTGCGTTGGATACTTATGCTGATAGTAAAAAGTCGATGTTAACGTTACATTGATGGGTTGAAAAATTCCACCCTCTGTCGGAGGGAATCCGTCTGTCTCTCTCTTTCTCACGCACTTATCAAAATACAGGGACCCAGTCTCTCTCGAAAGAAAAATGAGACGATGAGATGAGAGGCGAAATGGTCACAAGTGGTGAACAAAACATCGTGGTCAAAACACTCAAGCTTTCGCTTTGATCAATTATGTCATGCTTCCATGATTTCCTGTACACGCATCGAATCGGAAGAGGAAAAATGGAGATATTTTCCTGGCACCGACACCCGCGACTAATAACGAAAGAATTCTAAGTAGTTTTCTACTGCAAATATTTACTGCATGATTTGGTCACGACGGGCTGGCGACGGCACAGTTGCCATACGCCATGCTCCGGCCAACATCCGCCGGCGCGGCGGGGTCGACGCCGAGCTCCCTGGCGCGCTTGACGTACTCCTTCTTCACGTTCCCCTTCTGCAGCTGCAGCAGCCGTATGACGCTGCGGCGCGCGTCGTACCGGAACGGGTGGCCCGTGGCGGTGAAGCCGTCGATAAGGTGGAGGTAGGCCTCCAGGTCGTGCCGGCTGGCCGGCCCGACGTCTGGGCGCAGGCACGGCGAGTTCTTGCTGTCGATGCGCAGCTCCGCGCCGACGTGCTGGTACTGCTCCTTGGTGAGCGGCAGCCTCGGCGCCACTCCCGGCACCTTGGTGACCATGTCGCCGGCGTTCACGATGCGCAGGACGTTGACCTTGCCGCTCTTCTTGAGTTTCTCCGCGAACGCTGCGTTGCCCACCTTGGGACCGCCGAAGGAGACGACGGCGACCGGCGGGGCGTCGGGGACGGTGGTGGCGATCTCGTCGGCCACGAGGAGCGCCAGCGCGCCGCCGAGGCTGTGGCCGACCACCGTGATGCTGAGCTGCTCCCCTTGTACTTGTCCATGAGGCGTCGCACCTCGTCCATGACGTCCTTGGAGAGGCTGTTGAAGTTCTCCCCGCCCGTCTTGTAGAGGCTCTGGAACCCCCGTGCTACCTTTGCGTCTCCGGCGTCGTCGCTGTCGAGGGGGTCGAGCGTGGCGCGGAGGTTCTCGGCCCACTCGAGGCATGTGGCGGTGCCCCGGAGCACGATGGCGATGTCGCGGCGGCCCATGCGCGCGACCTCCCGCTCGGACTCGCACACGGCGACGTAGCCGATCCAGTTGCTCTGCTGCGTGAGCCACTCGGGCGTGTTGGGGCGCTTGGCCCAGGGCGGCATGGCGAGCGCGGAGGTGGCGAAGAGGCTGCGCGTGGGGCGGTAGGAGCGGTCCGGGAGCATGAGCCCCCGGTGGCGCGCCGACGCCGTGGGCAGCGAGTGGAAGGCCTGGTACGCCGCCTGCACGAAGTCGCCGTACCGGAGCAGCTCGCGGCGCAGGTCGGAGTCGAGCGGGTCGAGCAGCCCCGCCCAGCCGCCCTCGCCGTGGAGCGCGCGCCAGCGCGGCGCGATGGTGCTCCGCGGGGAGGCGCGGGGCGAGTCGGCCGAGAGCAGCTGCTGCATGTGCATGAGGCTGCGGGGGGACATGTGCTCGTCGGCGGCGGTCCGGGCGCGCATGCCCGGCATGGGCACGAAGAAGGACAGGTTCAGCGCGTTGAGCAGGCCGTGCCTGACGTTGAGCGGCTCCTGCTGCGCATCGGTGCTCGTCGTCGTCGCGTGGGTGGTCGTCGGCCGCGGCACCGTCGGCGGCTTGCCGAGGATGCGGTCAAGGTTGGCGATATGGGCCCTGACGGTGTCCTTGACGGCTGGCGACCCCCCGGCGCGGTGGCCAGGGCTCGAGCCCGCCGCCGCGCGGAGCGCCTGCGAGCTCGGGTTGAGCGGAGACTGCTCGCGCCTTGGCGCCGGAGACGTGTGGCGCTGCGCTACGTGCACCGGCGATGCTGCCGTCCCGGCAACGGCCGCGGCTATTGACATGAGCTTGTTCGTTCGTCTGTAGGTTTAGCTAGTAAATCACAGGAACGAAGATGCTCGCGCGGAGCCTCCGATCCGAGCTAGTTGGCGAGATTGTCGTAAGTATGAGAAGACGACGGGCATGCCGCTGGCTTATATAACGGGGACGGGGACGAAGTCGGGAGACGAGGAGGGGTCAATTAGTATTAATTAATGAACGCAGTGGTTAGTTGCAAGTTGCCAATGTGGTTTGACGTCTTGATTGTACGTCGAGACACGGTCGCGGCTGCTGCGGTGCAGAGAGCCATCCCACCGCGTGCCGGATTACGTGCTCGCGGAATTGTCTATTCCGCGAGCTCGTCTTCGTATGTGTGGCCTCTGGCTTGCTTGACAGAGGCCACGCATACGCAGTGCATTCCGGTACCGCACCGGGATGCACTGCACTACAGAGTACTCTATCGATTGTAGTACGTACGTACTCCGTATTACTCTAATGGCGATTATTAAGCGTGCGTAGCAACGCGGTACCCTGGACCCGGGTTGGACTTTGGTGTCTTGACCGCGCCATGTCGGCCTCCCGCCAGCTGTCTTAGTACGGACTATAGATTTGTCGAGCTGATCTTTTTTTCCGGTCTTGGTCGAGCGCGCGAGGTTTTGGATTCACATTGTTCGTCGGGAGACCCGACCTCCGGGCAATGACACATGCACTCTTGTTTGACCGGGGACGCAGCTCAACTGCTCAAGCTAGCTGGAGTATAGAGTACTACGGAGTACAAGGATTGGGCGCGCTTTGCTGCGCCAGTGTACTCTCTATGCCGTGCCAAATAATTACCTAGGACACTATTAAATCGAGTTGATCTCATAAATATGCTATGCATGTAATCAACATACAAAGATGTTTAGTGAGGGCATATACTCCCTCCGTTCCAAAATACTTGTCTTTCATTTGTCCAAATTTGGATGTACCTATACACAAAAACATGTCTAGGTACATCCAAATTTGGACAAGTGGAAGACAAGTATTTTAGAACGGAGGGAGTATATATTACAGAAGCTGATGTACGCCTACAGTTTATGGTTCCATTGTATATGGAACCAGCTCATAATATAGATAGAATTTGCATATCGACTGTCACTGTTTGGATCTATTATGAGTATTTGCCAGCAAAGATTCTCATAATATTACATAAAATATAACACTGAAGCCGATTTGCCTGAACCGGTAGATAGATGAACATATACATCCCCAATTATTTACTAAGACATGTTTGCGACATCATATAGCTCAGATATTGCCGCTAAAAGTGACCAATTGTTCATTTATAACCAAACACAAGGTAGCGTTCAATGGATTCATTTGCTTTTGGATAAATAACGTGCTAATAATTGGGGATCTGGTTTCCTAGCTAGCTTGCATCCCTGTGTTGGAGGACTTGGCAGCCCGACCATCAACATGATCCTAGTTTTGTTATTTGATCCCAGAAGGCTGTCAATGACAGATGGACACTCGGCTCAGTTACAAAAACATGGAGACCAACCTGAGCATTTACATTTACGGATGGAGTACGACTGACACACAAATGTACGTATTACCCCTTCTCGTGGCAATGAAGAAATGGTTATAACGAAGGCAGTAGGTCGCCTCCATCATAATATTGCAACAACTTCCCTTCCCTTGATGAATCCTCCAACGACTTGCAGTTCAATGAAGCAGCAAGAGGCCCACACACCTTTTTGTGTTTGGTACTTACCTCACAGAAGTAGTCTTGGCGTGTCAAGACAACATGATTGTTAATCAAATAGTACCTGCCAATCCAACATGTATCATTGACTGACTAATACATTTGCCAGAACAGTATAATGTACTATTAATTAAACCAAATCAATGGAGCAAATAATAGTGTAAATGCAATCACTTTTTTGATTGGATTTTGGTGAAGTCCGATTGTAGTTCTCCATGCAGAAAGAATGCAAGATTATTTCATGTAGACCAAAATCTATGGCACAACTTAAACCTTCTGTTATGTACTAAATGTGCATTGGCATTATACAAATATGCAATATAGAAAACAAAATGTGAATATGCATTTTTGTTAACAATTGCATTGCTTGGAAAATGATAAGTTTTTAACAAGATACAAGTTGTGTGAGTCACATATAAGAGAACCAAAAATGGTTTGAGTTGGTGGTGGAACTAAGAATTCACACAGTAACCAATGGTCATGAAGAAATAAAATTCCCACCAACTCTAAGCCCTGACAAATAGTTATCCCTGGGTCGACTAAAATATGCAGGTTATTTTGCTTCTAGCACAGCAGTAAGATCCCACTTCCAAACAGGCTAAATCTCATGCACATAAATGTGTCATTTAAAGTACGGTTATAAATTCCAACACCCTTAGTAGATATAATTTATCTCCAGTTCATATGGTTTTCCTATTAATTCAGGTGTATATGTCTTTCATCTTTCAAAGACTTGACAAGAGGTCCGTAGGATTGAAAACTTAAAGAGGATTCAAAGAGCAACTTTCATGAATATTCTAATGACATTATGTCCTACACTACAATAACCCTACAACAATAAAATAATGTCTTGGCATGAATTCTGATCTTGTCGAGCTAGTGCCTGTTCTTTGATGTGGTATTCAAATGGCAGAACCGCACATCACCCAAACCACTCGCAGATGGCAATGAAGGTATAAATGAGGCACCGGTGGATATCCATACCTAGGTGGTCGCGGAGAGTGCGGTTCTGGTTCTCGCGCAGCAGGGGAGGGTGGCAGTCTGATTGCCACCGAGGGCGTGCATGGCCGAGCTTGGCGGGACGCTTTCATGAGACGCGGTGTCGTTGTACTGTTTCCTGTGTGGATGGATATACTTTTGCAATGAAATCTAAGCCTTTGTACTAAAATTTCCTGAATCAGAATTAGATGAACAAAAGAGAGAAATCCTTTCAGAAAAAAGAAATAAATAAAGGAAGAGGATTCAGAGGAGGTGGGGATCAGAGAGGCTACCGGCGCTGGAGAGGGCACCACCGCAAGAACAGATCCGGGCGACCGGCGCTGGGAGGAGCTGAAGCCGCCGACGTAGAACGGGACGACACCACATCTGGTATGCTTCTGGGGGAGCCAGCACCTCCCTGTCTGTCATCCCCTTGTGCCTTCCCATGGTGCAGCAAGACGACATGAAATGGGAGACTGGCGAAGGCGGAGATATGAAGAGGCTAGGAGCAACATCAGAGCATGTGGAGAGGGAGCCATGGATGCGCAATAGAGGTGGAGGAGATTGAGGACGTGAGGCAATGGCGGCGCGTGAAGACGGCCGTCAGCTCCGTAGCCCAGCATGACGCCGCCGCCGGGGCTGCAAACCCTAGCATGCTAGGTGCTACAAGCGTGAGTGAGAAGGAGAGAGATCGATAGTGAGGAGTTGACCGATGGGCCAGGCGGCGACCGGCTGGGCGAAGGAGATGCGGAGGCGCGGTATTGCTGCTGGCGGCGAGTGAGGATTCACCGGAAAAGGAGCAGAGAGAACGCGGGAGGCAGAGGACAAGCGGCGTGCCACCGTTCCGGCGCGACGACCGGCTGCTGCGCGCCATCGGGGAGCAAGGCTGCCACCGCTCCTCGCCGGACAGGTCCGGCAGTTCCAGCTACGGCGCCCATCCGGGAGAAAGGCGTCCGGTTCCTCGAGATGTGCCGCCGCCGCATCAAAGAGGCAGACCTGCTGCTGCCACTGCACGGCGACGACCGGCTACTGTGTGCCGTTGGGGCGAGGAGCTGGAGGGGAGGAGGAGAGGGCGGAGCACGCCCGTGGCGGCGCCAGTGCGGGCGAGGAGGGAGGCGTGGGGCGAGGAGTGGGGATTGGGCGAGGAGAGAGGACGCGGTCAAAGGCAGAGCTCGGAACGTCGATGGATGCCCATATTCCGTGAAAGCAAACCGACATATTTCTAGTCGCTGACATGTAGGGAATGAGATAAATCTGAACCATCAAACTACCGATCGACGGTCAAAAATCAACGATCAACCAGGCCACGAATCCCAGCGGGATTGATATATGTAGAGATTTTAACGGTACAACATAGACTGTACCCATGTCAACCAAATCAGCTCAAAGATTGAAAGTCCATACAGCTAAATTAACCAAACCAAAATTGTAAATAAATAAAGTCACTCCAAGTTGTATTTTCCATACGGGCTGGCTAGCTGGGGCTCGAATCCAGAACTTGTTGAAGGGAGTAGATGACTCTTCCTTCTTTACTTTACTTTACAACTAGCTGGTTGGCCCGCGCAATTGCGCGGCTAGATGAGACACTTTTCGCACATGTTACAAATGCAAAACTTGAGAAGTGCAATGTTTAGGCTTAAAAGTTCCATTTTGATGTACTCTACATTTCAATTTGTGTTTCTTCCTCAAGCGGAAGCAATTCCTTGTGACTTTTGTGCTCTTGAAATGTTTTTTCCATCAGTAGCAACATTATAAAAGATGAGTGGTGTACTGATACAATAGCGACATCAACTACCTGTTATGCTCCTTCCTAATCAATCGTGTGTATTATAATACCTCCAGTAGATTCATCTAATCTATATTGTTACCCTGATAGCCTAAAAATGAATCAATATATTAGATGTTAGGGGCACTTTTCTTATGTACATAGTTTGTTAGCAGAGATAAAAAAGAAAGAAATAAAGCTACCGGACATCAAGCTGAATTACCGAAATTTTGTTGTCATATAATCAACAATCCTTGTCCTAAAAAATTCGACGCCTCATAACAGATAAATATTAAGAGAACGCTTTGTTGTTTTAGATGACCTGAGAATATAAGGTTCAGTTGTTGTTTTGAGCATAGATAGTAAAAGTATTGCTATAATATGTTCTCCTGCCAAAGATATTGGTATGAGTTTCCATTCAGCCATCAGCAAGGGCTTTCTCTCTCAAGCGTATAAGCACAATATAATATTTAGGAAATTTAATTGCGTCTCATATTTATTGCCGTATCTAAATGACGTGGTGGGTAAGAGAAGACCCGCCTCACACATTCGTACATTTTCCAAATGTATGAAGGATAGCCAGACTCTATCACAAAATCTGCAGTTACTGGATTTCTCTATAGTACCATTTCGTTGACATTGGCCATGGAAAGAAGCTACACAGTGATATTTAGGAGATTGTATTGCATCATTTATTGTTGAAATGACTTTGAGAATTACCTGATTCTAGAAGCACAACGGATCCTCTTTGTAAGTGCCGCTTTGACCTGTAGGCCCTTCCTCATTTTGTTCCATGTAGAGATGACGCCCAAATTTTGGCTATTCCCCAAGCACATCACACAAAGTTGATTTGGTCTAAAAATAAAATTACTATAAGCTGTGTAGCACGTTAAAATTAATTAAAACGGCAGTGAAGAAATCCAATTATTTAGGATGCCTTACAGCTGATGTAATTGAACCAACTCACTGTACAATTCAAGAAATGTAAGACATGAATTGTATTGCATCATTTATTGTTCAAATGACTTTGAGAATTACCTGATTCTAGAAGCACAACGGATCTTCTTTGTAAGTGCCGCTTTGACCTGGGCCCTTCCTCATTTTGTTCCAAGTAGAGATGACGCCAAAAATTTGGCTATTCCCGAAGCACATCACACAAAGTTGATTTGGTCTAAAAAAATTACTATAAGCTGTGTAGCACGTTAAAATTAATTAAAATGGCAGTGAAGAAATCCAATTATTTAGGATGCCTTACAGCTGATGTAATTGAAGCAACTCACTGTACAATTCAAGAAATGGAAGACATGAACAGTGTAAAATATACACTTGCCAACTTTCTAACATAAACATGCAATATTCAGTGCTTTTGAAAAATATTGATGGTTGACTGTAAAATCAAATTGTAGGACCAGCAACGTAGTTAGCCAAATTAGATACTTCAAAGACCTCACAGGTGCTTGAAATACTAACACAGTTAATATCCTGTTAGATACCGTATCTGATTCCGAGCAGAACGTCATCTCTAGCTGAAAACATCAACCCTCACAGATTTATACCCAAAGAAAAAAACACCTATCAAATAATTTTGAAAGGAAAGCAAATCAAGGAAGATACATACCCTTTTAAGTTCTGCCACATCAGTAAAACTCTTTGTGTCGTTATATTAGTTCTGCAATAAACAGTAGGAACGAATATATGAAGGTTCTAAACCTATTCGTTAGGAACACCATCCACATCAATGTATAAAACTATATGAAGACCCGTTATTTTGTTTGTATCCACCGAAGCAAGCAGTGCAAGCTGAGCAAAATAGAAAATAAACTTGAGTCCTAATCTGTCGGGAAACAGATTAGTACTGTCGAGCAGCGACAACACGCAATGTGCACTCTATAAGTTAGAGAACTGTGCATAAGCATCAAAGTAAATCAGAATATTTCAACCACTAATACTGCCTAGCAGCTAGCAAAATCAAGCAATTTGCGTTCTATATAGTTACACAACTTTGTAAAAGCACCAGAATAGATCTGAATATGCAAGCATGATCTTACAAATGCGGTAGCCGTAATTCCATGTGTTAGGTACTGATCCATGTCACAGTGAGCAAGATTTCAGTATGGCCTTCGTAGATATCCAAAAAAAAAATACGCGAAACCAACATATTATAAACTCAAATACCTGCAATTTGACACAACCTTTGGTCTCCAACCTATCTAGGTGCTAGATTCTGTATAAATATGTAGAAGCTGTACTAATCAATCTATTTATAATGAAAATCATACCTTTACTGGTGGTAGAGACCACGCCCTTCTGCGCTCTGACCAACGGCCGCAGCTGCAAGAGGGAATAACGCGTAAATACTATGCGTCAATGTAGAAGACCTCGGGTAGGACAGCGCTGGTGGACAGGGTCTGTTCTCGGCTCGGCTGCTACAACGGCAACTGGCGGCACCGTCTACTGTATCGCCGGTGGACATCGGTGGTGGCCGGGAAAAAGCGATCGATGATGTTTTACTGTGCTCTGCGGGGCAGCGTTTGTAAGGCAACGCCAGCACGGCCGGCGGCCTCGCGCCTAGCATATCCAGCGCTAGCTTATGCCTATGGTAAGGATCTACATGGCTGCACGGTCGCAGCACTGAATCGTCGGTCGACTTCGTTGGTGGCCGGGAAAAAGCGGCGACGCTGCCCTAGGAGCCTAGGACGCAGCGACGACGCATCCATGGATTGCAATCAATAAAAAAAAAAAAAAATAGAGAGAGTCCCGGTAGGGTACAGATTGGGCTGCGCGCACAGGCTACTCGGCTTATCGGATCATCTTAACCGCTGAAAAATCTAAAAATTGTTTGGACCAATCTTCACCGTCCATTGTTTGTTGTTTTATATATAGGCTAATAGGCACTGTCAAAATTGATTAGATGGCAGGCATACGGAAAACATTGCCTGATGGTATACAAATATGCATCTGCAACCAGCACACCGCAGGCTCCTCGCCGGCAAAGCTACAACGCACACCCGACCCCATTGAGAGCTCGAACAAAAGCGACGACGCCATTGACGCCCAGCTAATCGGAAGCACAAGCAAAGAATCGTCAAGCCTGCACTAAATCTAGGACAACCAGCAGTCACGCCATTCTATGGCACGTCAAAAGAAAATTTCTACGGTGCTCTTCCGTTGCACGCGGGTGAGTCGTCCTGTCCTCATCGCCTTCTTTTCGATTAGGTTATGTGACTTCGGCAATACTTCTCTCTCTTTGAGCTCTAAGGTGATGCACCGGGTCCATCAATTGTTTCTAAGGTGATGCTGGGTGGCCCGCGCAATTGCACGGCTAGATGATAAAACGCTTCACATCACATGTTATAACTGGGAAATGTGAGGCTTCAAAGTAATGTTAATTGATGCATGTGCGAGAACTTGCTTGAGGCAAGATGGTTAGGACGGTGGTTGTACCCCAACACTTCAGAGTTCAATCTCAGGTTTTTCACATTGGTGTTTCTCATTTAGTCGGAATATTCTTCAGTAGGAGGCGACGTTCCCGTCGACAGCGAGTCCCCCCGAGTGACTTCGTGAATTTCAAGACTCGAGCCGCCGGCTCGGTACTTTAGAGGTGCTCATAGGGTAGAGCGTGCGTGCGTGCGTTCATAGACATGGGTGTGTGCACGTGTATGCGAGAGTTTGTGTCTGTACTTTGTTTTGAAGAAAAAAAAATGATGCACGTGCGCACTCTACCCTTGAACTCTTATTTTTTTTCCTTACGCTCCTTCAATTGAAGGTGACTACCTAATTTCTGCTCCTTCTCAATCAATCGCTAGTACTATAATACTCAAGTGGAATAATTTTATATATTGTAGCTATGAAAGCACAAAATGAACCTATATATTATGAGATTGACTTTAGTATATAGGACAAATCTATTTATTCAATTTATATAGAACATGTTAGATGGCTGGCTCTATTCCGCCTCCGCCTCAAGAATGATGTATCATATTTTCAGTACACGGAAATAAAGCTACTGGGCATGCAGTCCATTTACCGATATTCTATTGTGATGTGTTATATAATCATCATTTGCTGAAAAAGGATCCATTGGCTGTCAAAATGAAAAACAAATGACATATATAAAGAAAAAGCTACATGACGTGACAAAGTTAAGATCTCTTAGTGGTTGTTTTGAGCAGAGATAGCATCACCAAACAGTCCGTGACAACGTAGAGAAAGTATACAACATAACACAAAGCAGTTAGCTATACACCTATATGCAAGTAAGGGAAAAGGAAACCATATAAACTGAATCCACCAGATCACAAATATAGAAAGTATGTGAGGAGCACTAATTATATACGTTGATAGCTAGCTATGGCTCTCTGCAATAATTAAGCAAATAACATACATGAAGCATGCATCAACAAACATGACATCAGAGAGTCGGGAACTCAGATTCTGTCCATTATTCAGATTAAGAGACAGAAATACTTGAATCGTGAATATAAGTAGATCGGGACATGAGGAGTATATACGCAGTTACCA
The DNA here is from genome assembly GCA_947311845.1 of Poa pratensis. NCBI lineage: Eukaryota > Viridiplantae > Streptophyta > Magnoliopsida > Poales > Poaceae > Poa > Poa pratensis. Next base: position 21,865,876 of record CAMZMU010000063.1, read on the forward strand.
ACAAAATTTCTCATGCGTACCACACAATTTGACGGTGGATAATGAATTGATGATTCCGCCGGCGTCTCGACGTGTCATCAACCTGTAGCCATCCTAACCTCCTGGCCAAAAATATACATCTAGCAGCACCGATTTTGGTAGCTCCCTGCAACAAAACACATGAAGCATTAGAAAAGCAAGCAAAACTACCCCTACAAAATTAACTCTCGTTTTTTTAAATACTAATAAAGAACATAAGTCATAAGTGAGAAAACGAAAACAGATGTATATGATTCTTATAGCCCAAAGTGCGCAGCAAATCCTAAGTAAATATACTTTAAAATTTTGACTAATGAAGACGAAACATCAGTTCTTTATGTGCTTGCTATTTGGTGCATTTGTTGGCATCAAGTTTCTGTCATATTAACAATTCAAGATAAATTTAAAGCCTGCTCTTAAAATTCAGGGCCTCCAAGTAATTTAAGCTTCATTCTACTCATCTCTACTACTCATTGTAATGATGTCTATGTTGAGAACAATTTCAGGATAAAAATATAGACGTATCATTGAGAAGAATGTTCAGCATTTTTTCCTATTCTTGATGTATAATACGCCAAACCCAACAATATTAATCTGTTGAGTTAATCTCTTTTATCATTTTATTATGCTAATCAATCCATTATAAGTATCAATTGATAGATTGAAACAGTAGATTTATATCATTCTTGCCATATGTTAGGTCCTTATTATAACGGTTATTTGGTTTAATATGTCTCTCTAATAGAGTTAATATGCACTAATTTTTTTTTACCATAAACTGTAGGGAAAATCCCTACAGTGTCAAAAACTTTTTATAGAATTTAAAGGAATGGAGTATTTACAATGTAATATATACAAAGACGTGATTGTAGCTAAAGTTTGCACCTTGACAATTAAAATTTTGCATTTTGGTACATATGAATCTATAAACCATATCGTTACATTTTTGGTATAATATTTAATTTCTACTTCGTGCTTCATATTCAAAGTAAATTTCATATATGAATCCAACTACAAATTTAAAATCCCGATTTATTCACAAATTTTGTATATATTGATTTCATCACGGCGTGCTTTGGCTAAATCATGCAAAGAACTTACTTTGCAAGCTTCACATCTACGTATGAGGCCAAGAGTTTACATCTATCTCTATGTTGGTGACCTGCGTATTTGTGTGTACAGGTCTATCACATATTACGATTTTCATTATAAATAAATATCTGAGATATTATGTTCATATTTTAGTAGAGATGCACACAGAAGCATGTATAGTAGAGGATCGTGCTGCCGAGCCCAGGAGGCCAGTAAGGATAGTCTTTAACAGATACATACCTTGAACGTGCGTTTTACAACAAAAATAAACTTGAGCTGCTCGTTTGTTCTCTTTCTTCCTGGTGTTGTATAAAATATGCTTCCCTGCGGATGCTAACGGTCGTTAGGTAAGATCACCATGGTGTAACATTGTTGTACTCATTGCTGTACGACTCTCCTTAGCTAAGATTACCATGCATATCTGACTAACTCACGTTATAATTAAGATATATATTCTCGGTCACATGCGCATTCTAGTCTCTCTATCCTTTCTAGTCGATATTGCTTGGTCGCGTCTCAGGATTTCTGCCGGTAGATCGGCTTCCTTCTTGTGGGAACCTGGCGCTTGCTATCTTGCACACATCATTGCAAAAGGGGCATCGTTGGACTGCTAATTTCTGATTTAATGCAAGTACTTAAGTTCATATCATGAATCATATACATACACATATGCTCTAGCTGATCAAATCTTGCACAATCCAAAAAAAAAAAAATTGAAGCGTAAATCCAAATTTCTATGTATGTTACCTTGTGCATGTTAGATAATTACATACCTCAAGAATAAGACCGACCACAACTGAAACCTTTGGTCCTGTAACCAACATGTTCTATTCGCTTCCTTCCCTACTCAAATCAGAACAGCACATAACTACAAATTGTCTTATGGCCCACTACTCAATGTCTAATCTAGAAAACAATATGATATCAACCCAAGTAGAAAACATTACTGGGCCTCATCAGGGATGTGCTTGCCGTGACCAATTTCCAGAAAAGAATGGCTGGAACTCTGCTTCATTGTCATGATCCAACCATAGCTCGACATAAATTTTCGTCATCCTCATACACAGGACAATGATCTTGTACGGCCGGTAATACGCCTCCAGCCCCTGATGTTATTGCACGCTGCAGGTAAAAAAGACGCAGATCCGGGTTCCAGTGATGGATCTATCATAAAGTACTGCCAAGATTTGCTTGAATTGGAGAAGAGGACGCACCACCGCGAGTAATACCGTCGAGGGTTCCAGCTAACCGATGGAGAGCCGCAACACGGTAGGCGTGAAATAATCCGTGGCGGCCGGCCGGCCGGCCGGCGCTTGCTGCAAAGCCCTCAACCCCATCTACGTCGCTGCAAGGTATGAGGAACACATCTCGCATAGATGCAGCAACTTTATTACGTCTCGCAGCGGCCGGCCGCCGGAAAACACCTGGTGTCTCGTAACCGTGAGATGCAGCGACTTTGATCAATCGATCAGATGCATATCGCGCCTCCATCATCAACGTACGTGGGTTGGCTAATATACACGTACGTGGACTGGCTAGTACTTTATCTCTCTTTTTGTGATTGGATAAGAACTCTCTTCTTTCCATGGTGACGCTGTAGTTTTGAGACGTGGAGGAGATGGACACCAAACCGGCCGGATGTTACGAAGTATAAATCTTAGCCGTTGTTTCAGACATGGCTAATCTCCACCGTTAATTGTCTTGTGTTTTAATTATATAATAGATAGAGAAAACCCTTCCCCTGACCGTGCTTGCATTTTTCACTGCGCGGGACTTTCTTTGTATGGAAATAACCTATGTCTATTCGAAAGAGGAAGTCAAACCATCGTGTGCATGTGCTCGTGTCAGACTTAAAACTCTCTGAGACTGATCCGAACTGTTCTATCGGCAATGGATCCACGACCATGGAAGGTTGTTTTATTTAACAATATGAAGAATAAGGAGAGCGCCGTTTTGGCTCCCGGGAGCATATTAATAAGGAGAGCGCCGTTTTGGCTCCCGGGAGCATATGCTCCCGGTATTTTCAAAAAAAAATCAAAATTTGAAAACTTATCAAAAAAATCTGAAAACAATCATGCACGTACCTGACCATGGTACGCACCACCGTGTATTTTTTCGCGTCGAAATGACATCGTATGCGCCCTGTACAAAAATGACAAATTTCTGACAGGGAAATGAGATCTAAGTGTCTAGATTGCGATAGATGAAGTGACTTTTGGAGTCTTTCATAAAAAAAACATATCTTTCAAGTGTAAGCAAGTTTTGGAACGCGAGTTGTTCATCAGGACCGGGATCTCTAATACCTTGAAAAGTACCATGTGTCAAATTACTACTTTGACATGGCTTCATATTTTCTCTTCATTTTTCGTACTGACAATGCCATTTTCTAATGCAATTGAAGCCACTTTTTATTGCGTAAGTCATACTCCATCCGTTCACAGTTAGATTACCTTTTTCGGTTTAGTTAAATTTAAACTTTATTAAGTTTGACCGATATTTAGAAATATGTATCTATAAAATCTGTAATTTACTCTATTTATCAAGTTTACAATGTAAAATCTATAATTTTAGAATCATCATAAAGTATATTTATTCATATTATATATATTTGGTATTACGGATTTTGGTATTTTTTGTATTGTTGGTCCACATGACAAAGTTTGATTTTAATTAAACCTGGAACATGAAGTAAATAAAAACGGATGGAGAAGCCTAGTGGTGCTTCTCACCCACCTGAGTTTAAGTGTTTATACTCATAATTTTGGTGATGTTGCACCATGCCACGAAAGTCATTTTTTTGTTTGCCTTTTTAAAAGCGTATTTATTTTATTTTGATCAAAATATGATGCATATATTCCAGTCCTTTATTTTTCAACTTAGGAAACATTTCATTGTACAAACTGGATACGCGAAGCCTTCATTTGATCTGCTAGGATCAGCACACATGGTTTAACATAATCTCAAATGGATCGATCACCACCTTATTTAAAGCAGATAAAAAGGTATAGAGACAACAGAGATGCGTGAGCTGAGTGGCTCCAAATTGCGAGTGGGCATGGTGGACGGAGTAGAGCAGTTAATTATTAGCCAATAAAACAAGTATTACGCGTATTCACTCCGTGAACAATGCTGATGTGACCGTATGATTTCGATATGCTGGAGTTATCTGAAGTTAAAGCTCAGTTGGGTTGGCCGTATAGGCTAACCACCCACGCAGGGTACTACAGAGTAATGAATGACTAATCCACCGGACCAAGTGGCTTAATTGTCTCTCTGCACGGGCTTTGCCACTAAATTTTTTTTTTTTTGAAACGGAGGCAAAAGCTTTGTCTCACCGATTTATTAAGAAGAGAGTTGCCCAGTTAATTCACGGAAAACCGGGCGAAAACCGGTACAAACGACCACGAGAAGACTACTCTCTAAGAAAGACACTCCACGACTCCACGCCTCCACGGTCAACCTGAGAAACACATATAACTGACGACGACCACGATCCCTCTCACTCGGTACCTCGCAAAGAAACCACCAACAAGAACCAAGGTTGAAGATAACAAACACCACTAAAACCACGGAGACGAGCCAACTAGAGATGGTCTATCATCCATTAATCAGCGGCGGGCGCCTTACCAATGGCGCCACTCTTCTTGCGTATGCTCCTAAGAGCATGCTTCACCTTCTTGATTTTGCCAATAGAAGCCTCCTCTACTAGGAGGCAAGCAATCGCCTTGCTAGATCCAGGGCTAGCCGCCTCCAAGCAGGCGAGCAAGCCACCAAGTTTTTTTTGCGAAGACCGCCTCATCAATACGCGCCAAAAAACTTTCACGGTCAAAAATGGGCGGTCGAACGGACTTCACCGCCTCAGAATTAGGCGCCAGAGCACCTACTTCATCAACCTCATCACCCACAGACGCCACCTTGCCAACAACCACATGTGAGGGAGCAATAGCAACATCATGACCTCCATGGTCATGACTGGGCTCCAACGACGGCAGCAAGGGCACAACCGGTATCACCAAGGCCCCTCCCACCGACCCCATCTCGTGCATCATCGACAGTGGAGGAGACGAATCTCCACACAATTTCTGCAGCTCGGGCATGAGCAACATCACCGGAGACATGACCTCACTCTCAGAGGCAATCGACCCTTGTGGCTGCTCCAACGGGCAAGGCGCGACACGGGGAGAGAAAGCACCATTGGGGTCTTCTTCCACAATATCAGCAGAACCAGCATTGAGCATGGCCGGAGGAGCGGCTTCAGTCGCAACAGTGGACGTGCCAAGAGCAACCCCAGTTGACACCAAGAAACCCTCAACCCTCATGAGGCACTTGTGAAGTTCAGAACGAAGCAATATGGCCTGCTCTGCCAGGGTAAGCTGCACATTTGCCATGGCAGGGGAGGCCAAGGCTTGTCGACAACCTGGCTCTCGAGGACAGGCTGAAACTGCACACTTGATGCCTGGCAAGGTGGCTCTTGTTGCTGTGAACGGGGAGGGGAACGCTGGCAGGTACGAGGGCAATCAACAGCGGGCTTCTGCGCAACAAGGCGAACTTGGATCGGAGGCGGACGAGGAGCAGTTCTCCCCGTTGGTGGCTCTAAGTTGACGAGGGAATATCTCCCCGGCAATAGTGCAGAAACAATGCTTGTACGTCACACGTCAGTTGGGAACCCCAAGAGGAAGGTATGATGAGTGCAGCAGTAAGTTTTCCCTCAGTATGAAACCAAGGTTTAATCGACCAGTAGGAAAACGAGGTTTGCTTCGAAGGTGTTGGTGAAGGAGTGTAGTGCGGCGCAACACCAGGGATTCCGGTGCCAACGTGGAACCTGCACAACACAACAAATTACTTTGCCCCAACTTAACAGTGAGGTTGTCAATCTCACCGGCTTGCTGAAAACAAAGGGTTAAACGTATCGAATGGAAATGATGTTTGTTTGCATAAAACAGTAGAGAACAATGATTGCAGTAGATTGTATTTCAGATGTAAAAGAATGGACCGGGGTCCACAGTTCACTAGTGGTGTCTCTCCAATAAGATAACTAACATGCTGGGTAAACAAATTACAGCTGGGCAATTGACAATTGATAAGTGCATATAACATGCATGTGTGAGTTGTGGTGTCTACTATGAGATTCATTTGGGCATTACGACAAAGTACATAGACCGCTATCCAGCATGCATCTATGCCTAAATAGTCCACTTTCCGGTTAACATCCGTACCCCTTCCAGTATTAAGTTGCAAGCAACAGACAATTGCATTAAGTAATGTGCGTAATGTAAACAATACATTCATCCTTGAATAAAGCATTGCTGTTTTACCCCTAGTGGCAACAACACATCTACAACCTTAGAACTTGCTGTCACTATCCCAGGTTAAATAGAGGTTGAACCCAACTATCATGCATAAATACCCCCTCTTGGAGTTACAAGTATTCACTTGGCCAAGGCTTCAACAAGTAACGGAGAGCATGCAAGATCACAAATGACATAGACATGATAATATAATATTCAGCTCCACATAGGTATCAATATAAGTCAGATCCCAGCAAACACAACATGTAGCATTACAATAAGATGATCTTGATCATGATAGGCAGCTCACAAGATCTAAACATGATGGCACAAGTGGAGAAGACAACCATCTAGCTACTGCTATGGACCCATAGTCCAAGGATGAACTACTCACGCATCACTCCGGAGGCGGGCATGGCGATGTAGAGCCCTCCGGTGATGATTCCCCTCTCCGGCAGGGTGCCGGGAAGAGCTTCAGAACCCCCCGAGTTAGGGTTGACGACGGCGGCGGCAGCGAATATGTTCTGGATGAAAGGCTCGGTGTTTTAGGGTTTTCGCGTCTCGGGGAATAAATAGGCGAAGGGGCGATGTCGGCGGACCCCCGAGGGGCCCAAACCACAGGCGGCGCGGCTGGGCCCACTGCCGCGCCACCTGGTGGTTTGGCCACCTCGTGGCTCTTCGTCTCTCCTTCGGACTCCGTGTACGTGCTGGAAAAATAGGGACTGGCCTTTTGTTTCGTGCAATTCCGAGAATATTTCCAGAAGTAACTTTCTGAAACCAAAAACAGCAGAAAACAGGGAACTGGCACTGTGGCATCTTGTTAATAGGTTAGTCCCAGAAAATGCATAAAAGTGATATGAAGTGTATATAAAACATGTAGCAAATGGTATAATATAAGCATGGAACAGCAGAAATTATGGATACGTTGGAGACGTATCAAGCATCCCCAAGCTTAGTTCTACTCGTCCTCGAGTAGGTAAAACGATAACAACAAATAATTTCTGAGGAGACATGCTTTCACACAATCTTGATCAATATATTGCAAGGCTCATGTCATGAATGAAGTGACTCAAAGCAATGATCTATAGTTTGCTAACAAATAGATAAAGAGTAAACAATGAATCATATAAGCAAAAACTTTTCATGAATAGTACTTTCAAGACAAGCATCAAAAAGTTTTGCATAAGAGGTAACTCATAAAGCAATAGATTCAAAGTAAAAGGCATTGAAGCAACACAAAGGATGATTAAGTTTCAGCATTTGCTTTCAACTTGTAACATGTATATCTCATGGATAGTTGTCAACATAAAGCAATATAACAAGTGCAATAAGTAAATATGTAAGAATCAATGCACACAAAGTTGACACAAGTGTTTGCTTCTAAGATAGAAAGGAGTAGGTAAACTGACTCAACATAAAGTAAAAGATAGGCCCTTCGCAGAGGGAAGCAGGGATTAAATCATGTGCTAGAGCTTTTTAAGTTTTCGAAAGCATATAGAGAGCACAAAATAAGTATTTGAGAGGTGTTTGTTGTTGTCAACGAATGGTAGTGGGCACTCTAACCCCCTTGTCAACCAGACTTTCAAAGAGCGGCTCCCATGAAGGACGTTATCTCTACCAGCAAGGTAGATCATCCCTCTTCTCTTTTGTTTACACATGTATTTTAGTTTCTTTATAGATGACACTCCTCCCAACCTTTTGCTTACACAAGCCATGGCTAACCGAATCCTCGGGTGCCTTCCAACATTCACATACCATGGAGGAGTGTCTATTGCAAAATTAAGTTGCTTACTGATAAATCAGGGCAAAACATGTGAAGAGAATTATTAATGAAAGTTGTAATTAATTGGGGCTGGGCACCCCGTTGCCAGCTCTTTTTGCAAATTATTGGATAAGCGGATGTATATGCCACTAGTCCAGGTGAAAGTCTGTCAGAAGTAAATGACAAGATTGAAAGATAAAACACCACATACTTCCTCATGAGCTATAAAACATTGACACAAATAAGGAGTAATAAAGTTTTGAATAGTTTAAAGGTAGCACATGAAATATTTACTTGGAATGGCAGGAAATACCACATAGTAGGTAGGTATGGTGGACACAAATGGCATGGGTTTTGGCTCAAGTTTTGGATGCACGAGAAGCATTCCCTCTCAGTACAGAGTTTAGGCTAGCAAGGTTGTTTGAAGCAAACACAAGTATAAACCGGTACAGCAAGAATCACATAAAAACATATTGCAAGTATTATAAGACTCTACACTGTCTTCCTTGTTGCTCAAACATTTTACCAGAAAATATCTAGACCTTAGAGAGAACAAATATGCATCCCAAGTCTCAACAAGCTCTACGGTAGTTCTCCACTACTAGGCTTTAACTACATGATGCAAGAGCTTAAACATGATCTACTTGAGAGCTCAAAACAATTGCAAAGCATCAAATCGAAACAAGACAATGATCTACAAGAATGCATATGTCTTTTCCAATACCAACTACTACATGTAGCATTTTCTTTCTTCCAAACAAACACCAATCAATTTATTTAAACATAAACTCTCCAAATGATAATATAATGCAGCAAGAGAGTATTTATAAACAAGTGCTAACAGCTCGAAGAGATGCATGAAAAACAGGAGCTAAAAGCACTGCAGTAGCTAGTTAAGAATACTCAACAAATATAAGTGAAGAACATGAGTATTCACATGAAAAAGCGGAGCGTGTCTCTCTCCCACACAAGGATTGCTAGGATCCGAATTTATTCAAACAAAAACAAAAATAAAAACACACAGACGCTCCAAGTAAAGCGCATAAGATGTGAAAGAATTAAAATATAGTTTCACTAGAGATGACCTGATAAGTTTGTTGATGAAGAAGGGGATGCCTTGGGCATCCCCAAGCTTAGACGCTTGAGTCTCTCTGAATATGGTTGGGATGAACCACGGGGGCATCCCCAAGCTTAGGCTTTTCACTCTTCTTGATCACATAATATCACCCTTCTCGCTTGATCCTTGAAAACTTCCTTCACACCAAACTCAAGACAGTTCTCATTAGAGGGTTAGTGCATAATCAAAAATTCTCATATTCTGTAATGATACAATCAATCCCAAAGCTTCTGGACATTAGCTACAGCCACCAATGCTTTGTGGAGCAAAGAAATCCACACAAACACAGTAAAAGAGCGAATGCAAAACAAAAGGCAGAATCTGTCAAAAACAGAACAGTCTGGAATGACGAATTTTTTCGAGGCACTTAAGTTGCTCAGATGGATCTGGCCTAAAATAATGAAAGTTGCGTACATATCTCAGGAATATGCGTGATTTTTCTCAGAATTTTTGAATTTTCTACAGGGAGATAAGCTCAAATCCGTGACAGCTAAAAATCTGTCACTGCGCAGAAATCCAAATCTTGCATCAACTTTCAATATAGAACTTTACTTGGCACAACATTGCGATAAAATAAAGATACAAAGGAGTTGCTACAGAAGTAACAAAACTCCTTGACTCAAAGAAAACAAAAATAACAGCAAATAAAAACGATGGGTTGTCTCCCATAAGCGCTTTTCTTTAACGCCTTTCAGCTAGGCGCAGAAAGTGAAAATCAAGTGTTATCAAGAGAAGAAGCATCAACATCATAACTTGCTCTAACAATAGAGTCAAAAGGTAACTTCATTCTCTTCCTAGCGAGGAGATCTGGCCCCTCGCTATGTTGGTCCTTTCACCGTTCTGGCCAAGCGAGGAGATCTTTCTTATAAGTTGGAGTTACCGGTCATCTTTCCCAATGTGCATGATGTGTTCCATGTATCCCAACTTCGCCGGTGTTTCAAAGATCCTATCCATGGGGTCAATCATGAAGAGCTAGATCTACAAGAAGACCTCACTTATCGTGAGCATCCTATCCGTATCCTGGATGAAGCCGAAAGAAAGACCCGTAACAAGACTACCAAGTTCCTCAAAGTTCAATGGTCTCATCATTCTGAGGAAGAAGCAACTTGGGAACGAGAGTCTAGTCTTCGTGAGAGTATCCCGATTTCTTCTCGCAATCTTAGAATCTCGGGACGAGATTCCTGTAAGGAGGGTAGAATTGTAACAGCCCCAGCTTGTAATGGAAAATACGAAGAATTTTTCCACTTTGGCATTATTGTTTGCATCATGTCATGCATATGAAATTGCTATTTCTGACAATCAACCTATGCAAGCATTCAAATTTGGGGAAGCACAACCTTCTCCAACTTAAACCCTAAATGCAATTGTTAAATTTTGGCAAACCTCTTCAGAACTTGAACTTCCAAATTGTGTAGGAAGTTCCAAGGTTACTTCTTCTAACCAATTCTCAAATTCCACCTTATGCCAAATAAGAAAGGAATTCGAGAATCCCAAAATTGGTTCAAATCAAATCCTATTTTTGAACCCAAGTTATACTTCCCAAATTTCCAACTAAAGTTATGTGGAGCTTAAATAGTATTGTGAGAGCCTCCATGAAGATTCTCATTATTTTTGGAAGTGCTCAAATACTCCAAATAAAAATATTTTGGAATTTTTCAAAAATGCCAATAAGCAACTTCTTATTTTTTCCCCAAGCAAATGAACTCCTAAGGCTCTGAAATTTTTATGAGTTGTTGCTCAAGGTACAGGGAGGTTACACAAAAATTTGCATAATTTTTGGAGGTGTCTAGATGCACAAAATAATTCAAATAGACCTGCTGTATTCTATATCCAGTACAGGGAGGGACCTGTCTGTGAGGAGTTCAAAAGTTCCAGGGGGCAATTTGTAAAACCTTCATCCCCTCCCTGTAGCGACCGAAGCGCACGAGCTCGCGCCGCACCAGCCCCGGCGCCATGCCGCTCTGCTCCCAGGTGGATAAGGAGAGCACGCGCACGAGGCTGCCCTGCCCTCCTCTGCTCATGCCCGTTCCCCACCTGCTCCATCTCCTCTTTTCCTCTTCCCCGTGAGCTCCGCACCATGGCCATGGCGGCCGTGCTCGTCGCCGTCGCCTGAGAGCATCCCGAACAAATCGAAGACAGGGGAAAAATCCGCCGCGTCGCCTGCTGCATTCCTGCCCGCGGAATCGAGCGGGGAGGAAGTAAATCGAGCTGTCCGTCCAAGTTCGTCGCCGACCACCGCGCCGCTCCGCCGTGCGATTCCCGCAGCTCCGGTCCACCGCCGACCTCGCTGACCCCTTCCCCGAGTTCGTGGTGAGCACTCCGTCCTCCTGGGCACCTTTTCTTCCCTCCTCTCGCGCTAAAACGCCGTGGCCATCCTAGACCGAGCCGCTCGCCACCGTTCGACTGAACTTCAGTTCAGTTCGTCAGATCCCACGTGAGCAACACAAAAGGAAAGAGATTCCTTACCTAGCACCACCACCGATCCAGCCCAGTGGCAGCAGCCACGAGCGACCATGCGCGCGCTCGCGGGATCGAACCCCAGCGGACGCGAGGCGCTGCCCTTTTTCCTTCCTTTTTCCTGCGCTTAACCGGCCGCCACGCCGGCCAAACCGGGCCACGGACCGGCCGCGTCGGGCCCATGTCCGGCCTTTGAAACGGCACAGCCGGGCTGAGAGCCGGAGCTCTCTGGAGCGAGGCCGGCCTCACAGCCGGCCCAGACCGGGCTGGAGACCGGACCCTTCTGGAGCAGGCCCGGCCTCACAACCGGCCCAACGGGCCACAGGCCGACCTGGCTACAGTGTTATTTTTCCATTATGGAAAATAAAACAAATTTAAATAATTCATAACTAATTAAAGATTGATCCAAAATTTACAAATGAAGTATCAAAATGATCAGCAGCTCAAGTGCTATCCAATCATGCTAATCTCACATCTTGATCACAAATAATTATTCGATGTTATTCATAAAATGTTTAAAAGAATTAAATTCGAATAATTATTTAAATCACTAATTATTCATCGGTACTCGGAAAATTGCAAATGAGATACCAAAATGATCAGAAGAGCGATACCTATCTAATCATGCCATGTTCATGCATATTTGAGCCACTTCTTAGTAATGTAATAACTGATGAACAATGTGGTCATTAAGCTAAATATGGGGTTGCGTCGAAATAATTGCACTAATTATTTGGCCCTCCATTTAAATTGTTAGATAACTTCCTATGATGGTATCATTGCATAAACAGGACATGTCATCATGTGTTTGTAAATCGCACTGTGAGCATGTGTGGTGATTGATTGTTGCTTGCATGTTTTGTGCTTCGTTAGATCAAGCAGCCGGGGTGACACCGCAATACCCCGACGAGCAGTACTACCAGCACCTTGATCAAGGCAAGCGTAATCCCCCCCTCTGAGCATATCTTATCCTATGTTTCCGCAAATATTTTCTCCACTATAATATTGCATGCGGTTCTAAATGTCAACTTTTGTCGGATTAGAGTATCCTATAGTTGCATTAATTCCCTATGCCATTATCTGTTTCCCCTGCTACTATCCATAGGTTTGTGTTGTTGGCCGAGATACTTATAAATGCTATGTGATGCTTAGCCATGCCTAGTTATATGCATAGCTGTACGATGGATATATGTGTTGTTGGAAACAGGTGTGAAATGTGGAGATGATGGTGGAGAATTGTGGTGACGGATAATAAAATGTTTAAAGGTGGGGATGAGAGGCCACTGTGGTTGTGGTGCTTTGTCTCGTTCTCGCCGCCTAGGTGCGAGTGCTATACCTCTTGAACCAAGACTGAGCGTGCAACCATGCGTGAGGCCTATGCATTTGCAGGAACCCTCATAGACTAAATAACTCGAGCGGGCTAGCCAGGGTCCTCTAGTTCGGGCTTCCATTTGCGCGTGCGTGAGTTGGTGGCTGAGAATGGTATGAGGATGATGGTTTTAGGAAAAATAAGTGTCCGCGGGACAGGGGGTTGGAGGAGTCACCAAACCTGTCCTACCGGCACTGATGATCCTGGAGAGTCCTTAACGAGGGAGAAGTCGACACCGCTCCCACCCAGCCGGCTCTCCAAGGAAGAGGGCTAAAAGCTAGGTAATGGGCCGGACGGTACGCGTGGCGAAGGAGCTGGGGCCCTTCGGGACTCCGGGGACTTCAACTTTGTACACCCCTGCAAGGTAAATCTTTTCGGAAAGCCGTGTCCGCGGTTATGGACGACTTGGGAAGTGAAGGTAAGATCATAGAATAACTTTAACGGAATGATTAAAAACTGGGTACTAGAGGTACCACTCACAAATGCAAGGTGAGCTTCCTCGAGGGTGATTCGGGGAGGTGCCTTTGATGAACAGGTACAGTGGTTGATGTTGAGAAAGGTGATGAAAGAAAGAGTACTTCTTACCTCTTTTGAAAATACTCTGAATAGTCGATGCCTTCGAGTTATGTTTTCATAAATAAAATCAGCTTTATGCAAAACAACCATAACTTTGAAAGCCTCATCGAGCATATATTAGCTCTTAATCTTGCGAGTTCGTCGAACTCAACGTCTTTGCTTTTGTTTCAGAGGAGGACTTCACCGACCTCGAAGGTGGGTTCTTTGTGGACGTCGACGAGTAGTCTGGGGTTCCCAGGTGGCAGCTTGGGACATCCTGGAACAGCTGGCGCTGTGATGTTTATCTGTAGGCCTCTTAGGCCATAATTTGGTTCTTGTTGTTTAGAACAACCTATTTTGCTTCCGCTTGATGTAATGTTGGGTCTGTGACCTCTGGTTGTCATCTGCTATCTTTCTCTGTATAAGAGTGAACTATATTGATTTGTGTCGTAGAGTCTGTGATGTGCCAGTTGTTCCACAAGTCTTGATCTTACTACCATGCTTTGATCGCTGTGCCCGTGTTAAGGCATCAAGCGGGGTGTTGCGTTGTCTGGAGTGAGGTGTACCCAGCAACGCCTGCCAAAGGTTTTGGCCGGGGATTGGTAAACCCGTAACCTCCGGTTGTATCGCTTAACCGGTGACACACAGCATCACTGTATAGCAGTCGGGTCGGGGCGCCACAAGTTGGTATCAGAGCAGTACTGCCTGTAGGAAACCCTTCTACTGGTCGACGTTGAGTCTAGTGTTTGTGAAAATATTTTAACCTAAAAATGAGTTGTGAAAACCATCTTAGGATTCTTTTTACTCCTTATCTGGTTACCCTCTAATCTCGGAGCAATCTTATCTCGATTTGAGTTCAAAGGTTTTACTTCTCACCTGTTACTTCAAAATGATTAGAAACGGGGTGGGTTCGACCTTGAGTGTTATGTGTCACGTTGCTCCCGCTGCGTTGTCAATCCTAAATCAACTCAGATGTTACTACCAAATCAAATCTTTTGATCTTTTCTTTGGGTTTTAACCCACGGACTTGAACATAAGGTCCCGGATTGTGTCAACTAGAGTGTGTTAAGTTGAGATTTCTTAACTCTCACTAGTAGCACATGATGCTGATCTTCGACCCAAGTTCTATCTTGTTGTTTTCCTTCTCGCAAAGTATTATCGTCCCTAGTCTGTGTACTTGTGAAGACGCTAATGCTATTGTTCGACCATCCGGAGAAAGATACTAACTGTGTCATTGTCAAATCTCCAGAATGGCTCGAGGAGGTCGTGGAGGCCGTGGTGGTCGCGGTAACCACGATGATGACGAGGATGATCTGCCACCACCACCCTCGATGGCTCAAGTCTTGATGGCCATTGAGGAGAACCGTGGGCGCAATGAGCGCTTGCTTGAGCAGTTGGTGCAGCAGAATGCACGGAGGAACGAGTGCAACACTCTCACCGAGTTCCTGCGCTCGCAGCCACCCACTTTTGCTGATGCTAAGGAGCCGCTGGAAGCTGATGATTGGCTTCGTGCCTTGGAGCGCAAGTTCTCTGCGCTTCATGTTCCCTTGGCTGAGCAAGTCAACTTTTCCACCTACCTCTTGGTTGGTGCAGCTGGCTGTTGGTGGGAAAGCCATGTGGCTTTGTTTCCAGCCAACCATGTCTTCACTTGGGCGGATTTCGCACTGCTTCCGTGCGGAGTACATTCCCCAGCCAATCATGGATCTGAAAAGGAGGGAGTTCCTGGATCTGCAACAGGGACGGATGGACCTCCGTACTTATGGTCGAGAGTTCAACCATCTTTCTCGCTACGCCCCAAGGGACGTGACAAATGATGCTGACAAGCAAGAGCTGTTCCGCAAGGGTCTTACTCCGCAGCTTCGCTATGAGTTGCTTCCCTTCAGGTTCCAGACCTATCAGGAGCTGTTCAACCAGGCTTTCACTCTTGAGCAGGGAAGAAAGGAACTTGAGGCTTCCAAGAGGCCCGCACACGGGGACCATCAGAGTTCCTCGGGTTCTGAGAGCAAGAAGCGCAGGGTCTTTGTTCCCTACAGCGCCGTACCTCGTGCTCCATTCATGCCGAGGGCAGCAGGATATAGGCCACCTCCTACGCGCCCCACTACTTCGACACTTGGGATAGGCGGAAGTGGATACCGTCCTATGCTACCTGCTCCACCTGGAGTCACTTGCTACACCTGTGGCCAGGCTGGCCACTACTCCAGGGAGTGCCCCCAGAAGGCACCTCTCGCGATAACTCCTGCACGAGCCCCTGCCACTCCAACTGGCAAGGCTGGACCTATGTGCGTGGTCGCCTGAACCACGTCTCTTGAAGAAGCTGAAGAGGACCCCGGCGTTTATGGGTGAGTTACGAATCAACGGCAATACAGCTACAGTTTTGTTTGATCTGGAGCATCGCATTCATTCATATCCATAGCGTTTGCAAAGAGCACAAAATACCGTTCGAGAAAATGAGCGCCCTTTCGATCTCCACTCCTGGTTCCAAATGGCAAACCGATGGGGTTACTCCTGAGGTCAGATTAATATAGGTTCCTTGTCTTTATGCCCTTGGTAGCTCTGAAGTCCAAAGGCATTGATGTCATACTGGGCATGAACTGGCTACCAAATACCAGGCTAATCTCGACTGTGCGCCAAGACCATTACTGTGACCGCTCCTTCCGGTGACATTGTGAAGTATTGGCCTGCAACATCAATACCTCCGTCGCCATCGTACCCGCTCACCTGAGATCTCTTTGCTTTATGGAAGGCGAATCCCCTCCTGAAATCCAGGACATACACGTGGTGTGTGACTTCCCGGATGTGTTCCGGAAGAGTTGCCTGGCATGCCTCCTGACCGAAGTGTGGAGTTTGTCATAGACTACTTCCCGGTACGCTCCAATTTCCAAGAAGCCCTACCGTATGCCGGTGGAAGAGTTGGCTCTGTTGAAAGAGCAAATTGATCAGCTGTTAGCAAAGGAGTTCATCCAGCCTAGCAGTTCACCTTGGGGTTGTCCGGTACTCTTTGTCAAGAAGAGGGATTCTACCGTGCCTCGTCTAGTCTCTGACTATCGACCGTTGAATGCGGTGACAATCAAGAACAAGTATCCTATTCCTCGCATCAATGATCTGTTGGATCAGTTAGCTGGTGCAACGGTATTCTCCAAGATGGATCTGAGGTCAGGCTACCATCAGATAAAAATCAGAAAGGAGGATTCCAAAGACGGCATTTGTTACTCGTTATGGCTCATATGAGTATACCGTCATGTCCTTTGGTCTCACAAATGCCAGCTACTTTCATGAGGCTCATGAACTCCATCTTCATGGATTATCTTGATAAGTTTGTCGTCATTTACGATGACATCCTCATCTATTCCAAAACCAATGAAGAGCATGAGGAACATCTTCGTTTGGTTCTGACAAGACTTCGAGAACACCGCCTCTATGCCAAGTTCTCCAAGTGTGAGTTTTGGTTGGATAATCTCATCTTCCTTGGTCATGTGATATCCGCTGATGGTGTGGCTGTCATTCCTGACAAGATTCAGTCCATTCTGGATTGGAAAACTCCAATGTCAGTCAAGGACATTCGTAGCTTTCTCGGATTGGCGGGTTACTACCGCCGATTCATCGAAGGTTTCTCCAAGATAGCCAAGGCTCGACTGACCTTCTCAAGAAGGATAAAAGTTTGTATGGTCGGCCGAAGCTGAAGAGAGCTTCAACACTGAAAGCCAAGCTCACTCCGCTCCTGTGCTTGTCCTGCCGGACCAAGCAAGGATTTCGTCGTCTTCTGTGACGCCTCTCTACAAGGCTTGGGTTGTGATTGATGCAAGATGGCCATGTGGTGGCATATGCTTCTCGCCAATTAAGCCGCATGAGCTCAACTACCCAACTCATGATCTAGACTTGCCGCTGTGGTCTATGCTTTGAAGCAATGGAGACCATACCTGTTTGGTAACCGTTGCGAGATCTTCTCGGATCACAAGAGTCTGAAGTACCTCTTCACCCAGCCGGATTTAAATCTCAGGCAAAGGCGTTGGTTGGAGTTAATCACGGACTACAATGTGAGTCTGAACTATCAACCCGGCAAAGCAAACGTCGTGGCTGACGCGCTAAGTCGGAAGTCCTATTGCAACAATCTGATGATTGAAGAGGCCCAACCTGCCCTCATGAAGAGTTCTCTCGTTTGAACTTAGAAATGGTTCCTTCCGGCTACCTTGCAAATCTGGAGATCAAATCTACTCTTGTGGACCAGATTAAGGATGCTCAAAGCGTGACAAGGGTATTCTAAAATCAAGGAGAACATTGCTAGCGGGAAGGCCAAATGTTTTCTGTCAATGAATCGGAGTTGTTTATTTTGGTGACCGCTTGGTAGTGCCAAAGAAACGAAAATTGAGGGAGTTGATCCTCCAAGAAGCTCATGAATCTCCTCTCTCTATTCATCCCGGTAGTACCAAAATGTACCAAGACCTTCGCCACAATTCTGGTGGACCGTATGAAAGGGAAATTGCTAGTATGTTGCTGAATGCGACACTGTCGACGGGTAAAGGCTGAACATCAAAGGCCTGCCGGCACTCTTCACCCTATTGCTATTCCCGAGTGGAAATGGGATGAAATTGGTATGGATTTCATTACTGGTTGCCGAAGTCTCCAAAGGGACATGATGCCATCTGGGTCATCATTGATCGACTATCAAAAGTGGCTCACTTCCTCCCAGTTCGTGTTGGACATTACAGCTGCCAAGTTGGCAGACCTGTATGCTTCCCGATTGTTGTCCTTCACGGCGTTCCCAAGAAGATAATTTCTGATCGTGGAAGCCTATTCACCTCCAAGTTTTGGACTAGTTTCCAAAATGCCATGGGAACCCGTCTTAACTTCAGCACCGCTTTCCATCCCCAAACTGATGGTCAGACCGAAAGAGTGAACCAAGTTTTGGAAGACATGCTTAGGGCATGTGTAATCTTTTCGGCAAGGATTGGGAAAAGTATCTCCCTTTCGCGGAGTTCTCCTACAACAATAGCTATCAAGCTAGTCTGGGCATGGCTCCATTTGAGGTTCTCTATGGAAGAAAATGCCGCACTCCTCTAAATTGGTCGAGACCGGAGAGAGGGCACTCTTTGGTCCAGATTATCAATGAAGCTGAGGAGAAGGTAGAATCATAAGAGAGAATCTGAAGATTGCTCAGTCTAGGCAGAAGAGCTACTATGACAAGCATCATCAGGAGGTTCACTATGAAATTGGTGATAAAGCTTATCTCCGTGTCTCTCCCCTTCGTGGCGTTCGCCGCTTCGGAATCAAAGGGAAATTGGCCCTCGCTATGTTGGCCCCTTTCACCGTTCTGGCAAGCGAGGAGATCTTTCTTATAAGTTGGAGTTACCGGTCATCTTTCCCAATGTGCATGATGTGTTCCATGTATCCCAACTTCGCCGGTGTTTCAAAGATCCTATCCATGGGTCAATCATGAAGAGCTAGATCTCCAGGAAGATCACTTATCGTGAGCATCCTATCCGTTCTGGATGAAGCCGAAAGAAAGACCCGTAACAAGACTACCAAGTTCCTCAAAGTTCATGGTCACATCATTCCGAGGAAGAAGCAACTTGGGAACGAGAGTCTAGTCTTCGTGAGAGTATCCCGACTTCTTTCGCAATCTTAGAATCTCGGGACGAGATTCCTGTAAGGAGGGTAGTAGAATTGTAACAGCCCAGCTTGTAATGGAAAATACGAAGAATTTT